>OU343049.1:2925000-3525000 GCA_910593695.2 Ocypus olens
GGTATTTCCGTTTATTAAAACAAGTCACCTGGTACAATTTGGAGGTTCTGATTGGTTCTAAATGATTTGAATGAAATAATCAATAAAAATTATGAGAAAACAGAATTGAGTACGTTATTATTAGTTTACGAAAAATATATTTTTTTTTTCATATTCAGTAGTTTTCACGCCAATTACCCGTAACACCTCCTAATTTGGACCAGAGGGCTATTTCTATGAAAAACGCCACATTCACACATCCTGCATAGAAAAACGGGATTTTACTAATCTGAAATCGGAACCGTGTCGTAATCGTCTTATTGACATATTTACACCCCGGTGGTGCAAACGGTCCCAAAGGTGGCCGACACCTTTGTCGCCCTGTCCAGGTACGTTACCATCAATTGTCCCGACGACGGTAGTCCTTCCCTTTCACCGTCAAACAATCCCGCGCAGAATTTTCACGGTCTAATCAATTCGGACCCGATTCGGCACGGCACACTCTGATCCCGGTCCTGTCTGTCGTCGGCATATCATCCGATTATCCGAGAATTAATGCCTCATCGCACCCCTTTCTCTTTAAAATTTAGAATTAGACTAAACGGGGATTGTAAATGTATCAGCGGGGTCGTAACTCTTTCGCGAGAATTCTGACGACCGGAGGCCGTTTCGGTCACGGTGTTTCGGGGGACGAAATCGGGTGGTCGCACTCCAAAGAAATTCAAGGCGTGTCTAATGATCAGCTGTCTCTGGATTTCCCACACGCACGCCATCCCTAATCCGAGGGATGCGGGAGACAATGTGTCTCCGCCGCATAACACAAAACTGTTCGACATTTTGGGAGCGCACAATGGATGAGATTTGTGACTTGTTTATTATTTTTCTTGTCGCAAAAGGAACCGTTTTATGCTTTATTTTTGTATTGAAGTTACAAAATCTTGTTTACAAACCATTAGCGATATCTTCAGTTTTGAGTAAAAGTAAGTTGACAGAATTTAGTATTTAGTAGTATTTAGTAGTATTTATTTATGTTGATCACAATTAGTGTTACACAAGTCAAAAAAAAATATAAGAACTAAGACTATCAGTAAACTAGTAAGGTACGTACATTATGTAAGACATAATAAAATAAGAAATTCCATGATAACATATAAAATTAATGCGAATATTTATAGCTAAAAACTGATATTACTACACAAACATATTAAAACTGTTAAAATTAAAACTAAAATTGTTAAAATTAACATTTACAACATATACATGTAATAATACATTAAAATGATTTATCAACATATCACATCAACATAACAATATAATGATTTATGACAATATAAAGTTAGGTACAGAAAACAGTCGTCATAATGCTGAAAGATCTAGCGTTGAAAATTCATCAATTGAAAAGAAAGCCCCCTTAATTAAAAATTCCTTCATTTTATTTTTACAGAATTTAAAATTTTCAACTTATTTTTATTATTTTAGCTCGCTGAAATTTGTTAACTCCAATCGATTTGTCTTGTTCTTCTGATGAAGACAAAGTGCATTTTAACGATCTGGGATAATTATTAAAAAAGTTGATTTTTTTTTCATTTTTAAATTTTCTTTGCGAGCGCCTCACGCGTTTGAAATTGACACTTGTTCTTGTGCAAGTGCTTTTGATAGTGCGTCTTAATGAGATCTTTCCAATGACGTACAGAAACCCTTAATCGACCAAGTGGTTTATCCAGGAAAACATTTTTAATGCAATTTTGGATAGAATTTCAAATTTGCAACTTTTTTATTATTTTAGCTGGCTAAAAGTTGTTAACGTCAATCGATTTGTCTCGTTCTTCTGGTGAAACAAAAGTGCACTTTAACAATCTGAGATGATTATTAGAAGAGTTGATTTTTTTTTCATTTTCAAGTTTTTTTTTGCAAGCGCCTCACGCGCTTGAAATTAACATTTGTTCTTGTAAAGGTACTTTTTCTTAAGCGTCTTAATAAGATCTTTCGAATGACGTATAGAAACCCCAAATCGAGCCAGTGGTTCTTCCAGGAAAACATTTTTAATGCAATTTTTGAGCAAAAGTAAGAAGGGGGGACCCTTGGATCGAATTTCAAATTTTCAACTTTTTTATTTTAATAGCTAGCTGAAATTAGTTAACTCCAATCGATTTGTCTCGTTTTTCTGACGAAATAAAAGTGCACTTTAACGATCTGGGATGATTATTAAAAAAGTTAATTTTTTTTTTCACTTTCAAGTTTTCTTTGCGAGCACCTCACGCGTTTTTAATTGATATTTGTATGTGTGCAATTACTTTTTCTAATGCGTCTTAATGAGATCTTTCAAATGACGTATAGAAACCTCCAATCGAACCAGTGGTTTTTCCAGGAAATAATTTTTAAAGCAATTTTTGAGCAAAAGTAAGACCCTTGAATGGAATTTTAAATTTCCAACTTTTTTATTATTTTAGCTTTCTGAAATTTTTTAACACCAATCGATTTGTCTCGTTCTTCTGGTGAAGAAAAAGTGCACTTTAAAGATTTGGATTATTATTAAAAAAGTTGATTTTTTTTTCATATTCAAATTTTCTTTGCGATCGCCTCACGCGCTTGAAATTAACATTTATTCTGGTGCAGGTACTTTTTCTGATGCGTCTTAATGATATTTTTCTAATGACGTATCGAAACTCCCAATCGAACCAGTGGTTTCTCCGGGAAATCATTTTTAATGCAATTTTTGAGCAATAGTAAGAATGTCCCCCATTCTTGGGTAGAATTTCAAATTTCCAACTTTTTTATTATTTTAGCTTTCTGAAATTAGTTAACTCCAATCGATTTGTCTCGTTCTTCTGATGAAGAAAAAGTGCACTTTAGCGATCAGGGGTGATAATTAAAAAAGTTAATTTTTTTTCACTTTTAAGTTTTCTTTGCGAACGCCTCACGCGTTTAAAATTGACATTTATTCTTGCGTAAATACTTTTTCTGATGCGTCTTAATGAGATCTTTTCAATGACGTAGAGAAACTCGTAATCGAGCGAATGGTTTTTCCATGAAATCATTTTTAATGCAATTTTTGAGCAAAAGTGAGAAGGGGGGATAGAATTTAAAATTTCCAACTTTTTTATTATTTTAGCTTGCTGAAATTTGTTAACTCCAATCGATTTGTCTCATTCTTCTGGTGAAGATAAAGTACACTTTAACGATCTGGGATGATTATTAAAAAAGTTGATATTTTCATTTTCAAATTCTTTTTATGAGCGCCTGACGCGCTTGAAATTCAGATTTGTTCTTATGCAAGTACTTTTTCTGATGCATCTTAATGAGATCTTTCCAATGACGTATTGAAACCCCGAATCGAACCAATGGTTTTTCCAGGAAATCATTTTTAATGCTTGGATAGAATTTCAAATTTCCAACATTTTTATTATATTAGCTTGCTGAAATTTGTGAACTCTAATCACTTTGTCTCGTTCTTCTGATGAAGAGAGAGTGCACTTTAACGATCTGGGATTATTATTAAAAAAGTTTTTTTTTTTCATTTTCTTATTTTCTTTGCAAGCACCTCATGCGCATAAAATTGACATTCGAGTGCAAGTACTTTATCAGATGCGTCTTAATGAGGTCTTTCCAATGACGTATCGAAACCTCCAATCGGACCAGTGGTTTTTCCAGCAAATCATTTTTAATGAATTTTTTGAACAAAATATTGGTTCCCATTTCAAATTTCCAACTTCTTTATTATTGTAGCTAGCTGATTTTTTTAACTCCAATCAATTTGTCTTGTTCTTCCATGAAGACAAACTGCAGTTTAACGATCTGGGATGATTATTAAAAAAGTTGATTTTTTTTTATTTTCAAGTTTTTTTTGCGAGCAACTTACGCGCTTGAAATTAACATTTGTTCTTGTGCAAGTACTTTTTCTGATGCGTCTTAATGAGATCTTTCCAATGACGCATAGAAACCCCAAATCGAGCCAGTGTTTTTTTCAGGAAATCATTTTTAATGCAATTTTTGAGCAAAAGTGGATTGAGGAATCGGATGGAATTTCAAATTTCCAACTTTTTTATTGTTTTAGCTTTAACTAATTTGTCAAGTCCAATGGATTTGTCTTGTTCTTCTGACAAAGTACAGAAAAAGTGTACTTTAACGATCTGCGATGATTATTAAAAAAGTTGATTTTTTTAATTTTCAAGTTTTTGTGCGAGCGCCTCACGCGCTTTAAATCGACATTTGTTCTTATGCAAACGCTTTTTCTGATTCGTCTTAATGAGATCTTTCCAATTACGTATCGAAACCCACAATCGAACCTGAGGGTTTTCCACTCTTGGATGGAATTTAAAATTTCCAACTTTTTTATTATTTTAACTAGCTGCAATTTGTTAACTCCAATCGATTTCTCTCGTTATTTTGATGAAGAAAAAGTGTACTTTAACGATCTGAAATGAGTAGTAGAAAAGTTGATTTTTTTTTCATTTTCAAGTTTTTTTGCGATCGCCTCACACGCTTGAAAATAACATTTGTTCTTATGCAAGTATTTTTTCTGGTGCATTTTGACGAGATTTTTCGAATGACGTATAGAAATCCCGAATCGAACTGGTGGTTTTTCCAGGAAATTATTTTTAATGGATTTACATGCTAAAATGTGTTTTAAAAGGTATTATGAAATATCCATGCCACGTCAACTAAAATTACCAAAATCTGAAATTTTTCAAATTTAAATTCAATAGATTTGAGTTTTTGATTTAAAAGAATCTGTGTGTTGGACTCGTTTTTGATTTTGATAATTTAAATGGAAAACTATAGATAATTTAATGTATTTTAAGAATACCTTATGAAATATTCATGTCACGTTAACGAATATTGGCAAAATCTGCAATTTCTAAGTTTAAATTAGCAGATTTGCGTTTCTAATTTTAAAAAAATTCCAAAATGAGGAGATTTTAAATTTTTTAAAAAGGTGCTGTAAAATATTCATGTCATGTCAACGAAAATTGCCAAAATCTGAAATTTTCCAAATTTAAATTCAATTTTTTTGATTTAAATGAATTTCTAGATGTTAACCGTATTTTTGATTTTGATGTAGAGAATTTAGTTTGTTTTAAAAAAATATATAATTGATTGTCGTTAAAAAATTTCAGCTATCCTCGATAGCAAAAAAAAATTAGCGTGAAAATTTTCAAAAAACTTTTTTATTATTTTAACTATCTGAAATACGGTTCAAACAACAATTTAAGTCTATACAATTATATAGGTATATGTAAGGCATTGTGTGTATCAGTGTATATCTACTAAAGCAATAAGTGGACATCGCCAAAACAAGAATTCAAAACATGAAAGTCGTCGATGGAAATCCCGAATTCTTCGGATCCATCGACGTTCTGTCGAAGGTGGTCAGGTTCGCGCTGTGGAAGGGCTTCACACCGTACTACGCCCGGCACACAGTATTAGTTTTCGTCTTTTTGGAGCAGTTGAATAATTTCTACAGGGCCTACTTCTTGCAGTGGGCGCGCACAAACGAGGTAATGCGATGACATTTGTATTCCCAGAAATAAAAATCGAATTTGGATCATGATTATTAAAATTGTCTCATTATAGGATTTATTTTTTGAGCATTTACTGTTACCGATGAAAATCGAAATTTCGAAGTTATCTTTAGTTATTTTTTTTTTATAATATCGTCTTCACTTGAATGAAGTATATTTTTTATTGTATGTATATTTAAAATGGTGAATCCGTTAATAAATAACTAAACTAAACGAATCTTAAGGAAATATAAGATTTTGTAGAAGTATGCAGAGCGGAAATGAAATTCTGAAGTAAAACATGCGCGAAATTTGAAAACCTAACCAAGAAATTTGGAGAGACCATCCTGATTTGTATTGATTGAAATCAAATATATTCTAAATTTCATTTGAGGACTCATCACATGTTGGGATCATACAGGGTGCCCGGATTTCGTAGGGACAACGTGGACAATTTCTGCATTTGAAGAGATAGAGAGATGGTCAAATTAGCAAAAAGGTGTAGGTTCGAGGGCTCATTGAGAATCCACTCCCAAATTCCACTTGTCATGGCCTCCACAATAAAAATTAAAAGAAAATCTGAAATTGAAGAAATTGGGAGATTTTGTTTTAATTCTTATTTTGAACAAGTGAGGCATGACAAGTGGGATTTGAGGGTGGATTCTCAACGAACCCTTGAACCTGCACCTTTTTGCTAATTTGACCATCTCTCTATTTCTTCAAATGCAGAAGTTGCCCATGTTTCCCCTACCAAATCCGGGCACCTTGTATATTAGAAGAATAATTGACGTTGAAAATTGTTGTACATTTTAAATAAATTTAACAACACGCGTTTTATTTGTTTATTATTTGTGGAAGAAGATGGGAAGGTCTTTGCATGAAATGTTATGTAAATTTAGACAGGGGGAATGTTTTTAAGGTGTAGGTAATATTAGTGCCCATAAAAGGTTATAGTTTTCGAAAAGCCGTACATAAACCGAAATATTTATTAAAAGTCGAAATAAAATCCCGGAATAAGTGCTCCTTAAACCGATAATATCCAAACCTATCCAGCATTAATATCGGTCGTAAAAAACGCATCAGCTCCCGGAGGCAAGATATAAAATATAAGGAACTTTCCTTGCATTAATGCGACGAGTTCCGTTCCGTTCCGTTTCCGCCACTTTCAGGATCGACTACTTCGGGAATTGATGTCTCAGATACAGGTTTGAATAAAATATTATATGCTTTTATTGTTGTTATTATCAATAATAAAAAAAAATCTTCGTACAATATAACACGATATCCATAAAACATATGTTAACTGAAGGCGATGACGAAACGAAACAACTTTTAACGTTTTATTACCTGTTATATGTTAAGTATCTTTTTCTGGTTTTAATTAAAAAAATAGGATGTTCGGTTTATTACGCATTAGAGCTTTTGAAAAACTTTTCATCTAAACCTTTTTAAGGGGCAGACACATTACGCGGTCGTCCGCGAGCACAGACTTTCGCGAACTTCTAGTTGATACGGGGAGTAATAAATATTAAAAGGCACATATAGATATACTTGAAAGATTGAAGTTTATTCTACATATTTCAGTACACAAAATTAAAAAATATCGAAACCTATAAAAGTAGCAGTCGTTGAAAAATTCCACGCGCGCCTTTGCGGTAGTCGCGATTTCTATGGATTCATCTGAAACGAAAAAAGTAGGATGAGTCTTAAAATAGGTACTTGAATAAATTTTTTTTTTCGCAAAGTTATGAGCATTTACAAAAAAATAATATCGCGTGCCGTGTGCGTCCGAATCCCAGCCCGGGCGAAAGATTTTTCGGGGATCGAGAAGTATTCGCTTCGGGTCCATGGTTGTTGTATATATCTGACATTATTTATTTGTTCATTTAATCATTTATTCATCCACAAATTGTATATAAACAGTAGGCGCCTTGAGCTGCCCATACGTTCCCGAGGCCCAAAAAAAATTAACATTTTTACCAAGAAATATTCAGTCTTTCTTTTTTAATAATAAATGCAATTTATTGTTGGATGCCGAACTATATGCTCTTAAAGCCTTCTTTGATAATATGCGCTTCACTTAAGTTTGTGTTCATTTCTTTTTTACAATTTGTTATAATTTTTGTTATTATTTATTATTTTTCTGACACAGTTTCATTTATGTTCCCAATAACATTGTTTGTTTTGCTAACATCTCTGTGAAATAAAGTTTGGTTATTATTATTTTTTTTTCGGAATTTTCGGACCTTCATTCAAGTATCTATTTTAAGACATTGTACAATAATGAACCCTAACGAAGTATTTTCGTTAATAAAACTTACCGTCAAGCGTGGGATTCGAACCCACGGCACCCGCACGTAAACCCACGATAAATATCTTATTATCCAACCATTTAAAGTAATCAAAAAAACGAAATAATTCATTTTTACCGCCCGTCTACTTCACGTCTCAGCGTTACTGCGGCCACATCCCCCTAATTACCCCCGCGGTTTTCGGACCCTCTAAATCATTTCCAATTAACATTTTAATTAACTCAAAGAAAGGCAATTAAAGGAGCAGGCGGCGACAGCTTTTAATATATGCCCCGACTTAATGGTCCCTCGATTTTTTTTCTCGAACAGAGGGCACTCGAGAAAAAATATGAACTCATAAAATGGTCATCAACACCGAAAACAGTTGAAAAAAAGATGAAGGATTAACGAGATTGACCCCGGGGCCATGCAAATCGGGAATGCCATGGATGCGGTCTACCTGAAAACCAACTGAAATATAAAGAAAGAAAAGTCACATGTAACCTTTGCCCTGCCCTCCATCGAACTATATATACCTATATTTTTTAATATGCCATAAAGTTGTATATTTTCTACTATTCAAATATGCTATTTAATACTCTTAAAATGTGCCATTTTTTACTGTCGAAATTTGCCATTTTCTACTGTGTTAAAATTTAACAACTATTTCCAAAATATACAGTGTTTCTTAAAATATGACAATTTACCGTTTTCGTTAAAATATTTATTTTTTCTTCAAAATTTCCAAATTTGCTTAGAAATAACATATTTTTGACATACCAAAAGGAATTTGACGAACCTTGCTTGTGGACAAAATTGCAGCACTCTGAACTCGAATTTGAGTGAGTGAAATGTGCAATACCTGAATAAAAAAATTCTAAAAAAATTATCGCCAGACGAATTTGCTTTAAAATTTCCAAATTTGCTTAGAAATAACATGTTTTTAACATAAAAAAAGATAGTTGATGCAGCTTGCTTGTAAACAAAATGGCAGCACTCTGAACTCGAATTTGAGTGAGTGAAATGTGCAATACCTGAATAAGAAAATTCTAAAAAAATTATCGCCAGAGGAATTTGCTTTAAAATTTCCAAATTTGCTTAGAAATAACATATTTTTGACATACCAAAAGATAGTTGATGCACCTTGCTTGTAAACAAAATGACAGCACTCTGAACTCGAATTTGAGTGAGTGAAATGTGCAATATCGGAATAAAAAAATTCTAAAAAAATTATCGCCAGAGGAATTTGCTTTAAAATTTCCAAATTTGCTTAGAAATAACATGTTTTTAACATAACAAAAGATAGTTGATGCACCTTGCTTGTAAACAAAATGGCAGCACTGTGAACTCGAACTTGAGTGAGTGAAATGTGCAATACCTGAATAAAAAAATTCTAAAAAAATTATCGCCAGAGGAATTTGCTTCAAAATTTCCAAATTTGCTTAGACATAACATGTTTTTAAAATAACAAAAGATAGTTGATGCACCTTTCTTGTAAACAAAATGACAGCACTCTGAACTCGAATTTGAGTGAGTGAAATGTGCAATACCTGAATAAAAAAATTCTAAAAAAATTATCGCTAGAGGAATCTGCTTTAAAATTTCCAAATTTGCTTAGAAATAACATGTTTTTAACATAACAAAAGATAGTTGATGCACCTTGCTTGTAAACAAAATGGCAGCACTGTGAACTCGAACTTGAGTGAGTGAAATGTGCAATACCTGAATAAAAAAATTCTAAAAAAATTATCGCCAGAGGAATTTGCTTTAAAATTTCCAAATTTGCTTAGAAATAACATGTTTTTAACATAACAAAAGATAGTTAATGCACCTTTCTTGTAAACAAAATGGCAGCACTCTGAACTCGAACTTGAGTGAGTGAAATGTGCAATACCTGAATAAAAAAATTCTAAAAAAATTATCGCCAGAGGAATTTGCTTTAAAATTTCCAAATTTGCTTAGAAATAACATGTTTTTAACATAACAAAAGATAGTTGATGCACCTTGCTTGTAAACAAAATGGCAGCACTCTAAACTCGAATTCGAGTGAGTGAAATGTGCAATACCTGAATAAAAAAATTCTAAAAAAATTATCGCCACAGGGATTTGCTTCAAAATATCCAAATTTGCTTAAAAATAACATGTTTTTAACATAACAAAAGATAGTTAATGCACCTTTCTTGTAAACAAAATGGCAGCACTCTGAACTCGAACTTGAGTGAGTGAAATGTGCAATACCTGAATAAAAAAATTCTAAAAAAATTATCGCCAGAGGAATTTGCTTCAAAATTTCCAAATTTGCTTAGAAATAACATGTTTTTAACACAACAAAAGATAGTTGATGCAGCTTGCTTGTAAACAAAATGGCAGCACTCTGAACTCGAATTTGAGTGAGTGAAATGTGCAATACCTGAATAAAAAAATTCTAAAAAAAATATCGCCAGTGGAATTTGCTTCAAAATTTCCAAATTTGCTTAGAAATTACATGTTTTTAACATAACAAAAGATAGTTGATGCACCTTTCTTGTAAACAAAATGACAGTACTCTGAACTCGAATTTAAGTGAGTGAAATGTGCAATACCTGAATAAGAAAATTCTAAAAAAATTATCGCCAGAGGAATTTGCTTTAAAATTTCCAAATTTGCTTAGAAATAACATATTTTTGACATACCAAAAGATAGTTGATGCACCTTGCTTGTAAACAAAATGACAGCACTCTGAACTCGAATTTGAGTGAGTGAAATGTGCAATATCGGAATAAAAAAATTCTAAAAAAATTATCGCCAGAGGAATTTGCTTTAAAATTTCCAAATTTGCTTAGAAATAACATGTTTTTAACATAACAAAAGATAGTTGATGCACCTTGCTTGTAAACAAAATGGCAGCACTCTGAACTCGAACTTGAGTGAGTGAAATGTGCAATACCTGAATAAAAAAATTCTAAAAAAATTATCGCCAGAGGAATTTGCTTCAAAATTTCCAAATTTGCTTAGACATAACATGTTTTTAAAATAACAAAAGATAGTTGATGCACCTTTATTGTAAACAAAATGACAGCACTCTGAACTCGAATTTGAGTGAGTGAAATGTGCAATACCTGAATAAAAAAATTCTAAAAAAATTATCACCAGAGGAATTTGCTTTAAAATTTCCAAATTTGCTTAGAAATAACATGTTTTTAACATAACAAAAGATAGTTAATGCACCTTTCTTGTAAACAAAATGGCAGCACTCTGAACTCGAACTTGAGTGAGTGAAATGTGCAATACCTGAATAAAAAAATTCTAAAAAAATTATCGCCAGAGGAATTTGCTTCAAAATTTCCAAATTTGCTTAGAAATAACATGTTTTTAACACAACAAAAGATAGTTGATGCAGCTTGCTTGTAAACAAAATGGCAGCACTCTGAACTCGAATTTGAGTGAGTGAAATGTGCAATACCTGAATAAAAAAATTCTAAAAAAATTATCGCCAGAGGAATTTGCTTCAAAATTTCCAAATTTGCTTAGAAATAACATGTTTTTAACATAACAAAAGATAGTTGATGCACCTTTCTTGTAAACAAAATGGCAGCACTCTGAACTCGAACTTGAGTGAGTGAAATGTGCAATACCTGAATAAAAAAATTCTAAAAAAATTATCGCCAGAGGAATTTGCTTCAAAATTTCCAAATTTGCTTAGACATAACATGTTTTTAAAATAACAAAAGATAGTTGATGCACCTTTCTTGTAAACAAAATGACAGCACTCTGAACTCGAATTTGAGTGAGTGAAATGTGCAATACCTGAATAAAAAAATTCTAAAAAAATTATCACCAGAGGAATTTGCTTTAAAATTTCCAAATTTGCTTAGAAATAACATGTTTTTAACATAATAAAAGATAGTTGATGCACCTTTCTTGTAAACAAAATGGCAGCACTCTGAACTCGAACTTGAGTGAGTGAAATGTGCAATACCTGAATAAAAAAATTCTAAAAAAATTATCGCCAGAGGAATTTGCTTCAAAATTTCCAAATTTGCTTAGACATAACATGTTTTTAAAATAACAAAAGATAGTTGATGCACCTTTCTTGTAAACAAAATGACAGCACTCTGAACTCGAATTTGAGTGAGTGAAATGTGCAATACCTGAATAAAAAAATTCTAAAAAAATTATCACCAGAGGAATTTGCTTTAAAATTTCCAAATTTGCTTAGAAATAACATGTTCTTAACATAACAAAAGATAGTTGATGCACCTTTCTTGTAAACAAAATGGCAGCACTCTGAACTCGAATTTGAGTGAGTGAAATGTGCAATACCTGAATAAAAAAATTCTAAAAAAATTATCGCCAGAGAAATTTGCTTCAAAATTTCCAAATTTGCTTAGAAATAACATGTTTTTAACATAACAAAAGATAGTTGATGCAGCTTGCTTGTAAACAAAATGGCAGCACTCTGAACTCGAACTTGAGTGAGTGAAATGTGCAATACCTGAATAAAAAAATTCTAAAAAAATTATCGCCAGAGGAATTTGCTTCAAAATTTCCAAATTTGCTTAGAAATAACATGTTTTTAACATAACAAAAGATAGTTGATGCACCTTTCTTGTAAATAAAATGGCAGCACTCTGAACTCGAATTTGAGTGAGTGAAATGTGCAATACCTGATTAAAAAAATTCTAAAAAAATTATCGCCAGAGGAATTTGCTTCAAAATTTCCAAATTTGCTTAGAAATAACATGTTTTTAACATAACAAAAGATAGTTGATGCAGCTTGCTTGTAATAAAAATGACAACACACTGAACTCGAATTTGAGTGAGTGAAATGTGCAATACCTGATTAAAAAAATTCTAAAAAAATTATCGCCACAGGGATTTGCTTCAAAATATCCAAATTTGCTTAAAAATAACATGTTTTTAACATAACAAAAGATAGTTGATGCAGCTTGCTTGTAAACAAAATGGCAGCACTCTGAACTCGAATTTGAGTGAGTGAAATGTGCAATGTCTGAATAAAAAAATTCTAAAAAAATGATCGCCAGAGGAATTTGCTTCAAAATTTCCAAATTTGCTTAGAAATAACGAGTTTTTGATATAACAAAAGATAGTTGATGCACCTTGCTTGTAAACAAAATGACAGCACTCTGAACTCGAATTTGAGTGAGTGAAATGTGCAATACCTGAATAAAAGAATTCTAAAAAAAATATCACCAGAGGAATTTGCTTCAAAATTTCCAAATTTGCTTAGAAATAACATGTTTTTAACATAACAAAAGATAGTTAATGCACCTTTCTTGTAAACAAAATGGCAGCACTCTGAACTCGAATTTGAATGAGTGAAATGTGCAATACCTGAATAAGAAAATTCTAAAAAAATTATCGCTAGAGGAATTTGCTTCAAAATTTCTAAATTTGCTTAGAAATAACATGTTTTGAACATAACAAAAGATAGTTAATGCACCTTTCTTGTAAACAAAATGGCAGCACTCTGAACTCGAATTTGAGTGAGTGAAATGTGCAATACCTGAATAAAAAAATTGTAAAAAAATTATCGCCAGAGGAATTTGCTTCAAAATTTCTTAATTTGCTTAGAAATAACATATTTTTGACATACCAAAAGATAGTTGATGCATCTTGCTTGTAAACAAAATGACAGCACTCTGAACTCGAATTTGAGTGAGTGAAATGTGCAATACCTGAATAAAAAAATTCTAAAAAAATTATCGCCAGAGGAATTTGCTTCAAAATTACCAAATTTGCTTAAAACTAACATGTTTTTGACATACCTAAAGATGGTTGATGCATCTTGCCTGTAAACAAAATGGCAGCACTCCGAACTCGAATTTGAGTGAGTGAAATGTGCAATATCGGAATAAAAAAATTCTAAAAAAATTATCACCCGCGGAATTTGCTTCAAAATTACCAAATTTGCTTAGAAATAACATATTTTTGGCATACCAAAAGGTATTTGACGAACCTTGCTTTTGGACAAATTAACAAAACAATTTTTGATGTTTTGTTATTTTGTGTTTGTTTTGATGTATTTTCAAATGAATCGGATAAATATTTTTTTTTTATTAACAACCTGTACCTTTTTCATGGTGCATTTTGGTACTAAAGTGTATTAGGAGAATCCCTTTGTATTGGTCTGAAGAAGCTGAGGTTACATTTTTTTACACCTAATTGTAACTCATCCTGTATGTTTTCTTACAAAGAGGAATACTCATATTTTTTATTTGTTTAATGAAGTTGTGAATATTCCCCTAATGATAGGGAGATATATACAAATGTATTTGTAGCAGTGTCACATATAAATGGTCTTAAACACAGGAAACTATTAGGGGCACGTACACGTGTCTCTGTTGTCAAACAAACCACATGCATATCTGCCACTTCCTGCCTCATCATCTGGAACCGCCCTTCTGAATTAACACATACCAACTAATTACCGTTTATGAGAGCTGACATACTTCCAAGTTCTAAAGACTACAAATAACTAAACCGAACCGCCGCCGCCGGTTGTTTCCCGCGTCGGATATTTTTTCCTCGCAGATTCTATTTGAACAAGTCCCGTTTACATTAAATATCTTTCCTCGTTATCCACGTGTTCCTCGACATGTATCTAATTACCCCAGGGAAATACGTAGAACCTAAACGGTTCATGACAATTTCCACTAGAAAAATTCTAACAGTGTATAACATGGATTTGTGAAAATTGTTTGTTTTTCATATCCAATTCGGTTAGTCATCTTTTGGTGTTGAAAACGCATCATCGTGAATTCCCATGTAATTTTTTTTTTTTAATTTGATGATTATTTCTATTAATTGACTAAAATGATCAGAATTCTAACATCCAAACATTATTTTTTAGAAGCTTTCATAATCTCTGTTTGGTGATTGATGAAATATCTCTTAAAAATAATGAACAAAAATGTGCCTCTAAAGTCCTCAAAGTAGCAGTTGCTACGAACTGTCAGTGCATGTCAGCTGAAATTATTGAAAACGTCGAAAGTTAATTAAATTCAACAAGATTAGTGGCAGTTTTTTGTACTATTAAGTTATGGCGAACATTCTTCACATGCTGTTTCTGAATTATTTCTTATGCATTTCCAGTACAAAATCAACCAATTTAATTGACTAAAAAAATTATTATGCTTCATCTTGAATACTTAAAAGCTCATGCTATGGATTATTAATACTATTTTACGTTTAATTTGGACCGGGGTCCCTTTTGCATGCCGCGTTTGCCTTTTGACAAATCAGTTCCTGAATGGTTGTTTCAATAGATAATTTCTTTATTGTATTGTTTTTAGAACTCTTATTTTGTAAAAGTCGAAACGCATCGTATTTCCATTATCCAATGCTTTATTCGTACGTACGTTAACTTACTGCATCCATATTGTGCTTGGAACAACCGCAGTAAACTATATATTTTATAAGCATAGGGAGATAACCCTAAACGGAGCAGACCCTCGGATAAACGCGTTATGAGCAGCCGAGCTATGCATAGTCAAGTGCGCAACTTCCAAACTCGATTTGCACTGATTTCCTGCCTTCCCTCGCCACAACCTCATTTTTTATTCAATCCCGAATGAACGCGTTTGTTTGAGGTATTGTACACGTGTCTGCGGTCTCCTGTACACCTCACATATGATACGCCAATGACAAGCTGCGGTATTCCGCGCGGACCGTGTAATTTGAATTATTGCTCGATACACAAATGTCTGATTTAAAATTCATTCGATACATAGTATACACGTCAGCGTGCTTGAATTAGTTTGTATTATTGAAAGGGTGCGGGTCAAAGTCCAGACGGCTAACATACCGATAAACGAAAATCGAGAAAAAAATTATAATAAACTAATCAGGCAAATGTATTCCAGTAATTTTAGTTTACGTCCTGGTAGTTCAAATGTATGTTGATTTTTTATCAAAATTGCCTATAAAAGCGAAGGTTTTCTAAATTTTGTTTTTACCGAAAATATCACATAAAAAGTCTTCGACAACTTTAAATATTCATTTTCAAAAATTCATAACACGCATTTTCAAAATTCAAAGTTAATTTTAAAGGTAAAATATATTATGATTGCATTAAAGGTTTTAAGGAATTCAATCATATCAGTTTTTTTTTCTATTTTTTTCTTTGTTCAAATATTCGACAAATTAAAAAAAAAACATTTTTAAACATTTATTATAACTCAGGTGTTTTCAAAAATTGAAGATAATTCAGATGTTTTGTGAATATACTATTTTTTTTTTATTTTTGATAAATTCTAGCATATCATGTAATATATCAAGTTTCGGAAATGTCAATTTTCAACTGCCAAAAATGCCAATTTTCAACTGCTAAAAGGCCAATTTTCAAGTGTCGGAAACGACAATTTTTAACTGCCAAAAATTACAAATTTTAACTGCCAAAAATGACAATTTTTAACTGCCAAAAAGGCAAATTTTCAAGTGTCAGAAAAGACCATTTTCAACTACCGAAAATGACAATTTTCAACTGCCAAAAATGACAATTTCAACTTCCAAAAAGGCCAATTTTCTACTGCCAAAAAGGTTAATTTTCAAGTGTCAGACCATTTCAAGCTGCCAAAAAATGTCAATTTTCAACTACCAAAAATGCCAATTTTCAATTGCTAAAAGGCCAATTTTCAAGTGTCGGAAACGACCATTTTTAACTGCCAAAAATTACAAATTTTAACTGCCAAAAATGACAATTTTTAACTGCCAAAAAGGCAAATTTTCAAGTGTCCGCAACGACCATTTTTAACTGCCAAAAATGACAATTTTCAACTGCCAAAATGACAATTTCAATTTCCAAAAAGGCCAATTTTTAACTGCCAAAAAAGTTAATTTTTAAGTGTCGAAAACGACCATTTTAAGATGCCAAAAATGTCAATTTTCAACTGCCAAAAGGCCAATTTTCAACTGCCAAAAAGGCCAATTTTCAACTGCCAAAAAAGCCAATTTTCAACTGCTGAAAGGTCAATTTTCAAGTGTCGAAAACGACCATTTTTAACTGCCAAAAATGACAATTTTTAACTGCCAAAAATGACAATTTTTAACTGCCAAAAATGACAATTTTTAACTGCCAAAAAGGCGAATGTTCCAGTGTCGGCAACGACCATTTTCAACTGCCAAAAATGACAATTTTCAACTGCCAAAAATGACAATTCCAATTTCCAAAAAGGCCAATTTTTAACTGCCAAAAAAGTTAATTTTTAAGTGTCGGAAACGGCCATTTTAAGCTGCCAAAAATGTCAATTTTCAACTGCCAAAAAGGCCAATTTTCAACTGCCAAAAAGGCCAATTTTCAACTGCTGAAAGGTAAATTTTTAAGTGTCGGAAACGACCATTTTTAACTGCCAAAAATGACAATTTTTAACTGCCAAAAATGACAATTTTTAACTGCCAAAAATGACAATTTTTAACTACCAAAAAGGCGAATGTTCAAGTGTCGGCAACGACCATTTTCAACTGCCAAAAATGACAATTTCAATTTCCAAAACGGCCAATTTTTAACTGCCAAAAAAGTTAATTTTTAAGTGTCGGAAACGACCATTTTAAGCTGCCAAAAATGTCAATTTTCAACTGCCAAAAAGGCCAATTTTCAACTGCTGAAAGGTCAATTTTCAAGTGTCGGAAACGACCATTTTTAACCGCCAAAAATGAAAATTTTTAACTGCCAAAAATGACAATTTTTAACTGCCAAAAAGGCGAATGTTCAAGTGTCGGCAACGACCATTTTCAACTGCCAAAAATGACAATTTTCAACTGCTGAAAGGTCAATTTTCAAGTGTCGGAAACGACCATTTTTAACTGCCAAAAATGACAATTTTTAACTGCTAAAAATGACAATTTTTAACTGCCAAAAAGGCGTATGTTCAAGTGTCGGCAATGACCATTCTCAACTGCCAAAAATGACAATTTTCAACTGCCAAAATGACAATTACAATTTCCAAAAGGGCCAATTTTTAACTGCCAAAAAAGTTAATTTTTAAGTGTCGGAAACGACCATTTTAAGCTGCCAAAAATGTCAATTTTCAAATGCCTAAAAGGCCAATTTTCAACTGCCAAAAAGGCCAATTTTCAACTGCTGAAAGGTCAATTTTCAAGTGTCGGAAACGACCATTTTTAACTGCTAAAAATGACAATTTTTAACTGCCAAAAATGACAATTTTTAACTGCCAGAAAGGCGAATGTTCAAGTGTCGGCAACGACCATTTTCAACTGTCAAAAATGACAATTTTCAACTGCCAAAAATGACAATTCCAATTTCCAAAAAGGCCAATTTTTAACTGCCAAAAAAGTTAATTTTTAAGTGTCGAAGACGACCATTTTAAGCTGCCAAAAATGTCAATTTTCAACTGCCAAAAAGGCTAATTTTCAACTGCCAAAAAGGCCAATTTTCAACTGCCAAAAAGGCCAATTTTCATCTGCTGAAAAGTGAATTTTCAAGTGTCGAAAACGACCATTTTTAACTGCCAAAAATGACAATTTTTAACTGCCAAAAATGATAATTTTTAACTGCCAAAAAGGCGAATGTTCCAGTGTCGGCAACGACCATTTTCAACTGCCAAAAATGACAATTTTCAACTGCCAAAAATGACAATTCCAATTTCCAAAAAGGCCAATTTTTAACTGCCAAAAAAGTTAATTTTTAAGTGTCGGAAACGGCCATTTTAAGCTGCCAAAAATGTCAATTTCAACTGCCAAAAAGGCCAATTTTCAACTGCTGAAAGATCAATTTTCAACTGCTGAAAGATCAATTTTCAAGTGTCGGAAACGACCATATTTAACTGCCAAAAATGACAATTTTTAACTGCCAAAAATGACAATTTTTAACTGCCAAATATGACAATTTTTAACTGCCAAATATGACAATTTTTAACTGCCAAAAAGGCGAATGTTCAAGTGTCGGCAACGACCATTTTCAACTGCCAAAAATGACAATTTTCAACTGCTGAAAGGTCAATTTTCAAGTGTCGGAAACGACCATTTTTAACTGCCAAAAATGACAATTTTTAACTGCCGAAAAGGCGAATGTTCAAGTGTCGGCAATGACCATTTTCAACTGCCAAAAATGACAATTTTCAACTGCCAAAATGACAATTACAATTTCCAAAAGGGCCAATTTTTAACTGCCAAAAAAGTTAATTTTTAAGTGTCGGAAACGACCATTTTAAGCTGCCAAAAATGTCAATTTTCAAATGCCTAAAAGGCAAATTTTCAACTGCCAAAAAGGCCAATTTTCAACTGCTGAAAGGTCAACTTTTAAGTGTCGGAAACTACCATTTTTAACTGCCAAAAATGACAATTTTTAACTGCCAAAAATGACAATTTTTAACTGCCAAAAATGACAATTTTTAACTGCCAAAAAGGCGAATGTTCAAGTGTCGGCAATGACCATTTTCAACTGCCAAAAATGACAATTTTCAACTGCCAAAATGACAATTTCAATTTCCAAAAGGGCCAATTTTTAACTGCCAAAAAAGTTAATTTTTAAGTGTCGGAAACGACCATTTTAAGCTGCCAAAAATGTCAATTTTCAAATGCCTAAAAGGCCAATTTTCAACTGCCAAAAAGGCCAATTTTCAACTGCTGAAAGGTCAACTTTTAAGTGTCGGAAACGACCATTTTTAACTGCTAAAAATGACAATTTTTAACTGCCAAAAATGACAATTTTTAACTGCCAAAAATGACAATTTTTAACTGCCAAAAAGGCGAATGTTCAAGTGTCGGCAACGACCATTTTCAACTGCCAAAAATGACAATTTCAATTTCCAAAAAGGCCAATTTTCAACTGCCAAAAAGGCCAATTTTCAACTGCTGAAAGGTCAATTTTCAAGTGTCGACAACGACCATTTTTAACTGACAAAAATGACAATTTTCAACTGCCAAAAATGACAATTTTCAACTGCAGAAAAGGCCAATTTTCAAGTGTCGACAACGACCATTTTTAACTGACAAAAATGACAATTTTTAACTGCCAAAAATGATAATTTCAACTGCCAAAAACGACAATTTAATACCAAAAAATGAACACATTTTTAAAAATTAAAGTTTTTTTTAAGGTGCATATGTGTTATGATAGCATCGGACTTTTTAAAGAATTCAATCATATCGATATTAATGTTTTTTTTCTATTTTTTCTTTGTTCAAATATTTCGACCAATTTTCTAAAATTCATAACTAAAGTAAATGTTTTGTAAAGATATCAAAATTAATATTATATCAGTATTTATTTTTTAGCCAAAATATTAATTTTCAAAAATTCATAACTCGCGCAAAAATCGACTCAATTTCAAAAATCAAGGTTAATTTTAAAGGTAAATGTATATATAGTTTTGCCGCGTCGAGGGCCTGGAGTATCTCGGCGTCGATGTTTCCGACCTGGGTATAGTCCGGCCCCTGGGAGGCCGTGGGTGCCGTCTTCTGCTGCTGAGTGGAGCCCGCCGCGGCTGCGGCGAAACTCTTCCTCAGAGGCTTCGATGTTCTGTCGCTCTTCTTCATGTGGGTGGGCCTCAGCGCAGTTGGCGCTCTTCGCCGGGTCCGCCCTTGGCCTCTCGCATTGCTGCGACAAGTGTGCGCCTGCACACTTGACACATCGTGGGGGCATCGAGCAGCAGCTCTGCGTATGACCTAGCTGCTGGAAACGGTAGCATTGTTGTTTGCTACTGTCGTCGTGGTGTTTGCGCTCGATTTTTACGTCGAGCCCCAGGACCTTCTTGACGACGAGGATGCGGTGTACATCCACGCCACCGTCGAGCTGGACGTAAACCATCCACAGGGGATGGGTTAGTCCTCCTGGTCATCCGTTTGATGGAGAGCGTCGAAAATCCCTACTTCTGAAGATCCTCTGCGATCTACGCCTCTGTGCATTTCGGGGCAATGTTTCGAATCACCGCCTTTGTCGTCTTATCCTCCGGGAGTTGGCACGTGTGGTACGACGTCCCGTTTGCGTCTAGGACCCTCGTAAGGGTGCGGAAGACCGTAGGCGTCTCTGGAAAAATACGCGGTCCACGGGCGTATTTGGCTTGCTTGACCTTGATTGAGTGTGTCTCCATCAGGGCCTTGATGGTCGGCCAGTTGGTGTTCGCTGGCAGGACGACTGGTGGCGGTCTGTGTGCAGGGGGGACGAAGGGGAGTTTGGCTGAGTTCTGGATGGGCGTTGGTGTTGGTGGTGACGTGAAGCGGGAGGTGGAAGGGACCGCTACTTATGCGGCCGGTTGTTGGGCCTTCAAGGGTTGTTGCTTCGCCTTCTTGCCGGCGGTTAGGGTCGCTGTGGTTGAGGCGATCCTTTTCTTTGTACTTGGTCTCGGTCGTGGGGCCGAGTCATTCTCTTCGGAGCCGTCGGTGTCCATGAGGACGGCGTAGCTGTTCCCGGTTGGGACAGTTGGCGTTAGTGTCTGCGTTGGAGTTGACGTGTGCGACGTCTTCATTGCGCGTGTTAGCGCGTCAAGGCGACAGTTCAGCTGGTATAGCTTCATCTCGAGCTCGTTGTTCTTGTCGATGGCCTCGGCCAGTTTGGCGTATTTCTTGATCACTTGCGCACCCTGTATAATAATAATAATAAGTCTGCTTTATTTCAGAAAATGGTTAACAGAAAAACTTAAAAATATTCTGGTTAACAAAAATGAAATTGCGTCACAATAAAGAGTACATATACAAACTTGACTGGTTCTGCTGTCACCGTACCATCGTCAAAAGATCTTTTTAATTTATCAACTTTTCTGGTTACAATATTTCATATATTTGACACATTACTACGTTATCAAGATAAGCAATGTGTAATTATAAATCATTAGAATGAGAGGCACCACCACCAACCAACCAATGCACGCTGCATCCTGTAGGAATTCGATGTTGTTCGTAATTATTCACGTTAAGATTCAGATAACGCAACTAATCTCGCCCTAAGAGTGTTTTGGACCCGTGTAACCCAGCGGGCGGCCGATAAGTGTAATCGAGGGGGTCCTATTCATATGTAAACCTGGGAGTAACAGCTACCTCCCCCGAACAGGTAAAAGGTGACGGGCCAAAATAGGAAACGCCGCACCTCTCGGTCATTATCATCCGACGATTACTCGGATTTATGTAAAGCGAAAGAAAGAAAAACGTGAAAGCGCCACGCAGAAACAAGGCACGCCACCAGGCAATCGATGCTCCGGATAAAGAGGGGGGGCGGGGGAATTCCCCGCGGGGAAATTGCCACTTTAACAAGTATTTGCCGAGACAAAAGTGCTCGTCACAATCTTTTTGATGTCGAGAATCAGATATACTTTTGAAGTCGTACAACGGCATTTGCATATCAAAGTGATGCTGCACAGATTTTTATTTAGATATCCGGACGTGATTCGGTTCATTACAGGTTTTTCCAGACGTTTTTTTCTTTTCATTCCGGGATGTTAATTTCCCGATTTTTCTCGAGCCGGGATGGAATTTTGATAATTGAACTCGATTTCCAATTATAAATTAAAATCGGAACCAATTAAGACGGCGGCGCTCGCTGCGAGGTAATCTGATTTGTAGAGTTTTTCATTTAAATTCACGAGAGGGGGCTCTTCAACATGTTCGTATTCATTGAATTAAAGCTTTACAATTTAACTTTTTTTGGCTTAAACAATTATTTTATTCGTTAGGGTATAGACGTACTTACACTAATACTAAATTAAGTTTTGGCCATTTGTAGCTCTTATGTATTAGAGTTTCAATGAACTGTATTTATTATTATTATCCAAAGTACCTGAAGGTCTACCGGGAAGCTGAGATGTGCACCGGTACCGAAACGACACGCTTCCAGCGCATCCCTTATCCCCAAGACGGAAGCGTCCTTATCGTCCGAAACGCTTGATTGATCTTTAAGTATTATTGCGGGAAGCGGCGATAAGGCAAAAGGAGCGAAGGGAGCCGAACGCGGAGGAAACGGAGGGATGGAAACCTATAGAGACGTTTTATTGTTGTAAAGATAAAGGGCTCGCCAGGAATTTCAAAAGTTGCCCTCTTCTGAGGATACGCGCCCAGATGAAATTTCACGTGCCGAAATTACCAGATAAATAAACTTTTGTCACGGCAGATGTACCGGAATGTCGTCCCCCAAGCATTTTTCTTCCCTCTTTTATTATCACCTAGGAATTATTTTCGCAGGCGATAAAACATTAGAAACTTACGTTCAATCGGAAAAATTAAGTTTCTTTATTGTCTTACATTATCACAAGCTATTCAGTTCTTCGGATTATGAAATAAGACTTCAAATTTTCATGTTAATTCCTGTATTGGTTTTTGAGATATAACGCGCACAGAAAGACACACAGTGACACACAGCACTCGCACAAACATACAGACACAATTTATTTTTTCTCAAAACGGATATTTTCGTAAAAGAAATCATCAAATTCGTTGTGGTATTAGCCAGGAAAGTAGTTGTTTCAACCGATGTGAAGATAGCCACGGATTTTTCAGCCACGGATTTCCTGGCACCAAATAAAAATTTCTTCAATTTTAATGATTTATAATAAATCAAACGCTGAGAATGTAATTAACATTAGCCTATAGATGTACAGTCAATTCATAATTTCAATTATTTTTTCTCAAGTCCACGGGATCTCTCTTTTTAAAATGACAAGAATTCAAAGTCCAATATGGCACTGTTTGACGCGTTTTAAATTTGATTTTTTAACATCAACGTGTAGATAAGAGTCTACTTAAACGATTTAATGCATCAAATTTTGGGTAAAATTGTTTATAACTTTTTTATGAATTTTTTTTCTTGGGTTTCAGGCGTTAAATCGTTTAAGTAGACTCTTATCTACACGTTGATGTTAAAAAATTAAATTTAAAACGCGTCAAACAGTGCCATATTGGACTTTGAAAGTTTGCTATATTATATGTATAGTTCGGGTAGACCCGAGAAAAAAAAATCATAAAAAAGTTATAAACAATTTTACCCAAAATTTTAGGTGTTAAATCGTTTAAGTAGACTCTTATCTACACATTGATGTTAAAAAAATTAATTTAAAACGCGTCAAACAGTGCCATTTTGGACTTTGAATTCTTGTCATTTTAAAAAGAGAATTCCCGTGGACTCGAGAAAAAATAATTGAAATTGTGGATTGACTGTACATCTATAGGCTTATGTTAATTACATTCTCAGGGTTTGATTTAATATAAATCATTAAAATTGAAGAAATTTTTATTTGAAGGCGGAGGCGCCGGGAAATCCGTGGATGAAAAATCCGTGGCTATCTTCACATCGGTGTTGTTTCAATAGGTGATTTGTTAATTGTAGTCTCTTAAAGACTCTTAAATTGTAGGAGACGAAAAGTACCGTATTTCTCATTGCGGGGAATTTTTATTTTATTAAGTAAAACTGTTGAAATAAATTAAACCGTATAGGTTTCTAATGTAATTAAAATTTCAAAAGAAACCCATGCCTTTGAAGTTTGGTCGACGGTCAGAAAGCTCATTTCCATTAACAATGCTCGTACATGCATTTGCGGAACGGTCTAATTAAAATCTGGCCTTGGAATCACTCGGATGTGTGGCGTACAAGATTTATTATTCGAGTGACATGCAGCGGTAGTCTATGCCGTGCATTGGACATTCCATCTCATCTCCATCAGCGCATTTACCTGTGGATGTGGACATACCACTCCTCTACCTGTAATATGCATAATGAAGCGAACACGTATATACCCTCCGCCCTTCGTCCTCTCCATATGTATGAGGGCACGACGCGACGTGATGCCACCGGGAATAATGGAACTTGTACATCCCAATCAATTACCTGCTGCAGATAGGAAACCCCCATCGAATTTTATTTGTTTGTTTCTTATTGATCGAATTTAAAAAAAAATGGAGAGTTTTCCTAAGCCACCCAGAAAGTTTGAAATTATTATTAATTTGTTATTACTGTCCTTAAAATAAAAGTGACGTTTTGAAATATCATGTCTACTAAACTTTCTCCGTTTTAAAGTATGGGGGTATTGAGATCGAGACAAATTTTTATATTTTTTTTAACGGAAATATCCGTTTTGGCGTTCAATGATTCCTGGAAAAAAATTCTGCGGTTAAAATGATTTAATTTTAACTTAATAATAAATTGCAATAATTTAGGTGACTTTAAAGTAAATCTTTGAATAATTGCTATCGACTTCCATTTGAGCTTAATCACACACGGCTGTTATTTTTGAAATTTATATATTTGTGAGAATAAATGAAATTAAATGAATAAATGAATAATGTAAGACATATACAACAACCACGGACCCGAGCGAATATTTCTCGATCCCCGAAAAATCTTCCGCCCGGGATAGGAATCGAACCCACACGGCCGCGGTACAGCCTGTACCGCCCAAAAATTCCAAATTTAGCTACAAACATCCACTGACTACATTTTTAAATAATATTATGTTAACATAGAGCGAATTAGTGACAAATTGTAATAATTTTGGTGATTCGAAAAAATATAAAAACAATTGCCATCGCCTTGAAGCTTTTCAAAATTACTCAAAAATAATTTGTGTTTGAATAAGTGAAAGCTTGCGTGAATCTACAGTGCACGCCTAAAGTATGGAATATATTCAGTAAAACCGAAATTAAATATTTTTGGAAAAAATCCTCGAAAAGGTCGATTTTCTTTTATAAAAATATACATTTTGAAAAAACTCTAAATATCAAGTTGTCACCTTCAATTACTCGAAAAATTTCTTATGTAAGATGGCAATATTTTTATACTTCCAGTTCGAGAATGAAAAGATCTCCCAAAATCAAGAACAAAAATAGGGGGTTGCCATTTAAAAACAAAATGGATGACGTCATTACTCGAAAACAAATGACGACTGAAAATCGACTTTCATGCAAATATGTGTATTTTTATAAAAGAAAAATCCTGTTCGAGGACTTTTTCCGAAAATATTTTATTTCGGTTTTACTAAATTTATTCCATACTTTTAGACTTTTGAACACAAAAATTTAAAAATTATTTTCTTCCGATAATTTTTTAAAATTGAAAAATATTACAAGAATATTTTAACAAATTTTGAAGAAAACAAGGGAATTAAATCTTTTGTTTTGGAATATTTTTCATAAAAAGAGTTTTTTTTTTAAGAAAAAAATTGACAATTTGACTAATCGTTACAACCTATTTATAAGGTGCGAGCCACATAATCCTGTTGCTGAGTTGGCCATACTTGAGAGAGAGAGAGAGAGAGAGAGAGAAATATAGCAGTCAAGTTTAAGATGAATTCATCTTTTTAAATGTAGTTCAATAGTCTCATGACATAATTATCAGCGACATACCTCATTTATCTCACAGCCAACTCATCAAAAATGATTCCAAAATTATTGTAATTTGATCTTTTATTAAAAAAAAAAACATCGATTGGTCAATTTTTGGGAAATTTGAGAAATTGCATTTTTTTGTCGCGAGAGCAAAATATTATGTATTTTGTAAAATTATTACAAGTGCAGACTTGCTCACTACAAAAATGATTTCTAATTGATAGTAATTTGATGTTGAATAAAAAAATAATAACGTCGATTGGTCAATTTTTGAGAAATTTGAGCTCTACCATGAGAAATTGCATTTTTTTCATAGCGAGAACCAAAGATTATGGATTTTGCCAAAACTGTTATAAGTGCAGACTTGTCTACTATAAAAAAGATTTAAAATTGATGGCAATTTGATGCTTTATAAAAAAATAGAAACATCGATTGGTCAATTTTCGGGAAATTTAAGAAATTGCATTTTTTGCAACGAGGACAAAATATTATCAATTTTTCCAAAATTATTACAAGTGGAGACTTGCTCACTACAAAAATGATTTAAAATTGATAGTAGTTTGATGTCCTATAAAAAAAATAAAATCAATTTTTGAGAAATTTGAGCGCTAAGATGAGAAATTGCAATTCTTTGCAGCGCGGACAAAAGATTATGAATTTTTCCAAAACTATTACAAATGCAGACTTGCTCATTTCAAAAATGATTCAAAGTTGATTGAATTTATTATTTAAGAAACTAAAAACTTTCTTTGGGAAATTTTCATGAAATTTTAGCGCACAGTTACGAAAGCGCATTTTTTTGCATTGAGAACAAAAGGTTATGAATTTTGCCAAAAATATTACAAGTGCAGACTTGGCCATTTCAAAAATAATGCAAAATTAATTGGATTTTCATGTTTGAAAAATAAAAATATTCTTCAGTACATTTTCAAGAAATTTAAGCGCAAAGTTAAGAAAACACATTTTTTTGCATTGAGAACAAAAGGTTATAAATTTTGCCAAAACTATTACAAGTGCAGACTTACTTACTACAAAAAATGATTCAAAATTGATAGTAGTTTGATGTTCTATAAAAAAATTTATATTTTTTTGAATTTACAATTTTTGATAAATTTGAGCGCTAAGATGAGATATTACATTTTTTGCAGCAAGAACAAAATAATGAATTTTTCCAAAACTATTACAAATGTAGACTTGCCCATTTCAAAAGTGATTAAAAATTGATTGGACTTTTATATTCTTTGAAAAAATAAAAATATTCTTCGGTAAATTTTTAAGAAATTTAAAGTTAAGAAAATTCATTTTTTGCACGAGAACAAAAGATTATAAATTTTGCCAAAACTGTGGCTGACTTGCACATTACAAAACGAATTCAAAATTGACTGTTTTTGATGTTCTATGAAAAAATTAGAAACTTAAAATTAGATTAGAGCTCTAAGATGAGGAATTGCATTTTTTATGACTTTTGCCAAAACTATGGCAAGTGCAAATTTGCCCATTAAAATAAATATTTAAAATTGATTGTATTTTGATGCATTTTAAAAAATTAAAACATTTTTTGCTAAATTTTGGAATTTAAGCGCATAGTGAATTAAACGCATTATTTCAAACGAAAATAAAAGAATATAAATTTTGTCAAAACTATGGCAAATTCAAACTTGCCCATTATAAAGATTATTCAAAAATTATTGAAATTTGATGTTCTATTAAAAAAGAAACATCGATTGGTCAATTTTTGAGAAATTTGAGAAAAAGATGATAAATTGCATTTTTTTGCAGCACGAACAAAATATTATGAATTTTGCCAAAACTGTTAGAAATTCAGACTTGCCCACTACAAAAATGATTTAAAATTATTGGCAATTTGATGTTCTATAAAAAAATAGAAACATAAATTGGTCAATTGTTGCGAAATTTTAGCGCTAAGATAAGAAATTGCATTTTTTGCAGCGAGAACAAAAAAATATGAATTTTGCAAAAACTACTACAAGTGCAGATTTACCCATTTCAAAATTGATTCAAAATGTATTACAGAATTGCCCAAAAAAATGTTTTAAATTGATTGGTCAATTTTTGAAACACCTGAGCGCAAGATGATTGCATTTTCTGGAGCGAGAACAAAAAATTATGAATTTTGTCAAAACTAGTACAAGTGCAGACTCGCCCATTTTAAATGTAATTCAAAATTGATTGTCTTCTTATTTTGAAGAAAATGGAACCTTTGTGTGGTAAATTTTCAATAAATTTAAGCGCAAAGTTAAGAAAAGTCATTTCATGTAGCAAGAACAAAATATTATGAATTTTGCCAAAACTATGATTAGTGCAGACTTGCCCACTACAAAAATGATTAAAAATTAGTAGTAATTTGACGTTCTATAAAAAAAATGGAAACGTTAATTGGATAATTTTTGAAAAATTTGAGCGCAAGATGAGAAATTGCATTTTTTTGCAGCGAGAACAAAAGATTATGAATTTTGCCAAAACTATTACAAGTGCAGACTTATCCACTACAAAAATTATTTAAAGTTGCTGGTAATTTGATGTTCTATAAAAAAAATAGAAAAATCAGTTGGTCATTTTTTGAACAAATTGAACACCAATATGAGAAATTCCATTTTTGCCTCGAGAACAAAAGATTATTAATTTTACCAAAAAAGCAGACTTGCTCATTTGAAAAATTAATCAAAATTGATTGGATTTTTATGTTATTTGGGAAAATAAAAACATTATTTGATAAATTTTCAAGAAATTTAAGCGCATAGTAAATAAGACGCATTATTTGCAACGAAAGTAAGAGATTATGAATTTTGCCAAAACTATGGCAACTGAATTTGCTGATTGCAAAAATTACTCAAAATTGATTTTATTTTGATGTTATATGAACTGTACCTAGGTTTCTAATCTGTTGGAATTAATTGTTATTAAATAGAAATATCGATTGATCATTTTTTGAAGAATTTGAGCGCTAAGATGAGAAATTGCATTTTTTACAGCGAGAACAAAAAATTATAAATTTTGCCAAGACTATGGCAAGTGCAGATTTGCCCATTACAAAAATTATTCTAAATTGATTGGATTTACGTTCTTTAAAAATCAAATACATTATCCGATACATTTTCGAGAAATTACGGCGCAAAGTTAAGAAAACTAATTTTTTGCAGCAAGGACAAAAGATTACTAATTTTGCCAAAACCATGGCAACTGCAGACTTAGTAATTAGAAAAAAAATTATTCAAAATTGATTGTTTTTTGATGTACTATGAGAGAATATAAACATCAATTGATCGACTTTCTAGATTTTTGAGCGCAAAGATGAGAAATTGCATTTTTTGCAGCGACAACAAACGATTATGAATTTTGTAAAAACTGAGGCATGTGCAGATTTGTCCATTACAAAAACGATTCCGAATTTATTGGATTTTAATAATCTATAAAAAAATAAAAACATTCTTTAGTAACTTTAAGCGCAGTATTTAAAATGCATTGAAATATAATTAAAATGTATTGAATTTTTGATAATTTTGACGTTTCAAACATCAATGTCATCCGATCCTGCAAAACGCTCGATGTACATTTAAAATATGATTTAAATTAAAAATAAACCAAGAAAGCACAAATATAACTATTATACCATCAATATCATTAAATCGGGGAAAATAAAATTAGGGCAACATCACCATTGTTTTGTGCTTTTTGCGAAAAAAAATGGTGATGTGGCCATCATGTTACTTTCTCCGACTTGATGGTATCATAGCCATTTATATTTACGTTTTCGTGGTTTATTTTCAATTGAAATCATATTTTAAATATACATCGAGCGTTGTGTAAACTCGGATGAAACTGACGTTTAAAACGTCAAAATTATGAAACATGGAAAAATTATACTTCAAATTCAAAAACTCGGTTTACTCAAAAACTAACGAGATTTTGAAAAAAAACTTATTCTTTAGAAGTTGTTCATTTTGGCATTCTGTACAATTATTATTCACACAAATTTGAGGTAACTATTATCGTTTCAAAATTATAAACCAACAATTGAAAAAAAAATATTTTTTTTTTCTCGAATAGCAATGATTTTATGAAAAATATTTTCAAGCAAAGGATGTTCATTTCTTTGTTGTCTTCAATGTCTGTTTAACGATTTTTGTGAATTTTTCATATTTAAGAAAATATTGGCAAAAAACAAAAAAACAGAAATTGTTGAAATGGCATCTAGGGACCCCAAAACGGATATTTCCGTAAAAAATTTTTTTAAAAAAAATCACGATCACAATACTTTCTCGTACTTCATAACGGAGAAAGTAAAAAGTAGTTTGTTATAAAAATCGCGTAGTTCGAGAAAATAATATATACAAACATCTTTATTTGAAAACATGAAATTCGGATTAGGGTGATAAATGTCGTAACAGTATATGTTTTAAAGGAAAATAATATTAAACTAAGAAATAGTAGTGTTACTTTTTATTTCTACAAAAAAAGAAATTAATTCAACATTTCAAAAAATATTTCTTCACAAACGAGTAAGACAATTATTTTTTGAAAACCTGTATATGTTATCTGATTTTGTTTTGGTTTTGTCTTGTCATTTTTTTATGATGAATGCCCATTTTTTGTAAAATGGATATAAAACAGTTTCCCAATATGTGTAGAACATTAGCGGACACTCTGCGATTGTATCATTTTTAAACAATAAATAATAATTTGTAAATGTTGCCATCCTCTATACAAATTTCCATGAATTTTTTTCGTGTAAAATTTTCGTTATTTATTCGAGCAGTTTCGGGTCGCTGGGGGATAATATTGGAGAGTCGGACGGCCCTTTAAAATGAAACATTAGGCAAGTTTTGACTTAATATACAATAAAAGCTCTATTCGGTCCGGAAATTGATTTAAAGAGAATCCTTTACAAGGGTAGCCAACGTTTTGGGAGAGGATCCGTAACAGCGGTCTGATTAAATTTATATTGGACGGACGGCTCCTCTTTGTAATGGTTTGCCAGATTTTATATTACCCCCCATGTTGGGTTGTTGGGATATCTTTACATCCCCTTATCTTTGATGCAGTCAAGTAACACAAACATAATATTTAGTATTAACAGACTAATATTTACATTCCAAACTTTCTTTAGCAGTCAAGTTAAATCATAACCGAAGGTAAACCGGAATTTTTAGCAAAACCGAAACAAAAAATTATACATTTGAAAAAAACGAAACCGAAACTGAGTTCTACATACTTACTAATATATTGATAATAAGAATTAAGCAAACTTTGACTGCATTATTATTGTATTATAATACCAACTTGTGACTAATGTAATACCACCAATATAGATTATAACTCTGGGTTGCTGAAACCATGGCGATGTTGTCACAGTATGCAAGATAAAATGATTGGCAATTACTATACAACGCAACGTATAATTTCTCAAAATTGACAACACGCTTCTTTGAACTATTACCTGTTTTTTTTATATATTTCAACGATTGAACATGTCACACGGTATGTAAATTTACATTAAACGCATCGATCCCATTCGCTCTAAAAGCACACTCCGCCGTCGCATTATACGAAATCTGTCCGTGATGGATGTGTGCAGTAAAACTGCAGGAATAAACACGTCCAATTATTTATTTAAATTTTGACAGTTGAACGTGAGGCCGTCAGTGAAACGGCCAATTTAAAAATATCTCCATAATGGGACGCTCCCGTTAAATGTTAAATGGCGATTTCCATCCGACAGAAACGAAACATCAATTAAATCGGAATTAATCCCCGGGGACTAATAGACCACGACATTTTTTTTAATAACACCATCCGCGCTCCGGTTGCTATTTAATTTTTAATATTGTCGACGTTCAATATTCAAAAGTCAGGAGGAGGAAAAAAATCCCGGCCCTTAATAAATCATTTCCGAGAGACCGTAGTAATTTATCGAACGGTCGCACTTCATTTTTATCATCCCCCGGGACCGTTCTGGGTTTTAGTTATGGTCAACTGTTTGGGAGCGAATTAATCCCCACTAATTATCCCAGAAATCTGCCAATTAGTCACATAAAACCGCAGGCCGTAATTATTAGCAACCCCCTTCCCGGACTCGAACTGTATCAAAGAACCCCGACTTACCCCTTTCTGTTATATAAATGGGTAATCCGTCCCTCAGTCAGATCGTAGGGTGTACACTCTTCTCCCTAAATGGGATCACTTTATATACACACGATGCCTCTTAATTATCTCTATTACTAGTTAAGGACGTCTACTGAATGGTTTTCGAAGTGGAGGAGGATTATATGCCTGGTCTTAATTAGAGGATTATTATGTCTTGTTAACTGTTCCGTGCGGTAATATTACAATTTATTAACATTGTAAATTCGATTTGTTTGGAACCCAGTGGTACGAGTTTTGTGTTTTCATATCCACCCACATCCACTCAGTATACAGGGTGAACAATTGGTTCAAGCACCTTAGGGTTAAATGTTAAATTCTTAATGTTTAAATATTCGCTCACCAAATTTTTTAGAAAAAGAAGTGTAAATATCTTTCTTGTAGAGAAAAAATACAGGGTCAGACGAAGACATGGTAAACGTCGCTTTATTAAATTTTCTGTTACGAGGCTTGTGCACTAAACTGTGGGGATTGTGGTATGGGGTGCTATAACTTATGGGAGCAGGTCCCGTTTGGTATTCATTCGAGGCATATGAACGCATAACGATATGTGGATGAAGTGGTAAAACCCTATATGCTTCCATTTCTTCAGCAGTTGAAAGACCCACGTTTCCAGCAGAATAATGCCCCTCCCTATGTTACAAGACGTTCTGTGGACCGATTTGCAAAGGATAATGTCAACATCTTGCCATGGCCAGCCCTATCACGATCTTTTGGCCAACGAGCATGTTTGTAACATTATGGGGAGAAGACTGACCAACTTGTTGCATCCTCTGCAGACGCTGCAAGCTCTACAGAATGAATTACCGTTTGCTTGGGACACAATACCTTAACAGGAAATCGATAACCATTTTTAATGGTAACCAATAACCATTTTTTAATTAAAAAAATATGTTTACTTTTTGTTCTTTTGTTATTTTTCTTTCAAATTTTAATCAATTGATACGTTTTAGTGGTTAAACGTTTCTGGCAAGTTTGGTCAAAGCATTCTTACTCCTTCTTGGTGTTGCGATTTCCATGTCAGTGAGTATACATTTGTTGTTTCAAAAACCATAATCACGATTTTGAAATCTTCAAACTTCAATAAAATACGGTTTTTGCAGTTTGTGTTTTCACGAAAAGAAATTTAATCAGTTTTAAAATTACATGACATTTTCCATATTTTGACGTTTGAAAATCAGACAACGCATTTGAAAAATTAATCAAAAAATCAAAATCGCAATTTTAAATCTTGGGACTTTGACAACGTGCAATTTTGACATTTTGCGTTAATTTCGCGAAATTATTTATATACCTGTTCTTTAAGTAGCATTACATTTTCCATTGTTGACATTAAAATCATCAAAATCGGACAATGCGTTTATCAATAATGTAGTTTCAAAAACCAAAATCACGATTTTGAAATCTTAGAACTTCAAAAAAAAAACGCGATTTTTGCAGTTTGTGTTAATTTTAAGAAACGAAATTTTAATCGGTTTTAAAAATAACATTAAATTATCCACATTTTAACGTTGGAATTATCAAAATCAGACAAAGCATTTGACGGTTGTGCAATTTAAAAATCAAAATCGCAATTTTAAATTTTTGGACTGACTAAAACCTGAAAAAATGGTGATGTGGCCATCATGTTACTTTCTCCGACTTGATGGTATCATTTATATTTACGCTTTCATGGTTTATTTTCAATTTAAATCCAATTTTAAATGTATGTCAAGCGTTTGTGGACTCGGATAAAACTGACGTTTAAAACGTCAAAATTATGAAAGATGGAAAAATTATAATGCAAATTTAAAAACTAAATTTACTCAAAAACTACAGAGATTTTTAGAAAAACTTATTCTTTATAAGTTGTTCATTTTGGCATTCTCTGCAAATATTATTAACATAAATTTGCTGTAACCATGATCGTTTCATAACTATAAACCAAAAATATAAAAAAAATGTTTTTTCTCGAATAACAATGATTTTATGAAAAATGTTTTCAAACAAAATAATCGCATTTCTTTATTGTCTTCGATATTTGTTTAAATGTTTTTGTGATATTTTTCACATTTAAGAAAATTTTGGCAAAAAACAAAAACAGTTAAGGTAAACACCCACTTCCGATGTACGCAATTTTGCCAAAAGCTTTCCAGTTCTTCGGATTATCAAATAAGACGTATGTTCAAAGTTTCATATCAATTGCTCTATTAGTTTTTGAGATACAGCGCGCACAGACAGAGACACACACACAGACACAATTTTTTTTTTTACAGAAATTTTTGAAATGGCATCTAGGGACCCCAAAACGGATATTTCCGTAAAACAAAATTAAAAAAAAATCATGATCACAATACTTTCTCATACTTCGTAACGGAGAAAGTAAAAACTCGCTTTATTTGAAAGAAAACTGCACTTTTTTTTCATTTACTACACTACACAGCAGACACTTTCATTAGGAAAATTGGCGCGAATTTAAAAAGTATTTGGAGAACTTTAGATAATAACTGCGAGCCAGTAATCGTTAGGATATAATTAATTAATAATATAATTAAATATATCCTTCATCTTTTTTAAAGAAATTGTACATTTTATTTGTTAATGTTTTTATTAAATTAAAGTTACTATGTTATTTCCCTAAATGGCGATCGACCAGAGGTCTTTCTGCCTTATAATTAAATCATTTATCAAAAAATCAAAAACTTAATTTTTGAACAAAATCGGATTTTGGTAATTTCCATTGTCTCGACATGAACGACACACTAAATTCGCTACATTTTGACATTTAACCCTTTTGCTGCGGCGTTAGGGAAACACTCCATGTGTGTGGTGCGACTTCAGGTTGGCCTGGAACATTGCATATATGTTAACAGCAACGCCATCCAGCGGAATAAGAAAACATATGTCTGTTAACAGTATGCTTGTTGTTTGTGGAAAGTTAAAGAACTAGACACTAACTTTTCGCGAAAAATGAAGAAACATGTTGACGCAAAAACGGAACATAAATATGCGTCTACAGCAGCGAAAATCAAAATAAACAAATTTGCAAATTAGACAATGTTTCTAAACTAAAAACTTCGATTTTAGCAATTTTCATTGTCTCTACAAGAATATATTTAATACCACTTAAAACACTCTAAAATTATCTTCCCTTTAACATACAAAACATCATAATCAAAACATGCCGCAATTTAAAAAAAAATCCAAAAGGCATTTTTAAAAACCGAAATTTTAGCAATTTTCATTGATTGGACATGAATATTTACAAATACTTTTTTCAGGCATATTAAATTCGTTATATTTTTACATTTAAATTTTCAAAATCAAATAACGCGTTCGGAAGTTTAAATTTTCAAAATCAAAAACACGATTTTGTTGGAAAATTTCAGATTTTGTCAATTTTCATACTTTGGCATACTTTTTTATACTTTCTTAAAACACACTAAATTTTCTACATTTTAGCTTATACAGTGCGCGCCTAAAGTATGGAATATAGTCAGTAAAATCTAAATAAAATATTTTTGGAAAAAATCCTCGAACACGTCGATTTTGTTTTATAAAAATACGCATTTTTGCATGAAAGTCAATTTTCAGTCGTCATTTGTTTTTGAGTAATGACGTCAGCCATTTTGTTTTTAAACGGCAACCCCCTATTTTGATTTTTGATTTTGAGAGATCTTTTCATTGTCGAACTGGAAGTATAAAAATGTTGCCATCTTACATCAGAAATTTTTCGAGTAAATGACAATTGAAGGTGAGAACCCGATATTTAGAATTTTTTTCAAAATTACTTTCTTCCAGCGCTTGTAGCAATTTTTCTAAACAACAATGATCTTGACCTTCTATATAATACAATATGGTTTCAGCAAAACGGCGCATTCCCGCACAAGGCGCGTTTTTTTTTATTTTTTATTTTTTTTCTAATCGAACAAGTAGAAATTATTTTTGAATATTTTGAATATTCTGCGCATTTATATCTTTCGCGGGCTATTCTATCGGTCCTCACCTGCCAATCCACCTATTCGTAATGTAATTGTCCAAAAAACGCGCATAGTGCGGGGTTGCGCCATCTTGCTAAAACCATATTGTAAGTATGGAAGGTCAAGATCATTTTTGTTTGAAAAAAAAAGCGCTGGAACAAGATCATTTTGCAAAAACTCTAGATGCCAAGTTGTCACCTTCAATTGTCATTTACTCAAAAAATTTCTTATGTAAGATGACAATATTTTTATACTGCCAGTTCGACAATGAAAAGGTCTCTCAAAGTCAAGAACAAAAATAGGGGGTTGTCATTTAAAAACAAATTGGATGACGTCATTACTCAAAAACAAATGACGACTGAAAATCGATTTTCATGCAAAAATGTGTATTTTTAAAAAACAAAATCGACGTGTTCGAGAATTTTTTCCAAAAATATTTTATTTCGGTTTTACTGAATATATTCCATACTTTAGGTGCGCACTGTATATGAATCAAGAAATGCTTTTAACGCCTCGGCAATTTTTAAAAATCGAAAACGCGAATTTGTTGCCTTTGAATTTGAAGGATTTTGACAGTTTTCGTTAACTCATTATGAATATATCTTAATAACTGTTAAAATAAAATAAATTATTTACATTTTAACAAATAAATCATCAAAAGCAAAAACACGTTTAATACCTCCGCATTTATTTTTTTTTAAACAAAACCGCGATTTTTTTTACTGTGTACTTGGAATTTCAGATTTTATTAATTCTCATTGATTTGATATGAATATTTCTCACACATCATTAATCAATTCAAAACACACCAAATTCCCTGAATTTTGGCATTCAAATCATCAATATCAAATAACGAGTTCCGATTGCCCTTATAAACCAATCAAGTAACCGTTAGAATAGAAAAACAATTAGGGCGTCATCTATCGTCAAAAATGTTACAACGTTCTAAAATTATTTATATATATCGGCGATAGATGTCGCCCTAATTGTTAATACACATTTTTGTATGAAAGTCGATTTTCAGTCGTCATTTGTTTTTGAGTAATGACGTCATCCATTTTGTTTTTAAATGGCAACCCATAATTTTTGTTTTGAATTTTGAGAGATCTTTTCATTGTCGAACTGGAAGTATAAAAATGTTGCCATCTCACATAAGACATTTTTCGAGTAAATGACAATTGAAGGTGACAACTTGATATTTAGAGTTAAAAATGACCTTTTTCCAGGGTTTTTTTTTTCAAACAAAAAAATGTGTAATCGATGTATTTATCTCGCGCCATATTTTAATTTTAATAATAGTGTTATGAATTTCATGTTTAATTTCAATGTGTTACAGTATAATTAGAGAATTACAAATTAAACAACATTTTTTTTTTTAAGGAACGATGATTGATGAGAATTCTGGTTAAATAAGTGCGGATGATAATGGGAATTGGCGTAGCCATCTAGGGCATTCTGCCACAACCGATTGTTTGTAATAATCTTCATATATAGATATGAAAGGACAACCGCTTAAACATCCATTTTTCGACTATTTTTCATTAAGAAAAAGTGACCGCACGGATGGGTTTCGAACCCACGACCACGAGGGCCGTGAGCAGGAGCTCTATTTACTAGGCCACCGCGGCCCCTGAACAACATATAATCCAACGAGATTTTGATCTAAAAAGTTCCCCTTGATACCATCAAATCGAAGAAAGCTTCCATTCCAACATCCAATTCTAATCAATTCAATAAAACGAAATGTAGCCTGAACTTAATTTTGCAGAGTTATGAACAGGTTATATTCATATATTCAGGCTACATTTCGTTTTATTGAATTTATCTAATGCTTTCTTCAACAAGTGAGGTTGTTTCTAATTTATCCAATTCTATCTATAAATGGTAGTGTTTCGGCGTGCAGAAAAAAAAACAGCATGGATACTTTTAAAATAAATTTTATTTTCATAAATATTAAAAATAGAAACAGAAAAAACAATACTGATTGTTTTATGAAAACATTAGGTGCGTTATATTAAAGGAACCTTGTACTTAGTAAACTCCTGATAATATTGATCAAGAAGTTGCCTGTCAACCGTACAATCATCCGGATTCAGAGCTACACAAACAGTCTTCTCTCCATCGAAATAATCTCCCTTGGAAAACTTGATATCGTTCTTCTTAAACAGCTGCAGTAGATCGTCGAAGCATTTACATTCCCATGGATTCCCGACAATCTCCAAATGCTCCAGATTAGAATTCAATTCGAAAAATACCTTATCAACGTAAACCAGTTTGTTATCGCGCACATCCAAATACTTCAACGGCTGTCCCACAATGGTAAAAATCACCGGATCCAAGTAGTTGAGTTTATTGCCCCTTAGGTGTATCCTTTCCAGCGTTTCCACATCTCTAATGTCCATTTTTATTTCTGATAATTGGTTAAAGGATAAATCCAATTCGACAAGTGCAGATTTTTGGAAGATTTTTCCAGGAATCTCCGATATTTCATTAAAGGACGCGTTCATGTACTCAACGCTAGTTTTATTGATTGAATCTGGTATGTTTGTAAGTTTGTTAGTGGAAATATCCAAATGCCGGAGTTTGCTGTTGTGGTCAAATAAGCCAATTGGTAGCGTGTGGATTTGCATATTGGACATGTCTATGGTTTCTATGTTGATTAAAGAATCAAAAATACCTAAAGGTAGAGTTTTAACTGCGTTGCCGGCTATTACAAGCGTTGTCAGTTTTGGGGTGGAATCGAATATTCCCAACTCGAATCCGGTAATTTTCGTATATCCAACATCCAGGTGTAACAGGTTAGGGTTTTTATCGAACACACCCAGCGGTAAGGAGTCGTAATCGTTTTTGCCCATGATCAACTTTTTCAGCTTATCGTTTTGATCGAAAAGACCCAAGGGAATATCCTTGATGGCATTTCTTTCAACATTAAGCACCGTCATTTCCTTCAATAGATCAAACACACCCAGGTGTAAATTCTCGAGCTCGTTTCGATCGAGATACAACTCGTCGATTTTTGTAACGACGTCCAAAACACCCAACGCCACATCGGATATCTGATTCGATGTCAGGATGAGCACTTTCAGGCCGAATAAATAATACAATGAATCAATCGTCGGTTTCCGTATTTTATTACGTGATAAATCCAACACTTGTAATTTCGATAAATTCTGGTAGAGATCGTTGGGGAATTTCGACAACTCATTACGCGCCAAATTCAGTTTCGTCAGCTCCGCAAGGTTACTGAATGTTGTCTTTGTTAACGTGTTTATTCCACACGATAATTCCAACGTTTTTAAGTTATTAAACGGAATTATTTTTTGATGTAATTTTCTTACAGCACAGTTGTGAATTTTCGCGCCTCGGATTTCATCCTGCAGCAATTTCCAATATTAGTAATTATTTATTTGTTATTGTTTGTACTAACCTTCACTTGACTGAAGCTGATGATAATGTTGTCGAGTGAAACGCTATCGCAGAATAACTGATCGCGGATTAGGTCACATGACGAAGAACACAGCGTGAACACGGCGCTTAAAATAACGAACTTCCACAACATCTCGCGTTTCGAGTCGAACTGGTTTGCGTTTGTGTACTTGGGAATTTCTTTCGGCATTGATTACGCATGCCGGAGGTTTATCGTTCGGTTTTTGCGATAAATGTGATCCAAATTGTTTATGCATGGTTCGTTGAATTCGATGCATGTACAGTTTTTTTTAATGGAGAGTGGGGAAAAAGTTGTTCGATAACAAACTGTTTTTATTTTATGTTTAGTACAGAAGACCTTCAATACAAAGCAATTACAATTATAAATTAATAATAAAAACCTGATTATTTTTTTTAACAACGAATTCCACTAATTTGTCGTGTTTAAAATTAAAAAAAGTAAAATTTTAAAGTTAGTAACTTATTTCTTTTTTTTCAATAATGAATGTACACTTCTGTGCAATCAAATTAAGCACAAGTATTATGAGTATTTTTTAATACTAATACTAATATTCTAGTTGTATAATTCGGGTCAATAAATGATCAAACACCATAACTTGAAAATAACACCTTTATTAAAAAGCCAAAACTAAGACTAAGACTAAAAACCATCTTCTATTTTAGTTATAATTTGAATTTTCGAATTGTTGCCTAAATGACGCGGAATTTTGACATTAAGGAAATTGACAAATTTACATATTTTCGTAAACAGGAAGTCCGCTTTAAACTATAACATATTTTGTGTGCTTAATTTTATTGCACAGAAGTGTACGTAAAGTCTGGTTTTGTTTATTTATTTTCGGGCTCCATAAAATATTTATTCTCATCGCCAAAAAAGTTTGAGTACCGCTGGTCTAGAGATTTAAAATGTTTAACATCATTTCTAAGACAGTTTGATTTAACAAAATCACATCTCGACTAATTCAATCACAAATTGTAAATGGTTTAATTTCATGTAAAAGGTGTTTACCACAATAAATGTTATTATTATTATAATGTCTAAAATAATCATTTTTAGTAGAAATATTACAAATTCTATTTATAATTAAATAAGTTACTCAAGTGATTAATTTAGTTTTATGAACTTAGAAAGCAACACTTGCAAATTAATGGATAATGGCTTTGGTATTTATTTGCATAGTTTTTGAAGGAGAAAAATCCAAAATAAAAAAGTTAAATCAATTTGGTACCATTGTTTACAGATTACAGTCTCTTCCTACAATTTTCGGATTTTGGCAATTTTCATTAACTTTACATGTATATTTCCTTATGCATTTTTAAAGTACACGAAATTCTCTACATGTTGGCATTTAAATCATCAAAATCAAAAAACTCAGCAAAACTGAGCAATTTTTCAAATGCAAAAACGCGATTTTGTTTACTTAAACTCAAAAAAATCAGACTTTGGCAATTTTCGCTAACTTAGCATGAATATTAATTGATGCGTTCTTAAAAACACAAAATTCTCTACATTTTAGCATTTAAATCATTAAAATTAAAAAAACGCGTCCGCGATCCTGTGGGTTCGATTCGCATCCCGGGCGGAAGATTTTTCGGGGATCGAGAAATATTCGCTGGGGTCCGTGGTTGTTATATATGTCTTACGGTATTCATTTGTTCATTTAATTTCATTTATTCATACAAATATAGAAATTTAAAAAATAACGCCGAGTGTGATTGAATGGCACAGCCTAAGTCAAAAAAAAGCGTTCAACGCTTCAAAAATTTTTCACATTCAAAATCGTATTTTATTTTTTTAAACTTGCAAAATATTTTCGCTGGCATGAAGTGTATATTTACAAATACTTAAAAAAAAACACTAAATCCTTTACATTTTGACTTTTGAATCAATCAATAAAAATACAATATCTCAGCAATTTTTCAAATTCAAAAACCCGATTTTGTTGACTTTAAACTTGAAAAGTCAAAATCCTAAAGGGGAAAATTAAAATAATTTACTACCATCATTTATAGATTAAAGTGTTTTCCTTTAATTTTTAAATTTTGGCAATATTCAATGTTGTTTACTTTGTTGCTAAAAAATTTCAGACTTTGGCTATTTTTGTTGACTTAGCATAAATCTTTCTTGATACGTTCTCAAAAACACAAAATTCTCTACATTTTGACATTGAAATCAAAAACGCGTTCAGCAATTTTTCAAATTCAAAAACGCGATCTTGTTGACGTTCAAATTGAAAAGTTTCAAATTATGGCAATTTTCATTCACTTAAAATATTAAATATGTCATAATATTTTTGATGATAATTCCCTATATTTTGGCATTTTAATTATCAAAATTAACCTTTAGGAAGCTAAGCAATTTTTCAATATCAAAAAAACGCAATTCTCTTGCCGGTAAACTTAGAAAGTTTAAGATTTTTGAAACACTCTAAATCTTCTACATTTTTTCCTTTAAAAAATCAAAATCAAAAAGCTCTTTCAACATTAAAACCTGCGATTTTGTCCACGTTATACTTGGAAAATTAAAAATTTTGAATATACCTTTATACTTTTTTAAAACATTCTCAATTCTCTACATTTTGCTATTTAAATTATCGAAATAAAATAACGCGTTTTCGTCAAAAATTAAAAATCACCAATTTTGATTGAATCTACATACAAGGAGCACAGATTTCAAAACCGCATTCAATTTGGAGTTTGAGTTTAGCCGCTACAGCCGATAAAAGTCTGAAAAATCGATTTTTTTTTTGAAAATTTTCACGCTAATTTTTTTTTGCTATCGAGAATAGCTGAAATGTTTTAACGACAATCAATTATATATATTTTTTAAAACAAACTAAATTATCTACATTAAAATCAAAAATGCGGTTAACATCTAGAAATTCATTTAAATCAAAAAAATTGAATTTAAATTTGGAAAATTTCAGATTTTGGCAATTTTCGTTGACGTGACATGAATATTTCACAGCACCATTTTAAAAAATTTAAAATTTCCTCTTTTGGAATTTTTTTAAAATTAGAAACGCAAATCTGCTGAATTTAAACTTAGAAATTGCAGATTTTGCCAATATTCGTTAACGTGACATGAATATTTCATAAGGTATTCTTAAAATACATTAAATTATCTATAGTTTTCCATTTAAATTATCAAAATCAAAAACGAGTCCAACACACAGATTCTTTTAAATCAAAAACTCAAATCTATTGAATTTAAATTTGAAAAATTTCAGATTTTGGTAATTTTAGTTGACGTGGCATGGATATTTCATAATACCTTTTAAAACACATTTTAGCATGTAAATCATTAAAATCAAAAAAACCCATTCAACATTTCAGCAATTTTTTTTTTAAATTAAAAACGCAAATCTGTTGAATTTTAACTTGTACAATTTCAGATTTTGACTATTTTCGTTGGCATAACATGAATATTTCCTAATACTCTTTAAAATACACAAAACCTACATTTTGTCATTTAAAAAGTCAAAATCGAAAAGCGCTTTCAGCGCCTCAACAAATTTTCGAATTAAAAATTGCAATTTTCTTGACTTTATATTATTATTTCTACATTTGAGCTTGAAAATGATAATGATTGGATTTGATAATGATTTTTGATAGAACTTTCCAATTAAGCTTGTTTCTTTTCTGGTATACGAAAGTTTATGCTTTTATATATATTTTTTTTTTGTAAGTTGGAAGATAACTATATAATTAAAGTGCTTTTTTTTTTTTTTAAATATGTAAACATAATAATTTCTGAAAGATTTTGTGAAATATAGAAGTCCTCACTTACTTAAGATATTGAAAAATTAACGCTTTTCAAAATGTAATCATTAAAATCGCCCAATTTTTGGTTTAATTCTTATTATTTATGAAACTATGAAATAAAGTCCTTGAATTTTTGTGAAATAATAAAACACAATAAATTTCTGAAAGATTTCATGTGACATAGAAGTCCTTACTAGCTTAAGATCTTGAAAATTTAAGGCTTTTTTGAAAATTAAGCGCTAAAATCGCCAAATTTAAAAATTAAGAATTGTTTGCAATGTAAGAGCTGAATAGGCTAAATATTTGGTTTGTTGGTGATTATTTATAAAACTAAATTGAAGTGCTTGAATTTTTATGAAATAATAAAGCACAATAATTTCTGAGAGATTTCATGTGACAGTCTTTTCTAGTTTAAAATCTTGAAAAATTGAGTATTTTTTTTTATTCATGTAAAATTAAAAGAAAAATATGCTGAAAAGGCTATATTTTTGGTTTGATGGTGATTATTTATGAAACTATGTAATTAAAGTGACGGAATTTTTGTGAAATATTAAACCGCAATCATTTCTGAAATATTTTGTGAAACAGAAGTTTTTACTAGCTTAAAATCTTGAAAAGTCAACGTTTTTGTTTTATTATTTGAGCCCTAAAATCGCCAAATTTTTGGTTTGATGGTATTTATTTTCAAACTATGTAATTCAAGTGCTTGAATTTTTCTGTAATTGGAACGCGCAATAATTTTTGGAAGATTTTGTGAAACATAAAAGTCTTTACTGGCTTGAGATCTTGAAAAATTTATGCTTTTTTAAATTCAGGCGCTGAAAAGGCTAAATATTTGGTTTGATGGTGATTATTTATAAAACTGTGTAATTAATATGATTGAATTTTTGTGGGATATTAAAGCGCAATCATTTCTAAAAGATTTTGAAAAACATGAAAGTCCTCGCTAGCTTAAGATCTTCAAAACTTAAGGCTTTTTTGTAACTAAAATTTGCGCTAAAATCGCCAAATTTTTGGTTGGATGGTATTTAGTTTTAAAGATTGTAATTAAAGGGCTTGCATTTTTCTGTAATTGGGCAGCACAATCATTTCTGAAAGATTTTGAGAAACATAGAAGTCCTCATTAGCTTAAGATCCTGAAAAATCAAGGCTTTTTCTAAATTTAAGCGCTAAAATCGCCAAATTTTTGGTTTGATGGTATATATTTTCAAACTGTGTAATTAAAGTGCTTGAATTTTTTTGAAATTAGAAAGCGAAATAATTTTTGGAAGATTTTGTGCAACATAGACGTCCTCATTTACTAGAGATCTTGAAAAATCAATGCTTTTTTGAAATTAAAGCTCTAAAATTTCCCAATATCTGGTTTGATGGTATATATTTTCAAACTATGTAATTAAAGTGGTTGAATATCTTTGAAATTGGAAAGCGCAATAACTTCTGGAAGATTTTGTGAAAAATAGAAATTCTCACAAACTTAAGATCTTAAAAAATCTACGCATTCTTTTAATTTAAGCGCTAAAATCGCCCAATTTTTTGTTTGATGGTATTTATTTTCAAGCCATGTAATTTTTTGAAAATGAAATAAATTCTGGAAGATTTTGTGAGATGTAGAAGTCTTCACAAGCTTAAGATCATTAAAAACCAACGCCATTTTGAAATTTAAGCGCTAAAGTCGCCCAATTTTTGGTTTGATAGTTCTTATTTTCAAACCATATAATTAAAGTGCTTGAATTTTTCTGAAATTGGAAAGCGCAATAATTTCTGATTTTGTGAAACATAGAAGCCCTGGCAAGCTTAAGATTTTGAAAAAAGCAACGCATCTTTGAAATTTAAGCTCTAAAATCGCCCAATTTTCAGTTTGATGGTATTTATTTTCAAACTGTGTAATTAAAGTGCTTGAATTGTTGTGGAATTGGAAAGCGCAATGATTTCTGGAAGATTTTGTAAGACATAGAAGTCCTCACAAGCTCAAGATCTTGTAAAAGCTAATTATTTGGTTTGATGGTAATTATTTATAGAACTATGTAATTAAAGCTCTTGACTTTTTGTGGAAAATTAAAGCACACTAAATTCTGAAAATTTTTGAAAAATATAGAAATCACTAGCTTAAAATCTCACAAAATTAACGGTTTTTTTATATTTAAGCGCTGAATATTTTTTTTAAGTCCATAATTTGTTTGGTAGTGATTATTTTTTAAATTGCGTGATTGACATAGTTTAGCTATTTACTTTCTCTGTTTCGAAGTATGGGAAAGTATCGTCATCGATTTTTTTTTTAATTTTTTTTTATTTTAACCGAAATATCCGTTTTGCGATTTTGACAATTTTTTTAATTTTTTTTGTTTGTACTGTACGTGATAGTGTTGTTTATCTCAAAAACTAATACAGACATTGAAATTAAACTTTGAACATAAGCCTCATTTGACAATCCGAAGAACTGATGAAATTTTGGAAAAAATCGTACACCGAAAGTGGGTATTTACCTTAACTGTTTTTTTGTTTGTTTTTGAAATATGAAAAGTATTACAAAAAAATTGTAAAGATGTATTCAAAACAAGACAGAAATAACCACATTTTGTTTAAAAACATTTTTCATAAAATGTTTGTTTAAAAAAAACTGAAAATGTTTGTAATATTTTAGTTACATCAAATTTAAATGAATAATAATTGTACAGAATACTAAAATGAACAACTTATAAACAATACGTTTTTTTATAAATCGCATTAGTTTTTGAGTAAACTGACACATTTCCTACCAAAAGTTTGTATTTTTTCCCGCAGAATACTATCCCGCAATAAAAAATAGGGGGTTCCATTTGAAAAATCAAAGTTAATCTTCGTTTGACCTTGAAAATTAATGCCATGGTCATTTTCAAAGTCACCGGCATATGTCCCCCTCCGAACCCTACAACTTTTATTTGAAACATTTTTTTCCACGATGCTCAGGTTTCGAGATATTTGGGGTGGCAATTTAAACTCTGACACCCTGTATATTTCACATTGCTATTTATAATACCATTAAACGTAAATATTGAAAACAATTGGTGAAATAGAAAGGATTAAAAGCAAAAGGAAAACTCGGTAATAATATAGCGAGGGATTATCTGTCCAGCAATATTAATTAAATTAATTTTGTATTCACGATTTTCTTATTTATTAGTATTCACCTTTATAATATAAAATTATATACACACCAATCAACGTAAAACATCTAAATTAGGGATTTCGTTTTAGATAACGTCCCTTTTCATAATTCGACGTTTTCATTCCCAAATCTTCTCATCTAAATTCGTTATAATCAAGCACTCATAATTTGATATTTCCTCCCTCCGCTCCCCTTTAACAAAAATCTAATTAGATCATTTCGTGAGCGCCTGCAATCCCGACTTCCCCCAATCTTTTCGAACCGTCCTCCCTACCAATTCACTAATTGGCCCAAGAATTGACCGCAAACATATTGTGTTTGTAATGCTATTATAGTATAATAGTTGCGAACATCTGCTCGACATTACTATTAGCATTAATTTCTTCACGTCGCACACACAACGGACCTCTCTCGTAATGGTCAAAATCGACTGAGGGTTTTTATCTGTGAAACGGCACTTTTCTCCTTGTGTATGTCTCTATATTGCGCCCTTATGTGCGATAAAAAGTTTCATGCGGTTAATAACGTCGTCAATTTCCGTGATTTATGGACGGGGCCATTGAGCAAATGCACAATTGCGGTTGTTTATTAAATATTTTTAGGGGGAAAATTGTGTATTGTATGGGGCAGATGTTACATTCTAGTCTATAAAGAATGTGACTAATTTAAAGCATTCATAATAATACTCATTTTTGCCAGAGATTACACAAAGTTTTACATACGTTCAAAAAGCGAAAACTCGTAATAGGATCTAAGTATCTAATTAGGTGCCCATTGCACCATTTTTTCTTCTAATTGTGTAAAGTCGGACTTATATTTTAAGTCATGCTTAAAAGGAAGCGTCATGCACCATAAGAATTAATACAATTGCTGTAATAAATAAGCTCAAAGTGTTGCAACAGCGCAAAATCTTGCGATTTTCCCTTTTTAACGTTAGCGAAATAGATGTCCTTTTCTTATCTGATTTTAACATAAAGTGCATGTGAGCCTTTTTATGCGAGCAGTATTGCTGTGCGCACAGGGAAATAGTGAAAACTCGCCATAATTATTAAGAATTTCATGCTTAATTAAATATTTTAGAAGGCAAATCTGCGCCTAAAGAAATCTCGGTGCATAAAAAATAAAGGTTATGTCATTATCAGGCATTATTTTAAAAGTCAATCCAATTACATTTAATCGTCCGAATCATGATAATGATCAACTCTGTTGAAGGTTATGTTCGACAACTTATTTAAAATCTTGTTTAAACTGTGCTTATGGTATGGTGCAAGCAAAATATTCACGTAAGAATTGCTTAAATTTTAGGAATGCTTTAAGCATTAATTACAATGATGCAAGTGGGCATTAGGGCACTACCGAAGAAAATGTTGATTAAAAATTTACCCTAAACCATTGATTCATTTTTTTTTCACTATATCTAAATGTAATCAACGGGCCTAACTGAAATTGATCTCGTTTCGGTTTCGGTTTCCATTCGTCCGAAAATCTCGCCTCAGTTTCGGTTCGGTTCCGGCATGAATAACAAGTTAAAATCGATTCGAATATCGAAGGTCGCCGACCTTGGAAACATAAATATGTAGCGAATAACCAAAATTTTTGAAAAACATTTTTGCTGAAAATTCTGTGTAATTAGGCCAATGTGAACATTGCAGGAGTTTTTTTGCATTGTGTTTTATATATTTATCAAATTTATAACTAACATAGATGAATATCATAAAGCATAATAATATTGAGGATTACCTCTACAGCAAGGTGACCAGATTTTAACATTGGTGAAGCGGTTCAAATTTGATATTTGGTAGACCATTTTTGCATTTCCATTTTATGTAAAATTTTCTCGCGACACCTGGGTAGACATTTCTTAAAAGTCAACGTAGTTAAAGTGACATTATTGCCCTTATGTTTCTGAATTTAAAAAAAATGGTGATGTGGCCATCATGTTACTTTCTCCGATTTGATAGACCCACAGTTATTTATATTTACACTTTCATGGTTTATTTTCAATTTAAATCATATTTTAAATGTACGTCGAGCGTTTTGTAAACTCGGATGAAACTGACGTTTGAAACGTCAAAATTATGAAAGATGAAGAAATTATACTTCAAATTCAAAAACTCAGTTTACTCAAAACAAAGATTTCGAAAAAAAACTTATTCTTTATGTTATTCATTTTGACATTCTCTACCATTATTATTAACATAAATTTGCTGTAACTATTATCGCTTCATAATTATAATCCAAAAATGAAAAAAATAATAATAATTTTTTTTCTCGAATTCCAATGATTTTATGAAAAATGTTTTCAAACAAAATAATCTCATTTCTTAATTGTCTTCGATATTTGTTTAAATGTTTTTGTGATATTTTTCATATTTAGGAAAATACTGGGAAAAAACAAAAAAACTATTAAGGTAAACACCCACTTCCGGTGTACGAAATTTTACCAAAAGCTTTTCGGTTCTTCGGATTATCAAATAAGACGTATATTCAAAGTTTCATATCAATTGCTCTATTAGTTTTTGAGATACAGCGTGTACAGACACACACAGACACCAGTTTTTTTTTTCCAAAAATTGTTGAAATGGCATCCAGGGACCCCAAAACGGATATTTTCGTAAAAAAAAATTTTGAAAAAAAATCACGATCACAATACTTTCTCGTACTTCGTAACGGAAAAAGTAAAAACAGCGTAAACAAATTTGTTATCTTCAGTATCTGTTTAAAGGTTTTGTAAATTTTTTCATATTGCACTTTCGATGTGCAAAATTTTACCAAAAGCTTTTCAGTCCTTCGGATTGTCTAATAAGGCTTATGTTAAACGTTGCATCTTATTTCCCATATAATTTCTTTGAGATACAGCGCGCAAACTCACACACACACACACACAGACCCATTTTATGTTTTTACTTTCTCCCATACAAAGTATGCGAAAGTATAGAGATCGAAAAAATTTTCTAAATTTTTTTTTTAACGGAAATATCCGTTTTGAGTTCCCTCGAAGCGATTTCAACGATTTCTGGAAGAACATTTTATCTGTATCTCAAAAACTAATACAGCAATACACTTGAAACTATGAACATAAATTAATGCAATGATCCAAAGAACCCAAAAGTTTTTAATTTTTTTCAATAATGTTTTAAACATGAAAGATAATACATAGGCTTTTAAACAAATATTGGAGGCAACAAAAAAATGACCATCTTCGAAAATATTGTTCATGAAATAATTGTTTTTCAAAAAAATATATTGAAATTTGATATTTTTGGTCTTATCAATTTTTTATAAATAATAATTGCAGAGACTGCCGAATTAACCAACTTACAAATAATACGTTTTTTTCTTCAAAATGTCATTATATTTTGAGTAAACTGACGGTAGATTATTAGAATATTAGAATTTGAAGTATAATTTGTCATTTTCAACTGCTTTATTTTATCCTAAATTTTCAATTTATTTGTTGTAATTTTTGATTTTTTTTTGTCTGCATTTTTTATTTTTAACCACTTCACGCCCATGTAGCTTTGATTGGGGTGTAGGATAATCCTGAAAATTACTTTTTTCTTGTTGTTACCTTTTTTTACGACATATTATTCCACTGTCACAAATTTACTCATTTATGCAAAGAAATATGATAAAATATTTCATAGATGGCGCTAAAGATTTAATTTTTTTTTGTAAAATATTTTTGTTTTCATTATTATGTTTGTCGCCACAATTTTTGGTTTGGCGACCTGGGCGTGAAAAGGTTAAGCCTGAATTTTCGATTTTTGGTCTAAATTTTTGTTTTAATATTTTAGATTTTGTAACCTGAATTATTGATTTTTGTTCGCGAATTTTTGATTTTTCGGTCAGTATTTTCAATATTCTATTTAATAAACCTACATTTTTTTTATATTTAGATTTCTGTATTTTTTACAAAAATTTTATCTTAATTTTAGATTATTAACTTGATTTTATATTTTTGATTTTATTAGTTTAGGTGTCAATTTTTGTTTCAAGTTAATTTTTCACAATTACTTAAAAAAAATATAGTGGTGAGGGAATTATTTAAAAAAACTCCTTTATTTTTTTATTTTTTTGGCCTGAATTTTTAATTCTTAGGTCTAGATTTTTTTTTATCTTGGCCCATATGTTAGATCATGCATTTTCAATTTTCTTGCTCGAATTTTTTTATTTTTAGGCCTAAATATTCTCTATTTTGGACAAAAAAAATTCTAGAATGAATTTTTTGATTTAAGACCTGGATTTTTTATTTTGGCCCATATTTTAGATATTAGGCATATATTTTAAATGCCTTCGCTCCAAGTTTTTTTATTTTTGGGCGTAAATATTCTTTACTTTTGCCAAAATTTTAGTTTTTACTTTCGATATTGATCTGAATTTTTTGACCTACATCTCAGAATTTGGATCCTGAATTATTTATTTTCGTGCGCATTTTTATTTTATTTTTTGGTTAGTATTTTCGAGTTTTTATTTATAGACCTTTTGCAACTTACATGTTTTATATTTAGACCTGATTTTTTTTTCTGGACTGTATTTTCTGCAAGGTTTTTATATTCACTTAATTTTAGGTTATTTAGTTGATTTCATATTTTTGAGTTTAATTTAGGCGTTGATTTATACTTTCAAGTTAAAATTTGACATTTATTTATTTATTTATTAACTTTACATATCCTGTTACTACACTTAGTAAAATATAGTCGTAAGGGAATTATTTGAACCAATTACTTAATTTTGGATTTTCTGTCTGAATTTTTAGTTTTTAGATATTTTTTAGGATATTTATTTTTTATTATTATCAGGATTGATTTTCTGCGAAAATTTCAATTTGAGATTATTTACTGGATTTTAATTTTTGATTTTAATGTAACATTCATTTTTTGTTTCAAGTTAAAAATTGACTTACAAACAAAAATATAGTCGTGAGGAAATTATTTTAACCAATTACTTAATTCTTGATTTCTTGCCCGCATTTTTTAATTTTTTGACCAGGATATTTGATCTATTTTCTACCAAATTTTTATTTTAATTTTAGATTATTCACTTGATTCTATGTTTTTGATTTTAATTTAGGCGGTAATTTTTTTTTCAGTTTTCGATTTCAATTTTAAGTCTGAATTTTCGATTTTTTGCCTATATCTCAGATTTTGTAAACTGAATTATACATTTTCATTCATTTTTTTTATTATTTGGCCAGTATTTTCGAGTTGTTATTTATAGACCTTTATTTTAGATTTTGCAATTCATATGTTTTATATATTTTATCCTGATGTTTTTTAAATTTTGGAATTTTCTAGCCTGACAAATATTGAATTTTTCCAAAACTCGGGACTTTTTTAAAACGCTATCGGCTTGAGTTAAAAATCGGAACTGTCCCGCCAAAATTGGAAAGTCAGGTCACCTTACTCTACAGTGTATTTCCATTAGATACTACTGGATAAAACCACAATCACATATTATTTAACACAGTTGAAGATAACAAATTACAATAAGTCCAGTCGGTATAATAGCAACCGTTTCCTCGGAAAGTCCGATAACGCAGACCACTGAGTAATTGAAAATTCCACATCCATCGATTTTGCAAATCAGTTGGTGGCCATATTTGGCCAAGAGATGTTGTGGTTGATCGTGATTGCGACTCTCGTCGCACAGTCTGCATCGTTCTGTGAGTTGAACGGCAATTCCTTGAACTGCGATGGAGAATCGCTCGAAAACGTCGTTTCGCAACACATTGCAGCGAAGGTCAGTAAATGAAAACATCTTCTACAACTTATCTCGCATTTAGTAAATGCACGTGCACGTTTGAACAAATAATACGGGAATGATGAATGATGTAACAGAGTCAACGGTAAACCTCACAGCCTTGCAAAATGTTGACCAAATTAACTGAAATGTAGAGAAAAGCAAATATAATAAAGCAACTAAGGGTGTAATTTATAAAAACTCTCAACCATTTATTATCAAAAACTATACATTGAGAATTCAGTTTAATAACAGATTACCACGTACCAACAATTACAATCTTTCTTGAATAACTTTCTCACTGGTGAAACATTTTGAAAATAATAAAAGATAAATCAAAAATTAACACTTGGTTTGTTTCACAAATTCGTTGTTTATTTATATAATTATTAATAATGATTACCTGATTATAAATACATTTGTCGATTTCTTTTATAATTCACTCTTGAAAATGCTGTAACAAGAGAAACTAGTCGAGTAAATACAACGAATTTGTGAAACAGACCAAGTGTTAATTTTTGATTTATCTTTTATTAATTACAATTTTTCTTATAAAATAATTTGCTTAAGATAAATACAGTCTTAAAACAAAATCTATTGTCTAAATATTTCACAAATGTTCTTAATCGAGTGACTTTTCATTTGTGAAATTCTTCATAATACCTCTTTAAATCCTTTACATCGACATTACATTCCAAAGCATTAATGGCTATACAAATCCTCGTCATTCCTTGGAAGTAATTATCCTTCGTATAGCCAATATCCCGATCGCCTAATCTTTGCATCAAATGCTCCAAGCATTTACACTCCCACGGATTTCCCACGAACTCGAATGTTTCCAACATGCGAAACTTGGAGAAAAAATTAGGCTCCACAAACGCCAATCTGTTATCCCGCATGTCCAAAACTTCCAATTTGTCAAGCGTAGCACTCGAAAAACTATTACTTTCGATATGATCGATCATATTTCCTCTTAAGTTAATATATTTCAAAGACCTGAAACTGATTTCGACTGTTTCTAAAAGATTGTAGGATACATCCAGGCTTTCCAGTTTCAACCAATATCGGCTTTGGGGAACTTCCGTGAGTTGGTTGTGGGAGAAGTTCAGTGATAAAATTCTGAGTTTCTTTCGTAAAGAAGGTGGGCATACTTTGAATTTGTTTCCGGAAGCGTTGATGTGTCTAATTTTTGTATGAAATTTCAAAAAATACCAGGGAAGCTGTTCTAGTTGCATGTGGGAAATATCTAAAGAATCCAGTTGATTGAGAATCGAAATTTTTTCGGGGATACCAAAATCGTTTCCTCTCAGTATAAGCGTTTGAAGGTGAGTAATGGGATTGAAAATGTTTCCATTGAAATTTTTGATTCCTGTAAATCCGATATTCAAATGTAGCAGACGCGGTGTGAACAGGAAATAATTCGCCGGTATGTTTTCGAAAGGATTATTTTCCAAAACCAATTTTTCCAATTCATTATTTAGTTCCAAGAGGTTGCAATTTAAATAATTAATATCATTGCCTGATACATCCAACACTTTCAACTTCCTGTTTTTTTCTATGGCAGCAGGTGGCAATCCGGTTAATCCATTTCCATTCAAATACAATTCCTCGAGGTTTGGCAAATGTCCAAAACCTGCATCAACATTAGTGATTAGATTAAAGTCCAATTTGAGAATTTTAAGATTAGTTAAATGTTGGAAGCTTAAAGAAGTAGGATTTCTTAATGCATTGCGCGATAGATCTAAATATTCTAGATGCGAAAGATTTTTGAAGATGGCGTCTGGGATTTTTCTTATTTTATTTCCACTCAACACCAATTTTTTCAGTTGATTTAGATTGGAGAATGCTGATGAGTGTATTTCTTCTATTTCGCATGCTATGCTGAGGGTTTGTAGATTCGGAAAAGTTATCTCCTGGTCCAAATTTTGAATACTGCAATTGGTTAACTCCAGTTGGTTAATGCTGTCCTGCAAAATATAATATTACATGAATTAAATGTTTGAATATTAAAAAATTTAACACTTTTCATTAATGCATATTTATCACAACTCCGTCAGTTTCGAAAACTTGTAAAAATTACAAAATATGGCATACAAACAGTTTCACATTGTGGACTATTAAACAAAGTGTTAATACGTCTCTGTCTGGGCTATTTACCATGGGTTTTCTACGCTAAAATGGGGCATTTTATCCATAAATCATATTTTTGTCAATGATGATAAATTATGCCCAGATAGACTAACCAACCAATTATTGTACATTCAAACAAATTACCGTTAAAAAATTGGTCTGAATAAATATGTATCTACACATGCCAAAATAAACAATCTTTTGTAAACCCCTTGGTAATTGAAAAATATCCGACTTATATAATAATATTACTAATAAGCTAGTACTTACTCTGGCTATATAAAAGTAAGTTCCTGTGGTATTGCAGTTTTCGTTTTGACATGTTAAAGTTTGTCTGCTTAATTGACACACGCAATACGTCTTTATTACGAGAACAGAAATTATAACCAACGTTCGCAACATCTTTATCAAATATGCCAGACTTAATGATACGAGCGAGGGACATTTATCTTTAGATTGAGGTCAGTAATATTTCCAACGGAGGTCAAAATTGTTTTTGTCAAGATGAATTTATTATAAATAAATTAGAGACAATGCAGACGCATAATTAAATTTATTACAAAATGGAAATTTGATTCCTGGAAAATGCTAGAAATAGTGGAAATTTTAATGGAGAATTGATTGTACAATAGTGTCATGAAATAGTAGTAAACAAGTTTAACAAGAGGGTAGATTGTGGCGAATACTTTAATGATTATTAAAAAAGTTGATTAAACTGAAATTTCTTGTTTTGTTGGAAGACTTTTATTAAAAGAAACAATCAAAAACTCCATCATGTATGACGTCATAGACATTTTTTTTTTAATGGAAACCATTTTTTTTTTATTTCACTAAATTTGTAGCCCTTTTTATTCTCTTTACGACTGTATAAAAATATTTTGTGTTTTTTGGTTTTTTTATTTCAGAAATTGAATTTTTTGTTGAATGTTTAAATTCCACCCCAGATATGTTTCAAAATGTAAGGGATGTGTTTTATCACCGATTGGCTTTTTGTCAAGAGAGGAACGGTGCTCATTTTGAACATTTGGTACATTAAATAAGTTTATTAAAAGAAAACATTTTTCCAATTTCTTATTCATTTCGCTTATAAACTATGAGCATTAAACCACTGTCTGAATATTTCAGCTTTAAAAAAAATCTATTTTGCAGAAGTACAATCTAGATTATTGTATGGAGTGCTTCTTTGGGGCTGCTCACATTGGTTAAGTAAAGTTTTTGTTACCCAAAAATTTATTATTAGACGAATGGTAAATCTCGGGCGAACACAATCGTGTCGCCCACATTTTAAGGATTTATCTATTTTAACACTACCCTCCCTGTTCATACTTGAACTATGTAAATACGCATATTTAAATAAAATAGAGTTAGATAACCGAGCAACTCATTCTCATGAAACTCGCCACAAAAATTTGATGCTTCAACATAAAGTACATCTCGAACTTGGTAATAGGTCTTGGAATATTCTTAGCGTAAAAGTTTTTAATAAGCTCCCCCAAAATATTCGCGAACTAAATTACAACAAATTTAAAAGGAAGGTGAAGGGTATATTTATTAACCATGCATTTTATAGCCTAGATGAATATCTAAACTGCGCTCATTTAGATTATTAATGTTATCCGGGTACTTGTGTCCGTTAATGTCAAGCTTCTGTATTTTGTTTATGTATGTATACCTTTGTTGACGATCCAATACTTTTGTAGTCTTTATGGAAGAATAAATTATTATTATTATTATTATTATTATTATTATTATTTTATAAATACCGAATTTGTTCCAGTAAAAGTTTCCACCCTGTATAAAAGAAATAATTTAGAACTCGAGCGCAAAATTTTAATTTCTCTCTCTTTTAATTCTCTTAATTAAATCTGCAAACCCTTTGTTTATTCTTTAACTGTTTGTATGAGACAGAGATGACTCTTCCATTACCATTCGCTTATATGAATACTCAAGCTCAAAATAATTACTTGGATGAAATATTTTTTTTTTTTTTGTGTGATTATAAATAAAAATATGGTGTAGTGGGTACAGGCGAGCGCTTGTGCCGATTGCACCGCGGCCGTGTGGGTTCGATTCCCAGCCGGAACGAAAGACTTTTCTGTCGAGAAGTATTCGTTCGGGTCCGTGGTTGTTTGTATACGTCTTTCATTATTCATTTGTTCATTTATTCATTTCATTTATAACTTATACAAATATAATATGGATGATGGCTAATGGTCATAGCACCAAAGCCAGGCATAACGCCGGAAAAAAATAAAAATAAAATAAAAATAATCAAAAACAGTGTCTGTAGTGAAGGAAAAATTGATCGAAGGGTGGTTGTTCAGCCCTATTCTACAAAAAAAAAAAACAGTACAACAGACACCTGTTTAGATTTCTATATGAGTTAAAATCTGCAACATAAGTGTAAAATTTCTTTTTTTGTTTAATTCATTTCTATATATCTGCAAAATCCTTGTTTATTATTTAACTGTTTCGATTGCTTAAAAGGGCCCACCCACCACCGGTATAACTGTTTCGATTGCTTGATAGGGCCCACCCACCACAAAAAAAATTTAAATATTTTTTTTTCAAAAATCCATATCTCTATTGAACATTGTTGGATTTCAAAAAACTAAATTGATTTTGAATAAGCATTGCTTCGACCGTTGAGGTAATCTTTTATGAAAGTCTTCCTGCACGTTTTATATTTTTTTTTGCGATTTTTTTGTTCTTGTGCCCAAAAAATTAAAACAAACATTTTAAAAATCCATATCTGCATTGAAAATTGTTGAATTTCAAAAAACTAAATTGATTTTGAATAAGCGATGCTTCGACCATTGGGGTATTTTTTGATGGAATTTTTCCTGCACGTTTTATATTTTTTTGTTCAAGTGCTCAAAAAATTGAAACAAACATTTTCAAAAATCCATATCTCCATTGAAAATTGTTGAATTTCAAAAAACTAAATTGATTTTGAATAAGCGATGCTTCGACCATTGGGGTAATTTTTTATGGAATTTTTCCTGCACGTTTTATATTCTTTCTGCAACGTTTTTGTTCAAGTGCTCAAAAAATTAAAACAAACATTTTCAAAAATCCATATCTCCATGAAAAATTGTTGAATTTACAAAAACCAAATTAATTTTGAATAAGCAATATTTGGGCCATTGAAGAAATTTTCTTATGGAATTTTGTCGGTGCGTTTTATATTTTTTGTGCGATGTTTTTGTTCAAGTGCTCAAAAAATTAAAACAAAATTTTTCAAAAATCCATATCTCCATTGATAACTGTTAAATTTTCAAAGACCAAACTGATTTTGAATAAGGGACACTTGGGCCATTGAAGATGTTTTTTCATGGAATTTTGTCTGCACATTTTATATTTTCTTCTGGGATGTTTTTGTTCAAGTGTTGAATAAATTAAAACAAGCATTTTCAAAAATCAATATTTCAATTGAAAATTGTTGAATTTACAAAAACGAAATTAATTTCGAATAAGCAATATTTGGGCCATTGAAAAAAAATTCTTATGGAATTGTGTCTACACGGTTCATATTTTTTTGTGCGATGTTTTTGTTCAAGTGCTCAAAAAATTAAAACAAAATTTGTCAAAAATCCATATCTCTATTGAAAATCGTTGAATTTCAAAAAACTTAATTGATTTTAAATAAGCGATGCTTCGCCCTTTGGGGTAATTTTTTATGGAATTTTTCCTGCACGTTTTATATTTTCTTCTGCGATTTTTTTGTTCCAGTGGTCAAAAAATTCAAACAAACATTTTCAAGAATCCATATCTCCATTGAAAATTGTTGAATGTACAAAAATAAAATTAATTTTGAATAAGCGATATTTGGGTCATTGAGGAAATTTTCTTATGGAATTTTGTCTGCACGTTTTATATTTTTTGTGCGATGTTTTTGTTCATGTGCTCAAAAAATTAAAACAAAATTTTTCAAAAATCCATATCTCTATTGAAAATTGTTGAATTTCAAAAAACTAAATTGATTTTGTAAAAACTATGCTTTGGTCATTGGGATTATTTTTTATGGAATTTTTCCTGCATGTTTTATATTTTTTCTGCGATTTTTTCTTCTAGAGCTCAAAAAATTAAAACTAACATTTTCAAAAATCCATATCTCTATTAAAAATTGTTGAATTTACAAAATCCAAATTAATTTTGAATGCGCGCCTTTGAAAAAATTTTCTTATGGAATTTTGTCTGCACGTTACATATTTTTTGTGCTATGTTTTTGTTCAAGTGCTCACAAAATGAAAACAAAAATTTTCAAAAATCCATATCTCCGTTGACAATTGTTGAATTTTCAAAAACCAAACTGATTTTGAATAAGCGATATTTGGACCGTTGAAGATATTTTTTATGGAATTGTATTCACACGTTTTATATTTTTTTTGGCGATGTTTTTGTTCAAGTGCTTAAAAAATTAAAACAAACATCTTCAAAAATCCACAACTCCATTGAAAATTGTTGAATTAACAAAAACCGAATTAATTTTGAAAAAGCAATATTTGGGCCATTGCAGAAATTTTCTTATGGAATTTTGTCTGCACGTTTTATATTTTTTGTGTGATGTTTTTGTTCAAGTGCGCAAAAAATTAAAACAATTTTTTTCAAAAATCCATATCTCTATTGAAAATTGTTAAATTTCAAAAAAACTAAATTGATTTTAAATAAGCGATGCTTTGGTCATTGGTATAATTTTTTATGGAATTTTTCCTGCACGTTTTATATTTTTTTCTTCGATTTTTTTGTTCTAGTGCTCAAAAAATTAAAACTAACATTTTCAAAAATCCATATTTCTATTAAAAATTGTTGAATTTACAAAATCCAAATTAATTTTGAATGCGCGATATTTGGGCCATTGAAAAAATTTTCTTATGGAATTTTGTCTGCACGTTATATAGTTTTTGTGCGATGTTTTTGTTCAAGTGCTCACAAAATGAAAACAAAAATTTTCAAAAATCCATATCTCCGTTGACAATTGTTGAATTTTCAAAAACCAAACTGATTTTGAATAAGCGATATTTGGACCGTTGAAGATTTTTTTTATGGAATTATGTTCACATGCTTTATATTTTTTTGGGTGATGTTTTTGTTCAAGTGCTCAAAAAATTAAAACAAAATTGTTCAAAAATCGGTATCTCTATTGAAAATTGTTGAATTTCAAAAAACTAAATTGATTTTGAATAGGAGATGCTTCGGTCATTGGAGAATTTTTTATGGAATCTTTCCTGCACGTTTTATATTTTTTTCTGCGATTTTTTTGTTCTAGTGCTCAAAAAATTAAAACTAACATTTTCAAAAATCCATATCTCCATTGAAAAAGGTTGAATTTATAAAAAGCAAATTAATTTTGAATAAGCAATATTTAGGCCATTGAAGACATTTTATTATAGAACTTTGTCTGCACATTTTATATTTTTTGTGCTCAAAAAATGAAAACAAAATTTTTCAAAAATCTATATCTCCATTAAAAATTGTTGAATTTCGAAAAATTAAATGGATTTTGAAAACACAAAGCTTTGGTCATTGGGATAATTTTTTATGGAATTTTTCCTGCACGTTTTATATTTTTTTCTGCGATTTTTTGTTCTAGTGCTCAAAAAATTAAAACTAACATTTTTAATTTGTCTGCACGTTATATATTTTTTGTGCTATGTCTTTGTTTAAGTGCTCACAAAATGAAAACAAATTTTTTCAAAACGCCATTGACAGTTGTTGAATTTTTCAAAAACCAAACTGATTTTGAATAAGCGAAATTTGGGCCGTGGAAGATATTTTTTATGGAACTTTGTCTACACGTTTTATAATTTTTTGTGCGATGTTTTTTGTTCAAGTGCTCAAAAAATTAAAACAAATTTTTTCAAAAATCTATATCTCTTTTAAAAATTGTTGAATTTCAAAAAACTTAATTAATTTTGAATAAGCGATGCTTCAGCCATTGGGGTAATTTTTTATAGACTTTTTCCTGCACGTTTTATATTTTTTCCTGCGATTTTTTTTGTTCTAGTGCTCAAAAAATTAAAACTAACATTTTCAAAAATCCATATCCCTATCAAAAATTGTTGAATTTACAAAATCCAAATTAATTTTGAATAAGCGATATTTTGGCCATTGAAGAAATTTTCTTATGGAATTTTGTCTGCACGTTTTATATTTTTTGCGCGATGTTTTTGTTCAGATGCTCACAAAAGGAAAATAAAAATTTTCAAAAATCCATATCTCTATTGAAAATTTTTGAATTTCAAAAAACTAAATTGATTTTAAATAAGCGATGCTTCAGCTTTCGGGATAATTTTTATGGAATTTTTCCCGCACGTTTTATATTTATAATATAAAAAATTAAAATTAAAATTTGCAAAAATCAATATCTCCATTGACAATTGTTGAATTTTCAAAAATCAAATTGATTTTTAACAAGCAATACTTCGGGCATAGAGGATAGTTTTTAATGGAATTTTGCCTTCGATTTCTTTGTTCATCTCAAAAATCCCAAAAAATTAAAATAAAACTTTCTTTGTTTAAATTATTAAAGTATGTCTGCAAAAACTTTATTTATTGTTCAACTGTTTGATTTATTTGCCGGGGGCCACCCACCACCCTCCCGTTTTATGTTAACTCAAGCTAATAATCTTTTGTTTTGTTAAAATGACATTTCTTCGTTCGTTTAAAGTGTTTTATAAATAAAAGCAATCCAAAACAATATTTGTAGTGACGAGAGAATGGAATCAGAAAATGGTGGGTGGGCCTTACCTTACAATACAACCAGTAGAACGCATGCCTTAGGTTCTACAAAATAAATAGCCAATGACTCGATCGCAAAATGTAAATTTCTCCCTTTAATTATTTTTATTATATCTGCCCAATCTTTGTTTATTAACTGGTTTTATGCGAGATGGGGACCATCCACCACCCGCTTTTTTTATGAATATACAAGTCAATAATTATTCTTTGGTAAAAATTTTATTTTTTGTGTGAAACCTTTGTAAATAAAAATAAACAAAATGATAAAAAATGATGTTAGTAATAGTTTATTAATTAATTATCATCAGTGAAGAAAAAATGCGATCGAAGGGTGGTGGGTAGGTCCTATCCTACAATCCAATTCGTAGATCATACGCCCAGATTTTTATAAAAGATGAAATGTGCGGCATAAGCGCAACATTAAAATTCCTCCCTTTGTTTAATTCATTTTTGTATATCTGTAAAATTCTTGTTTATTGTTCAATTGTTTGGATTGTTTGATAGGGCCCACCCACTATCCTCAAGTTAATAATTTTTTTCGGTTAAAATAAAATTCCTTCGTTTTATAAATAACAAGCAATTGAAAATAGTATTCTAGTGAAGAAAAAAAGAATCGGAGGGTGGTGGATGGGCCCTATTTTGCAATCCAGAGGATGGTGGGTGGGTCCTATTTTACAATTTAATCAGTAGAACACCCGATTTAGATATTACAAAAGAAATAGTTTACGATTCAAGCACACGTTTAGGTTTCTATAAAATAAATTGGTTACGACGTAAGCGCAAAATGGATTTTTTCCACAGCAAGAGCGGATTGGATACATGACAAGTGGGTTCATTTGTTTCAACGTTCTTTAAAAACAAAATTTTGAGTAAAAACTAAAATGCGTACCTTGCAGAGAAGATCAAAGCTCCATAAGTAGATTTTTTTAAATTATTTAAGTTTTCATTTCCGTTTACTTTCTTGGCAAATAAAATTGATTTCATAGCTAATTTAACAGTGTGAATTGATGTAATTTTTTCTGCAAAAACTGGTGTAAAGGTAGAATATGATTACATATTAAATTAATTAAGCGAAAATATTAATTGCTGCGCGATTCAATGAAAACTTAACCTGTATGTACTTTTTCAAACGAAACTAAAGAAAATAATTTTCAGGATGGACTCAATTCAATATCCATACGAAACTGCAACACAAGAAAACTAGAAGATAACGGCATTCCCTTCAAACAAGCGGACAAACTTAAAATATCATGCAACATACAAGAAATAAAACCACAATCCCTCCAAGGACTCGAACGCTTGCGGCAACTGGATTTGAGCGGCAACAAAATTTCCAACATACCAAGAAACTTTTTCCAAAATCATCAGAGACTTGAAACGTTGGACCTATCAAGCAACCATCTTAGAAATCCGAGCGTGAAGTTTTTAGAACACCTAAATAACCTAAAAGTACTAAACTTGAGTTCGAACCGGATCACTGCCATAGGTACAAACGTTTTCAATTCAGCACCGAATCTCGAAGAACTGTATTTGAGCAACAACAACATCGTCGTGATGATTGAAGGTATGTTTGACGACCTTCCAAACTTGAGGATTGTGGATATGTCGAGGATTAACATGGAAGGGATTATGTTGAAATTGTTTGAGGAGAATTTAAAGCTGGAGAAATTAAAAATTAGTTGGAATAATTTGAAAGACTTTAATGCAACCGTTTTCAAGAACAATGCAGAAATGCTGGATTTGGATATGGGGTACTGTAAGCTGGAAGATATTGGTGCTGATGCGTTTGTTGCAATGACGAAACTCAAGACTTTGTGTTTAGCGGGAAATCCGTCACCACTTCCGACTGGTGTTTTTGATAAGTTGGTAAATTTGGAAGAGCTGGATCTATCGAACATGAATTTACGATCGATCGGTGATGATTTGTTGTCGAAAAATTTAAAACTATCAAAGCTTGACGTTTCGCTAAACCACTTAACGCAATTAAGTGAAGCCGTGATGAATCTACAACTGCTTACAACAATTGATTTCTCGTCCAACAAAATTGCCGAGATCCCATCGAAAATGTATCAACTCGATAATCTCAAATTTTTAAACGCTTCCGCTAATCGAATAGCTGAAATCAAGAAAGGTAACGTCAAATGGACGAAATTGGAAGTTTTCGATATACGTCGGAATTTGTTGGAGTATCTGGATCCGGAACTGTTTGCCCAAAGTGCTTTAACGCATTTCGATGTGCGCGATAACCGTTTGGCTTTCGTCGAAACGGGAATTTTCGGTTCGCTTCCGAAATTGCAGCGGTTCGAGTTCACCGGAAATCCCTGGGATTGTGAGTGCATGAATGATTTGCTTTTGGTTCTTCGGAAGAATCGTGTACAGTATTTTAAGAATGGATATTTTAGCGGTGAGAAACGGGTTTGTGTTGTTGGTGATGATGATAGTTGTAGGTTTAATAAAACTAGTATTAAGGCGTATTATGAAATTTTTATTGGTGATAAGTAAATCATTTTTACTATATTTATTTATTTATTTACCAACAGAAATAACCAATGGGTCCGAGGCTTAAAAGTGAACAATTAAATTGGTATGGAGTGATTCTTTATTTCTGATGCTTACGCACACCTTAAACAAGAGATTGATAAAAATTTAATTTTTCCAAAACTTGGGACTTTTTTAAAACGCGGGTCGTGGGGGAAATTGTTAAAATTGTTAAAAGTCGGGATTGTTCTGCCAAAATTAGGATGTTTGGTCACCTTACTGTACACTGTATTTCCATTAGATATTTCTGGTTAAAACCACAATCACAGATTATTTACCAAAATTGAAGATAACAAATGGCAATAAGGATTGCGGAGTCACCGAGTCGACGGGAGCAATGGTGTAGGTCAGCGCTGTCCAACTTCTCTTAGCCAGCGGGCCATTTTTTCTTTAGCAAATATTTCGCGGGCCGGAAAGGATAGGTAAATAAAAAGTCAGTTCATGTCAACTCAAAAGTTATTTTATTTATATGAAAAAAAAATTTTTCGACAATAAACTTTATATTTTTGCATAATAAATATTGCGTTATATTTAATGTTAAAATAAAATATCACATAGTAACGGACAAAACAATGTTTTAAAAATGTTACATAACAAGAAATAATAAAAACACAATAAAATTAGAATATTATTAAGCCTAAACTATTTAATGGGAGCATTGTGGCCGTAGTTGTTGAGCAACAATTTCTTTTATGTCCATATCAATATTTGTTGTGGCAACTCTAATTATATTTTCAAGAGTGGAGTCTTTCAAGCTGTTTCTAAATTTTGATTTTATATATTTCATGTCAGAGAATGCACGCTCGCAGATATATGTACTTCCGAACATAGAAATGATTTGAAGTCAAAAATCTCTCATTTTTGGATATTTTTCTTTATCCAAATGTTTGAACACTTGTATTCCAGTTGCTCCACTAGATGCAATGAATGGGTCAGTCAAAATTTGATGTACAGTTTACTATTACTCGCGGGCCGTAAAAAACGCTTCGCGGGCCGGAAGCGGCCCGCGGGCCGCCAGTTGGACAGCGCTGGTGTAGGTGAAGTAATAAGGACACAAAAAAGGAATACATGAAGATAAATGGAGATCCACGTCGTCAGAGATGTGATGCGGCAGCATCACCAGGGAGATATAAAAAATTAATTTTTTTTTTTTTTTTGGTATGTTAGAGAACACATTATCTTGTACTTTCAATTAAATACAAGCCCATCCACAGCCCTTCATTTCTACTTAAACCTAACCTATTGTTTGATGAAACTAATTTCTTAGTCAGATCAGGAGATATGTAATAATTTCAAAAGCGTACAGAAAGAGTGTTTCTGGGAAAAAAACTAAAAAAAAGAGAGTGGTGGGTGGGCCCGAGAGTGGTGGGTGGGCCCTGTCGCACCCTCCAACCTTTTGAATACCCCCCAGAGTTTCCATAAATAAAAACGTTTGCAAAGGATCAGAAAACCGTCAATCGCTTCTGTTCTAAAGTGGGAGAGTGACATAGGTCCCGCCCACCGCCCCTCATTTCCACTTAAACCTAACCTATTGTTTGATGAAACTAATTTCTTAGTCAGATGAAGAAATAGCTTTTGTGGGAAAAATTTAAATTAAACAGACGGTGGCCCCTGTTCTACCCTCCAACCCTTTAAGGACAACCTAGAGTTTCGATAAATAAAATCGTTTGTCAAAGGATGAGAAATTCCAGACAATTTTCAAGTGTCAACAATAACAATTTTAACAGCCAAAATTGATAATTTTCAAGTGCAATAACAATTTCCAACTGCCAAAAACGATTAAAATTGATCATTTTCAACTGCCAAAAATGATATTTTTCAAACGCAAAAATCGATGATTTTGACTGCTGAAACTGACATTTTTTTCTGCCACAAAATGATCATTTTCAACTGCCAAAATGACATTTTTCAAACGCAAAAATCGACGATTTTGACTGCCGAAACGTAACATTTTTTACTGCCAAAAATGATCATTTTCAACTGCCTAAATTTTCCAGCTACGAAAAGAACAATTTTCAAGTGTCATAAATGACTATTTTAACACACAAAAATAACACTTTCCAATTACGAAATATCATAATTTTCAATAGTCAATAATGAAAATTATCAACTGTCAAAATTAAAAACTTTCACATTCTTTCACATGACTATTTTCAACTGCCAACAATGACAATGACAATGTTTACTGCCAAAATTACCATTTTTGACCAAAAAAGAACAATGTGAAGATAGAAAAAAAAAAATTAACAGACAAAAAACCAATTTTAAACTACGTAAAATGATAATTTTTAACTGCCAATAATGACAAATATCAACTGTCAAAATGGAAAACTTTCACATTCCAAAAATGACTATTTTCAACTGCCAATAATGACAATGTTTACTGCCAAAATTACCATTTTTGACAAAAAAAGAACAATGTGAAAATAGGAAGAAAAAACTAACAGACAAAAAACCAATTTTAAACTACGTAAAATGATCATTTTCAACTGCCAATAATGACAAATATCAACTGTCAAAATTGAAAACTTTCACATTCCAAAAATGATTATTTTCAACTGCCAATAATGACAATGTTTACTGCCAAAAATTTCCAAAATTACCATTTTCGACCAAAAAAGAACAATGTGAAAATAGAAAAAAAAAATTAACAGACAAAAAACCAATTTTAAACTACGTAAAATGATAATTTTCAACTGCCAATAATGACAAATATCAACTATCAAAATGGAAAACTTTCACATTCCAAAAATGACTATTTTCAACTGCCAATAATGACAATGTTTACTGCCAAAAATATCCAAAATTACCATTTTCGACCAAAAAAGAACAATGTGAAAATAGAAAAAAATTAACAGACAAAAAATCAATTTTAAACTACGTAAAATGATCATTTTCAACTGCCAATAATGACAAATATCAATAAATTCAAAAAAACGAAATATAGCCTGAATATATAAATATTCAACCTGTTCGTAACTCTGCAAGCAAAATTAAGTCTTACTAAGACTATAAACAAATAACTTATTGAAACAACTACTTCCCTGGCTGATGCCACGCCGGATATTGAATGATACAAAAGAAGTCTTAGTAAGACTTAATTTTGCTTGCAGAGTTACGAACAGGTTGAATATTTATATATTCAGGCTATATTTCGTTTTTTTGAATTTATTTAATACTCTCTGCAATAAGTAAGGTTGTTTCTATTTTACAAATATCAATTGTCAAAATTGAAAACTTTCACATTCCAAAAATGATTATTTTCAACTGCCAATAATGACAATGTTTACTGCCAAAAATTTCCAAAATTACCATTTTCGACCAAAAAAGAACAATGTGAAAATAGAAAAAAAAAATTAACAGACAAAAAACCAATTTTAAACTACGTAAAATGATAATTTTCAACTGCCAATAATGACAAATATCAACTATCAAAATGGAAAACTTTCACATTCCAAAAATGACTATTTTCAACTGCCAATAATGACAATGTTTACTGCCAAAAATATCCAAAATTACCATTTTCGACCAAAAAAGAACAATGTGAAAATAGAAAAAAAATTAACAGACAAAAAATCAATTTTAAACTACGTAAAATGATCATTTTCAACTGCCAATAATGACAAATATCAATTGTCAAAATTGAAAACTTTCACATTCCAAAAATGATTATTTTCAACTGCCAATAATGACAATGTTTACTGCCAAAAATTTCCAAAATTACCATTTTCGACCAAAAAAGAACAATGTGAAAATAGAAAAAAAAAATTAACAGACAAAAAACCAATTTTAAACTACGTAAAATGATCATTTTCAACTGCCAATAATGACAAATATCAATTGTCAAAATTGAAAACTTTCACATTCCAAAAATGATTATTTTCAACTGCCAATAATGACAATGTTTACTGCCAAAAATGTCCAAAATTTCCATTTTTGATAAAAAAAAAAACAATGTGAATCATTTTCAACCGCCAATAATGACAAATATCAACTGTAAAAATTAAAAAAATTCACATTGCAAAAATGATTGTATAGAACAATGTTTACTGCCAAAAATGACAATTTTCAACTGTCAAAAATTACCATTTTCGATCAAAAAAGAAACAATTTTCAACTCCCTAAATTGATAATTTTCAATTAAGAAAAGTGATCATTTTCATGTGCTATAAGATCATTTTAGCTGCCAAAAATGAAAATTTCCAAGTGACAAAAATTACATTTTGCCAGTCAAAAATGACTTTTTTCCAACTGTCAAAAATGACGATTTAGAAGAATCAAAATTGATTATTTTAATTGAATTGTCTAATGGTGAAAATGAACAATTTGATAGACCAATAAAAATTCTATTCTATTCTATTCATGTGTCAAAAATGACAATTTCAAGACCTGAGATTGGTCATTCTCAACTGACAAAAATGATCATTTTCAATTGTCAAAAACGACAATTTTGAGTTTCAAAAAATGATAATATTCATCTGTTAATAGCAGGCATTACCAAAATGGCAATTTTTAAATGGGGAAAAAGAAAATTTTTAAATGTCAAGTGACCCTTTTAACTGCCAAAAATAAAAATTTCTAACTGCGATAAATGACAAATTTTAACTTCCACTTATGACAATTTTCAGCGGTCAAAAATAAAAAAAAATCTAACTGCGATAAATGACAAATTTCAACTTCCAATTGTGACAATTTTCAGCGGTCAAAAATAAAAAAAATTCTAACTGCGACAAATGACAAATTACAATTTCCAATTATGACAAGCGATCAAAAATTAAAAAAAACATATTCCACAAAATGGCAAGTTTCAGGTGCCAAAAATGATAATATTCAACTGCCAAAAATAACAATTTTTACTGCCTAAAATGGCAACTGTTTAAAATTGCCAAAAGACAATTTTCAACTTGCCAAAAGACTACTGTCAAAGTTGTTATTTTTGGCAGTAAATATTGTCATTTTTAGCTGTTCAAAATTTTTTTCAACTGTTAAAAATAATACTTTTGAACTACAAAAAATGACAATATTTATTGCCCAAGATGACAATTTTCAAATGACCAAAATTGCCAAAAAAAAGACAATTTTCAACTGTCTCAAAACGGTAATTTTCAAATGAAAAGAGTGACCATTTGTAAGCGCCAAAAGACTATTTTTCCTGCCCAAAATGACAATATTCAACTGTTCAAAGTTGCCAGAAAAAGACAATTTTTAACAGTACAAAATTACTTTTTCAACCAAAAAAGAAACAATGTTTGTTAAAAATAAAATTATTTAAGACTATTTGCACACTTTTTATACCGACTTTATAAGATACAATTCAGTGGTAAATTAAAAAATTGTTATTATTTTATTTTTATATCATGAATTACTAGATTTTTTTGTTTTAACATTTTTGCTTATTGAATCATTGAATCAATCAATTTTTATAATTAATACAATCTAAACATTTGCAGTTATAATTTTAAAAAATAAAAAAAAATCTAAGTGCGATAAATGATAAATTTCAACTTCAAATTATGACAATTTTCAGGGGTCAAAAATAAAAAAAAATTCTAACTGCGATAAATGACAAATTTTAACATCCAATTATGACAATTTTCGGACAACTGTCAAAGTTGTTACTTTTGGCAGTAAATATTGTCATTTTTAGCTGTTCAAAAGTTTTTTCAACTGTCAAAAACAATACTTTTGAACTACAAAAAATGACAATAATAACTGCCCAACATGACAATTTTCAAATGACCAAAATTGCCAGAAAAATACAAATTTTACTTTTTCAACCAAAAAATGTTTGTTAAAAATAAAATCATTTAAAACTATTTGCACCCTTTTTATACCGACTTTATAAAATACAATAATTGTTATTATTTTATTTTTATATCATGAATTATCACTGAAATATAGAGAAAAGCAAATATAATAAATCAAGGGTAAAATTTAAAAAGGCTCATCAATTTATTATCAGAAAATACACATTTAATCACGAAAACTAAACATTAAGAATTCAGTTTAATCATAAATTATCACGTACCAACAATTACAATCTTCCGTATAGAATAGTTCGCTTAAGATAAATTAAAACGACATCTGTTGTCTAAACGTTGCACAAATGTTCTTAATCGAGTGAAGCAATCCACTGACAATGGGGAACAGTCAACAATTATCAATTGTAAAATTCTTCATAATACCTCTTTAAATCCTTTACATCGACATTACATTCAAAAACATTAATAGCTATACAAATCCTCGTCATTCCCTGGAAGTAATTATCCTTCGCATAACCAATATCCCGTTCCCCCAATCTTTGCATCAAATGCTCCAAGCATTTACACTCCCACGGATTTCCCACAAACTCGAATGTTCTCAACTTGCGGAACTTGGAGAAGAAATTTGGCTCTAGAAACGCCAATCTGTTATCTCGCATATCCAAAACTTCCAATTTGTCAAGCGTATCACTCGAAAAATTCTTAGTTCCGATATGATCGATCATATTTCCCCTTAAGTTAATATATTTCAAAGACCTGCAACTGATTTCGATTGTTTCTAAACGATTGTAGGATACATCCATTCTTTCCAATTTCAGCCAATATCGGCTTTTCGGGACTTCCGTGAGTTGGTTATGGGAGAAGTTCAGTGATTTAATTGAGTGTTTCTTTTGAAAACTAGGCGGGCATACTTTGAATTTGTTTCCGGAAACGTTGATGTGTTTAATTTTTGTATGATATTTCAAAAAATTCTCGGGAAGTTGTTCTAAATGCATGTAAGAAATATCTAAAGATACCAGATATTTGAGAATTGATATTTTTTCGGGGATCTCAAAATCGTTTCCCCTCAGTATAAGCGTTTGAAGGTGAGTAATGGGATTGAAAACGTTTCCATTGAAATTTTTAATTCCCGTAAATCCGATATTTAAATGTAGCAGACGCGGAGTGAACAGGAAATAATTCGTTGGTATGTTTTCAAAAGGATTATTTTCCAAAACCAATTTCTCCAATTTATTATTTGGTTCCAAGAGATTGCAATTTAAATGGTTAATATCATTGTCTGATACATCCAACACTTTCAACTTCCTGTTTCCTTCTATAGCACCTGATGGCAATCCGGATAATCCATTTCCATTCAAATACAATTCCTCGAGGTTTGGCAAATGTCCAAAACCTGCATCAACATTTGTGATAAAATTAAAGTCCAATTTGAGAATTTTAAGCTTAGATAAATTTTTAAAGCATAACGAAGTAGTATTTGTTAATGCATTGTGTGATAGATCTAAATATTCTAGATGCGAAAGATTTTTGAAGATGGCGTCTGGAATGTTTCTAATTTTATTTCCACTTAACACCAATGTTTTCAATTGATTTAGATTGATGAATGCTGATGGGTGTATTTCTTCTATTTCGCATGCTATGCTGAGGTTTCGTAGATTCGAGAAAGGTATCTCTTGGTCCAAATTTTGAATACTGCAATTGGTTAACTCCAGTTGGTTAATGCTGTCCTGCAAAACATAATATTACATGAATATTAAAAAATGTAACACTTTTCATTAATGCATATTTATCACAACTCCATCAGTTTCGAAAAATTGCAAAAATTACAAAATATGGCATACAAACAGTTTCACATTGTGGACTATTAAACAAAGTGTTAGTACGTCTCTGTCTGGGCTATGGACCATGGGGTTTTCTACGCTAAAATGGGGCATTTTATCCATAAATAATTTTTTTATCAATGATGATAAATTATGCCCAAACAGACTTACCAACCAAATTTATTATACATTCAAACAAATTACCGTTAAAAAATTGGTCTGAATAGAGATGTATCTATAAATGCCAAAATAAACAATCTTTGTAAACCCCTTTGTAATTGAAAAATATCCGACTCAGACTTATATAATAATATTACTGATAAGCTACTACTTACTCTGGCTGTATAAAAGTTTGTTCCTGTGGTGTGGCAGTTTTCGTTTTGGCATGTTAAAGTTTGTCTCTTTAATTGACACACGCAATACGTCTTTATTACGAGAACAGAAATTATAACCAACGTTCGCAGCATCTTTATCAAATATGGTGGACTTAATGATACGAGCGAGGGAAATTTATCGTTAGATTGAGGTCAGTAATATTTCCAACTGAGGTCAAAATTGTTTTTGCCAAGATAAATTTATTGTAAATAAATTAGAGACATCAATTTTTGCAGACGCATGATTAAATTGATCGTAAAATGGAAATTTGATTTCTGGGAAATGCCAGAAATATTGGAAGTTTTAATTGATTGTACAACAGTGTCATTAACAAGAGGGTAGATTGTGGCACAAGTCGAATACTTTAATGATCTACGATGATTATTAAAAAAGTTAATTTTTCCGCCTTTTTACATTTTTAAGTTTTCTTCGCGTACTCGCCACGGCTTTGAAATTAACATTTATTCTTGCGCAAATATATTTTCTGATGGGTCTTGATAGGATCTTTAGAACCTCCGAATCGAAGGAATCAGGAAATTAAAACTAACACTGTCAGGCACTTGCAGCATTTCTAGAAGACAGCTCGGACGAAGGTCTTCTTCCTTTTGAACGATCAGGAAACCCTAATAGGTGATCAACCACTGATAGCCGGAAGTCATTGAGTGATAAAGTTTTCTGTGGAAAGGACAGTTTATATAAAATAAAAGAATTCACCAAAGTGCCAAAAAATTCGATACCACCATTTCTTACCCTTGCGAGATATTTGGTAACAATTTTTCATGGCATCGGCTTTGTCAACGCACCCCATGTGGGCATTATAATCCTTGGCTACAATCGGACAAGAAACCACCTGCAGAGTTCCATCTTTCTGCTTTCTTCTGGTTTCTGAGATGATAGAAGCGTCGTGGAAATTGGTTAGAAAATGTACCGGCTTCTCATGGATCCACTTCACCCATTGTATGCCTTTATAAGAAGTCCAGAATTCGCTATCCCTGCGCGACATTTCTTTATCTCTCGTTTGTAGTTTGGATAAATCTTTCCTATTTTTCCGCACCGTTCCACATGCCAAAATTCTGTCAACTAGCAAACTCGATATCAAGTCCACGGTGGTAAAAAAATTATCAAAATAAATACAATAGTTTTTGTTGGCCAAGGTTCGAGTCAGATCTCTTACTAACCTTTCGCCTAAAAAAAGTTCTGGTCTTCCCTGGACCTTTATGGTATATATTTAGAACTCACAAACATAGCCATAATGATCAGCTCTCACCCAAGATTTGAAGCCTCTCGGGACCGGTTTCATGGGTACGAACTGCTCCATGAAGCTTCTGCCCTTGAACTTGATCATGCTCCCATCCACCGCTTGATTTCTAGTTGGGTCATAAAATAGCAAATATGTGTCTGAGAGGTTGTCAAGAAAGGGTCTTAGTTTGTACAATTTATCGTACCCAGCTTCATTCTTCTTTGGTTCTTTGGAACTGTCATTCAGATGTAAACTGTATAGTAAAAACGAAAATCTCTTCACGCTCATCGTAGAACTACCATAACGATCATTGAGCTGGACGTTGGAAGACCAATAATCGCGGTAGGATGGTAACCGTTTAACTCCCATCATTATGTTCAGACCGAGAAATTGTTTGATTTCTTGAGGGGTGATATCCGTGAATTCTTTTTTCTGTTAACAGCAATAGAGAGCTATCTGCAATGGACTTGATTTTGGTTACAGAAAATAAACATAAAAAAAATCTCCCGGGCTCTTGACATTCTCTGGTAGATTTTTAGGGCCAGTATGTTCGACAAAAGGTTTATTGGTAGCACCCCTACGCTTTCTCTCCCAGATTCCGTCCATCCCAGATAGCCGAATGTTTAGAGGAGTATCGTCATCTGAGTCACTAGCCTCGTCTGACACTCTCTCTCTCTCAATGAGCCCGATAAATGACTCTTCCGATAAATCATCCTGACAGAGAGACTCCTCGTCTTCGCTATCCTCCAAATCGTCATTGACTGATTCGCTGTCACTTGGGATTTCATCATTTCAATACAAAATTTTTCCAGATAGAAACTATTCTTACGGAATAACGGAAGATAATCTAACTTGACAACTCCTTTGGCAATTGGCAGCTGTCAAAAGATATTTTAGGCACTGAAATCGCGAAAACTAATTATTTTATGGATTTTTTTCTGTACGTTTTACATTTTTCTCAGCGAAGTTTTTGTTTAGGTGCTCAAAAATTTAAATCGAAAATCTTCAAAAATCCACATCTCTATTGAAAATTGTTGGATTTTCAAAAATCAAACTAATTTTTAATAAGCGATACTTGGGCCATTAAGAATATTTTTTTATGGAATTTTGTCTGCACGTTTTATATTTTTCTCGGCGAAGTTTTTGTTTAGGTGTCCAAAAATTTAAATCGAAAATCTTTAAAGATCTATATCTCTATTGAAAATTATTGGATTTTCAAAAATCAAACTAATTTTTAATAAGCTATACTTGGGTCATTGAGATTATTTTTTTATGGAATTTTGTCTGCACGTTTTATATTTTTCTCAGCGAAGTTTTTGTTTAGGTGCCCAAAAATTTAAATCGAAAATCTTCAAAAATCCATATCTCTATTGAAAATTGTTGGATTTTCAAAAATCAAACTAAGTTTTAATAAGCTATACTTGGGTCATTGAGAATATTTTTCTATGGAATTTTTCTACACGTTTTATATTTTTCTCAGCGAAGTTTTTGTTTAGGTGTCCAAAAATTTAAATCGAAAATCTTCAAAAATCTATATCTCTATTGAAAATTGTTGGATTTTCAAAAATCAAACTAAGTTTTAATAAGCTATACTTGGGTCATTGAGAATATTTTTTTTTTTAATTTTGTCTGTACGTTTTAAATTTTTCTCAGCGAAGTTTTTGTTTAGGTGCCCAAAAAATTAAATCGAAAATCTCCAAAAATCTATATCTCTATTGAAAATTGTTGGATTTTCAAAAATCAAACTAAGTTTTAATAAACGATACTTGGGTCATTGAGAATATTTTTTTATTGAATTTTGTCTGCACGTTTTATATTTTTCTCAGCGAAGTTTTTGTTTAGGTGTCCAAAAATTTAAATCGAAAATCTTCAAAAATCTATATCTCTATTGAAAATTGTTGGATTTTCAAAAATCAAACTAATTTTTAATAAGCGATACTTGGGTCATTGAGAATATTTTTTTATGGAATTTTGTCTGCACGTTTCATATTTTTTCTGCGATGTTTTTGTTTAAGTGCTCAAAAAATTGAAACAAAATTTTTCAAAAATCCTAATCTCCATAAAAAATTGTCTAATTTACAAAAACCAAATTAATTTTGAATAAGCAATACTTCGGCAATTCAGGATATTTTTTTATTGATTTTTTTCTACACATGTTATATTTTTTTTCTGCGATGGTTTTGTTCAAGTGCTTAAAAAATTAAAACAATTCCAAAAAAACCATATTTCTGTTAAAAATTGTTGAATTTACAAAACCCTAATTATTTTTAAGTAAGCGATACTTGGGCCATTGAAGATGGTTTTTTATGAAATTTTGCCTGCACCTTTTATATTTTTTTCTGAGATGTTTTTGTTCAAGTGCTCAAAAAATTTATACAAAAATTTTCAAAAATCCATATCTCTGTTAAAAATTATTGAATTTACAAAAATCAAATTTATTTGGAATAAGCGACACTTGGGCCATTGAGGATATTTTTTATGGAATCTTGTCTGCACGTTTTATATTTTTTCTGTAATGTTTTTGTTCAAGTGCTCAAAAAATTTAAACAAAAATTTTGAAAAACCCATATCTCTATTAAAAATTATTGACTTTTCAAAAACCATTAAATAACCGATACTTCGGCCATTGAGGGTATATATTTAGGGAATTTTGTCTGCACGTTCTATATTTTTTTCTGCGATGTTTTTGTTCGAGTGCTCAAAAAATTAAAACAAAATTTTTCAAAAATCCTTATCTTTATTAAAAATTGTCTAATTTACAAAAACCAAATTAATTTTGATTAAGCGATACTTCGGCAATTGATGATATTTTTTATGGAATTTTTTCTGCACGATTTATATTTTTTTCTGCGATGTTTTTGTTCAAGTACTCAAAAAACTTAAACAAAAATTTTCAAAAAGCCATATCTCTATTAAAAAGTATTGACTTTTCAAAAACCATTAAATAACCGATACTTCGGCCATTGAGGGTATATATTTAGGAAATTTTGTCTGCACGTTTTATATTTTTTTCTGCGGTGTTTTTGTTCAAGTGCTCAAAAAATTAAAACAAAAATTTTCAAAAATCCTTATCTTCATTAAAAATTGTCTAATTTACAAAAGCCAAATTAATTTTGATTAAGCGATACTTCGGCAATTGAGGATATTTTTTATGGAATTTTTTCTGCACGGTTTATATTTTTTTCTGCGATGTTTTTGTTCAAGTACTCAAAAAACCTAAACAAAAATTTTCAAAAAGCCATATCTCTATTAAAAAGTATTGACTTTTCAAAAACCATTAAATAACCGATACTTCGGCCATTGAGGGTATATATTTAGGGAATTTTGTCTGCATGTTTTATATTTTTTTCTGCGGTGTCTTTGTTCGAGCGCTCAAAAAATTAAAACAAAATTTTTCAAAAATCCTTATCTTCATTAAAAATTGTCTAATTTACAAAAGCCAAATTAATTTTGATTAAGCGATACTTCGGCAATTGAGGATATTTTTTATGGAATTTTTTCTGCACGGTTTATATTTTTTTCTGCGATGTTTTTGTTCAAGTACTCAAAAAACCTAAACAAAAATTTTCAAAAAGCCATATCTCTATTAAAAAGTATTGACTTTTCAAAAACCATTAAATAACCTATACTTCGGCCATTGAGGGTATATATTTAGGGAATTTTGTCTGCATGTTTTATATTTTTTTCTGCGGTGTCTTTGTTCGAGCGCTCAAAAAATTAAAACAAAATTTTTCAAAAATACTTATCTTCATTAAAAATTTTCTAATTTACAAAAACCAAATTAATTTTGATTAAGCGATACTTCGGCAATTGATGATATTTTTTTATGGAATTTTTTCTGCACGTTTTATATTTTTTTCTGCGATGGTTTTGTTCAAGTGCACAAAAAATGTAAACAAAATTTTTCAAAAATCCATATCTCTGTTAAAAATTATTGACTTTACAAAAATCAAATTTATTTGGAATAAGCGATACTTGGGCCATTGAGGATATTTTTTATGGAATTTTGTCTGCACGTTTTATATTTTTTCTGTAATGTTTTTGTTCAAGTGCTCAAAAAACTTAAACAAAAATTTTCAAAAACCCATATCTCTATTAAAAATTATTGACTTTTCAAAAACCATTAAATAACCGATACTTCGGCCATTGAGGGTATATATTTAGGGAATTTTGTCTGCACGTTTTATATTTTTTCTGCGATGATTTTGTTCATCAAAAAATTAAAACAAAAATTTTCAAAAATCCTTATCTCCATTAAAAATCGTCTAATTTTCAAAAACCTAATTAATTTTGAATAAGCGATGCTTCGGCAATTGATGATATTTTTTTATGGAATTCTTTCTGCACGTTTTATATTTTTTTCTGCGATGGTTTTGTTCAAGTGCTCAAAAAATGTAAACAAAATTTTTCAAAAATCCATATCTCTGTTAAAAATTATTTAATTGACAAAAATCAAATTTATTTGGAATAAGCGATACTTGGACCATTGAAGATATTTTTATGGAATTTTGTCAGCACGTTTCATATTTTTTCTGCGATGTTTTTGTTCAAGTGCTCAAAAAATTAAAACAAAAATTTTCAAAAATCCATATCTCCATTAAAAATTGTCTAATTTTCAAAAACCAAATTAATTTTGATTAAGGGATACTTCGGCAATTGAGGATAATTTTAATGAAATTTTTTCTACACGTTTTATATTTTTGTTCAAGTGCTCAAAAAATTTAAACAAAAATAATCTTAACCGTTTGTTGTTTTTCTCAAATAATTTTTTTTAAATGAAAAATTTTACAAACATTTTTAAACAAATCTTGAAGATAATAAAAAAATTAACATCTTTCATTTGAAATTTGTTTGTGTTTAAAAAAAATGTTTTCTATTTTTTTGTGATTTTTGGCTTCTAATTAGGAAACGGTAATAGTTACATTAAATTTATATTAATAATAATTGTAGAGAATGCCAAAATAAACAACTTATAAAGAATAAATAATGCCCCAAAAATTTTACGATTTCGTAATTTTTTCCATGGTAAAAATGCAAGTAAAAATATTTAATCTCGGAAAGATTTTAAAAAGTTCATGACGGTTCTTAATGACGGGGAAAAGCATTTATTAATGTAATCATTTTCGAAAAAAAAAAGATTTGGTCATTTGATCATTTTCGCCATTTTTTTATAGTATTACTCGGGAAAAAAATGCGTACAAAAATGTTGTGTGTGATGTGTGTGTTTATGTGTGTTCAACTTGATATGATATGATTCCGAAAATTGGACTTTATTACATTTAGACAAAATAATTTTAACTTATACTATAAGTTGCATTTAACTAAATGCAATAAAGTCCAATTTTCGGATTTTTTTTTAGTTAAATGCAACTTATAGTATAAGTTAAAATTATTTTGTCTTTACGACTAAAACTTCGGTCAACGTTTTTTTTAACCTTTTTCAGGTGGATATTTTTGGAAGCCTTGCTGAATTATATAAATAAAACCTAATACCCTAATCATTTCCTACCTAACTATTTGAGACCCAATAAAATAATTGAAAACGCATCCAAGAATTGCACAAAGATTAACAGGATAAGAAGAAGCAAGAGGAATTTTTGATCAAGAGAAACCGGCTCCCTAGAGAAGGTCGTCGACCACACCATCTTCTAGAGATATGACAACGGTAAATTTTGGTCGCCCTGCCCCCGAAAACAACGGCCCTTTTAAGGGCCATAAAAACTAACTAATTCTAAGATTATTCTTTGTCAATGAATGAATGCATGTTTTTAAAGAATGAGCATTGGTCTGCTCTCATAATAAAATATTGAAAAATTTTCGCCAAGATTCTCGAAAGAGTAGGAACGAAAAGAGTTATTTTTCACTTCAAAAATCAATCGAAAATTTTCTGTTCAGAATGTCTACCCTTAATTAATTTCGAAAAATTTTCACGATTTGTAACAGGATACCAGGAACGAAAAGAGTTGTTTTGCATTTCAAAAGTTGATCGAAAATTTACTGTTCAGAATGTCTACCCTAAATTAATTTCGAAAAATTTTTGGGATTTGTAACAGGAGACTAGGAACGAAAAGACGTATTTTACTCTTCAAAAATCGATCGAAAATTTACTGTTCAGAATGTCTACCCTAAATTAATTTCGAACTGTTCAGAATGTCTACCCTAAATTAATTTCGAAACATTTTCAGGATTTGTAACAGGAGATCACGAACGAAAAGAGTTGTTTTGCACTTCAAAAATCGTTAAAAAATTTGCTGTCCAGAATGTCTACCCTAAACTAATTTCGAAAAATGTTCACGATTGATTGTAACAGGAGACTAGGAACGAAAAGAGTTGTTTTGCATTTTCAAAAATCGATCGAAAATTTGCTGTTCAGAATGTCTACCCTAAATTTATTTCGAAAAATTTTCACGAATGTAACAGGAGACTAGGAACGAAAAGAGTTTTTTTTTCATTTTAAAAATTGATCGAAAATTTACTGTTCAGAATGTCTACCCTAAATTATTTTCGAAAATTTTTTGGGATTTGTAACAGGAGACTAGGAACGAAAAGACGTATTTTACTCTTCAAAAATCGATCGAAAAGTTACTGTTCAGAATGTCTACCCTAAATTAATTTCTAAAAATTTTCATGAATGTAACAGGAGACTAGGAACTAAAAGAGTTGTTTTGCACTTCAAAAATCGATCGAAAATTTGCTGTTCAGAATGTCTACCCTAAATTAATTTCGAAATTTTTTCGGGATTTGTAACAGGAGACCAGGAACGAAAAGAGTTGTTTTGCACTTCAAAAATTGATCGAAAATTTACTGTCCAGAATGTCTACCCTAAATGAATTTCGAAAAATTTTCACGATTGTAACAGGAGACTAGAAACGAGAAGAGATGTTTTGCACTTCAAAAATCGGTAGAAAATTTGCTGTTCAGAATGTCTACCCTAAATTAATTTCGAAACATTTTCAGGATTTGTAACAGGAGACTAGGAACGAAAAGAGTTGTTTTGCACTTCAAAAATCGATCGAAAATTTGCTGTTCAGAATGTCTACCCTAAATTAATTCCGAAAATTTTTCGGGGTTTGTAACAGGAGACCAGGAACGAAGAGAGTTGTTTTGTCTTCAAAAATCGATCGAAAATTTACTGTTCAGAATGTCTACCCTAAATTAATTTCGAAACATTTTCACGATTGTAACAGGAGACTAGGAACGAAAAGAGTTGTTTTGCACTTCAAAAATCGGTAGAAAATTTGCTGTTCAGAATGTCTACCCTAAATTAATTTCGAAAAATTTTCACGATTTGTAACAGGAGACCAGGAACGAAAAGAGTTGTTTTGCACTTCAAAAATCGATCGAAAATTTGCTGTTCAGAATGTCTACCCTAAATTAATTCCGAAAATTTTTCGGGGTTTGTAACAGGAGACCAGGAACGAAAAGAGTTCTTTTGCACTTCAAAAATCGATCGAAAATTTGCTGTTCAGAATGTCTACCCTAAATTAATTCCGAAAATTTTTCGGGGTTTGTAACAGGAGACCAGGAACGAAGAGAGTTGTTTTGTCTTCAAAAATCGATCGAAAATTTACTGTTCAGAATGTCTACCCTAAATTAATTTCGAAAAATTTTCACGATTTGTAACAGGAGACCAGGAACGAAAAGAGTTGTTTTGCACTTCAAAAATTGATCGAAAATTTACTGTCCAGAATGTCTACCCTAAATTAATTTCGAAAAATTTTCACGATTTGTAACAGGAGACCAGGAACGAAAAGAGTTCTTTTGCACTTCAAAAATCGATCGAAAATTTGCTGTTCAGAATGTCTACCCTAAATTAATTCCGAAAATTTTTCGGGGTTTGTAACAGGAGACCAGGAACGAAGAGAGTTGTTTTGTCTTCAAAAATCGATCGAAAATTTACTGTTCAGAATGTCTACCCTAAATTAATTTCGAAAAATTTTCAGGATTTGTAACAGGAGACTAGGAACGAAAAGAGTTGTTTTGCACTTCAAAAATCGATCGAAAATTTGCTGTTCAGAATGTCTACCCTAAATTAATTCCGAAAATTTTTCGGGGTTTGTAACAGGAGACCAGGAACGAAGAGAGTTGTTTTGTCTTCAAAAATCGATCGAAAATTTACTGTTCAGAATGTCTACCCTAAATGAATTTTGAAAAATTTTCAGGATTTGTAACAGGAGACTAGGAACGAAAAGAGTTGTTTTGCACTTCAAAAATCGATCGAAAATTTGCTGTTCAGAATGTCTACCCTAAATTAATTTCGAAAAATTTTCAGGATTTGTAATAGGAAACTAGGAACGAAACGAGTTGTTTTGCACTTCAAAAATCGATCGAAAATTTACTGTTCAGAATGTCCACCCTAAATTAATTTCGAATTTTTTTCGGGATTTGTAACAGGAGACCAGGAACGAAAAGATTTGTTTTGCACTTCAAAAATCGATCGAAAATTTGCTGTTCAGAATGTCTACCCTAAATTAATTTCGAAAAATTTTCAGGATTTGTAATAGGAAACTAGGAACGAAAAGAATTGTTTTGCACTTCAAAAATCGATCGAAAATTTGCTGTTCAGAATGTCTACCCTAAATTAATTTCGAAAAATTTTCAGGATTTGTAATAGGAAACTAGGAACGAAAAGAATTGTTTTGCACTTCAAAAATCGATCGAAAATTTGCTGTTCAGAATGTCTACTCTAAATTAATTTCGAAAAATTTTCACGAATGTAACAGGAGACTAGGAACGAGAAGAGTTATTTTGCACTTCAAAATTTGATCGAAAATTTGCTGTTCAGAATGTCTACCCTAAATTAATTTCGAAAAATTTTCGGGATTTGTAACAGGAGACTAGGAACGAAAAGAGTTGTTTGTTTTGAAATTTTTTTCACGATCACAATACTTTTTCGTACTTCGTAATAAAATACGTATGTTGGAAATAAATGTTAACAAACAAATTGAATAAATTAAATACTCGAATATTCGAATATATTCGAACTATTTGAACATTCGAACTATTCGAATATTCGAACAATTTGAATTTTCGAACTATTCGAATATTCGAATAATTTGAATATTCGAATAAATTCGTGCTGGAAATTTTTATATCAGTATTCTAATGTTCGTTCAAGAAATGATTTGAAAATCGAAAAAATATTCGAATCATTTTTTTGAACGAATATTCGAATACTGATTCCTAGCACTAGTAAAACCCAAATTGGCGCGTTTTAGATAAGAGCGATGACACCTAACCTCAGCACGTTTAATTTGATAATTTTATAATAAAGGTGGTGACATAACTCGCGTCAAAAAAAAACGGGGTTCATGGTGTGATTTGTTAATTTTATAATCTTGCCGCTCGTCGGCGACTATCTGCTTACCCACTGACCTCGAAGTTGTAATGCCGACTCTAGTGTTATTTACAAAATCGAATATCGCCAGTGCAAAATTTAATATTTGAAAGACAAGTAATAAAAATGGTATACTTATTGAGCTTGATTACAGCGAGTGCAGTTATTTTTTCGGCAACAAACGGCGAGTATAGTTTCTTTTTAAACAACACTGGACTACGTTGCGATAATGTAGACTTTGCAGAGATCAACACAATTTTTTATAAAGAAAGAGTAAGTGGCTTTTTGATGTATTTATTTATAGTCTTGAAGAAGAAGAAGGATATTTATTACAGATAAGAACTACATTTCAAATGCTATTTTTGAGCAAAACTAACAAGGAGGAGGGGATCCTTAAGTCCTCTTTTATCAAAATGTTCAAATCGCTAATTTTAATTGAATCCGATTAATGCGTGTGCAAGGAGCACAGTTCGATTTGAAACTGCCGTTCAAAGTCTGAAAAATATTATTACAGCTAGTTGAAATTTTGAAATGGCAATCGATTTTTCTCGTTCTTCTGATAAAGATGAAGGGCACTTTATTGGTCGATGATGAGTTGATCATTTCGATATTTTTGTCAATTTCGTATTTTCTTTGCGTCATTTAGTTTTGCAGAAATACATTTTCTGATGGATCTTAATGAGATCTTTACAGTGACGTGTAGAAATTCCGAATGGAACCAGTGTTTTTTTTTAGGAAATCATTTCAAATGCAATTTTAAGCAAAAGTGACAAGTTTTACATATTTTCATCGAAATTTTCAAATCGCCAAATTTAATTAAATCCGACTTATTTATACGCAATGAGCACAGATTCGCAAACTGCGTTCGATTTGGAATATTCGTTTTGCCGCTACGGCCATTGAAAGATTCTTTCGAAAATGCATGCAAACTCATTTGCTAATTCAGCTCGCTGAAATTTTTTAACCCCAATCAAATTCTCTCGCTCTTCTTATGAAGAAGAATGTACACTTTAATGGTCCAGAAGGATTATTAAAAAAAAAGTTTTTTTTGCATTTTCGAGTTTTCCTTGCAAACAACGTCACGGGCTTGGATCTTGCGCTAATGAAATCTTTTCAAGGACGTGTAACAACTCAGGATTTCAAGGAATCATTTCAAGTGTATTAAAGTAAAAATATATTCATCATGCTAAACTTTTTAGGCACCCTGTCACAATTTGTGATTTATTATTTCACGTAATAGTTTTTGTGTTTATTTCAGGAAAACATCATCGAATTCAAGTTTACGCGCGAAGGCAAAACCCACAAAAAATTGTTATTGGAAGATGTGCCTTTCCCAAAGCTGCAGAAGTTGGAAATCTCCTGCGGGATAGAAGAATTGGCAGTGAACAGCTTAAATCACATGAGGCAACTAAAACAATTAAACTTATCGAATAATAACCTCCAAGACTTCCCGGTGGAGCCGTTCAGAAGTTTATCGCTTGAAATTTTGGATGTATCCCGCAACCAATTATCAAAAGTCACCTCTGTTCAATACCTCAACGGTTTGAGTATGTTAAATTTATCTTCCAACCAGATTTCATTTATCGGACACGCTGCGTTGAGCGGATTCCCAAATTTATTAATATTGGACTTGAGCCAAAATCAAATATCTGAATTAAACACAAACATGTTTGACGGTTTGAGCAGACTGAAAACCATAAATTTAAGAAACAATAGATTCACCAGACTACCGGACGGGTTATTTCAGAACAATCTGGATTTGAAAACTGTGATTTTGTCTGGAAACGACTTGAGGTACACATTGCCGCAAAGGGATTTATCGAAAATTAAACAACTCACTCATCTAGATGTCAGTTCGTGCAATATTATAACGATCAATCGGCAGCAGTTCTTAAAAAGATTAAACAATTTAAAATCTTTAGATTTGAGCAACAATATCCTCGGCGAAATCACTGTCGAAGCTTTCGATCATTTAACCTCAATCGAACGAATTGTTATGATCGCTTCGAATGTACATAATTTTATTAAACCGGTCTTCCGTAGGACTTTAAAATTACAATATCTGGACATATCACGAAATAAGATCGATCGATTCGGCAATAACTTGTTTTTCAAAAGTCGTCAACTACATACGTTAATCGCATCAGGAAATAATTTGCATACTCTTTTCATAAATAGTTTTCAAGCAGCGCCTTTAAGAATCATAGACTTCTCTTACAACAGCTTCAGCACGATTAATTGGAAGTGGTTTGATCTTCCAACCTTGGATCATTTGTCATTACGAGGAAACCGACTTCGAGACTTAACACCGTATACATTTAAGAAGACGTTTTCTTTGAAGCACTTGGACTTGCGTGATAACTTGCTCGTCTTTGTCGACAGTAATTTTTTAAATTCCGCTAAAAATTTGGTGACATTTGAATTTACTGGGAATCCGTTTAACTGTGCGTGTTTGGATGAATTGCTAATTCAACTATTCGTAAGGAAAATATCGTATTCGAAGCGTTATTATTTTGATGGTTCCAAAGCTGTATGTGCGATAATTCACGGAGATTGCTTAAAGAATGAAACATATTTAAACGAATACAGGATGAGCTTTATAGAACCTTAATAATGAAATTGTAATTTTTTAAATTTAATTTTAAGTAAATCGAATAAAAACTATTTATAACTTGGTGGTACATTTCTAACTTTAAATATTCATCATGTTAAGTCTAAATAACGAACATTTAAAAGTTTTAAAAAGCAACCTTGAATGATGTATCTTTACAAATTACCAATCGAAATTATCCGACTTTGCCTACAACAAAAATAACTACAAGAAATCGAATTTTGATAATATTTAAAAAAACACAATTTTTTTCGATAGATGAATGAAGCTTTGGTATTAAGCGCCCAATAAAAATTACCCAAACTTGACAGTGGCAAAAATGATTGCCCTAGAAAACAAAATGTAAATATCAAAAATGGATTTTGTTTCCAAATTAGAGGTGGGTATCTCATGAGTGAGTCGACTTAAAGAGTCGCGGAGTCATGTGGCTGCTGTGCAAATTTGCGCTCACGTTGAGCCAATTTTCAGTGGAGTTATGAATTTTTGAAAATGTATTTTTTTCAATGACGAACACTCGGGTGCAAAATATTAAAAATTAATATGAAACGCAGGCAAAAAATTCTACAAAAATTCAAATCACTTCACAAGATATCGATCTTTCAAAATAATTTTGATTTTTGAAAGTGCAGCCATTTTCAGTCGAGTTATGAATTTTTGAAAATGTATTTTTCGATGACGAAACCTCAAGCGTAAAAAATTAAAAATTAATCTGAAACTCTGACAAACAATTCTGCAAAAATTCAAATTACTTCACAAGACATCGATATATCAAAATAATTTTGGTTTTTGAATGTGTAGCAATTTTCAGTTGAGTTATGAATTTTTGAAAATGTATTTTTTTCAATGACGAGCACTCGAGCGCAAAAAATTAAAAATTAAAATTAAACGCGAGAAAAATATTCTACAAGAATTCAAATCACTTCACAAGATATCGATCTTTCAAAATAATTTTGGTTTTTGAATGTGCAGCAATTTTCAGTCGAGTTATAAATTTTTGAAAATGTAATTTTTCAAAGACGAACATTCAAGCGCAAAAAATTAAAAACTAAAATGAAACGCGGGAAAAAATTTTACAAAAATTAAAATCACTTCACAAGACGTCGATCTTTCAAAATAATTTTTATTTTTGTATGTGCAGCAATTTTCAGTCGAGTTATGAATTTTTGAAAATGTATTTTTTTTAATGACGAGCACTCGAGGGCAAAAAATTAAAAATCAATATAAAACGCCGGAAAAACATTCTACAAAAATTCAAATCACTTCACGAGACGTCGATCTTTTAAAATTATTTTAATTTTTTAATGTGGAGCAATTTTCAGTTGAGTTATGAATTTTTTAGATTGTATTTTTTCAATGACGATCACTCGAGCGCAAAAAAATAAAAATTAATATGAAACGCGGACAAAAAATTCCACAAAAATTCAAATCACTTTACAAAACGTAGATCTTTCAAAATAATTTTTGTTTTTAAATGTGCAGTAATTTTTAATCAAATTATGAATTTTTGAAAATGTAAAAAAAAACTCGAACGAAAAAAATTAAAAATTAATATGAAACGCGGGAAAAAATTCTACAAAAATTCAAGTCACTTCACAAGATATCGATCCTTTAAAACAATTTTGGTTTTAGAATGTGCAGCAATTTTCAGTCGAGTTATGAAGTTTTGAAAATTATTTTTTTCAATGACGAAGACTCGAGCGCAAAAAAATAAAAATTAATATGAAACGCGGGAAAAAAATCCTACAAAAACTCAGTTTACTTCATAAAACGTCGATCTTTCAAAATCATTTAAGTTTTTGAATGTGCAGCAATTTTCAGTAGAGTTATGAATTTTTGAAAATGATTTTTTTCAATGATGAACACTCGAGCGCAAAAAATTAAAAATTAATATGAATCGCGGGAAAAAAATTCTACAAAAACTCAGTTTACTTCACAAAACGTCGATCTTTCAAAATTATTTAAGTTTTTGAATGTGCAGCAATTTTCAGTTGAGTTATGAATTTTTGAAAATGTATTTGTTTCAATGACGAACACTCGAGCGCAAAAAAATAAAAATTAATATGAAACGAGGGAATAAAAATTATACCAAAACCCAGTTTACTTCACAAAACGTCGATCTTTCAAAATCATTTAAGTTTTTGAATGTGCAGCAATTTTTAGTTGAGTTATGAATTTTTGAAAATGATTTTTTTCGATGACGAACACTTGAGCGCAAAAAATTAAAAATTAATATGAAACGCGAACAAAAAATTCTACAAAAATTTAAATCACTTCACAAGACGTCGATCTTTCAAAATAATTTTGGTTTTTAAATGTGCAGCAATTTTTAATCGAGTTATTAATTTTTGAAAATGTATTTTTTTCAATGACGAGCACTCGAGGGCAAAAAATTAAAAATCAATATAAAACGCCGGAAAAAAATTCTACAAAAATTCAAATCACTTCACGAGACGTCGATCTTTTAAAATTATTTTAAATTTTTAATGTGGAGCAATTTTCAGTTGAGTTATGAATTTTTTAGATTGTATTTTTTCAATGACGATAACTCGAGCGCAAAAAAATAAAAATTAATATGAAACGCGGACAAAAAATTCCACAAAAATTCAAATCACTTTACAAAACGTCGATCTTTCAAAATAATTTTTGTTTTTAAATGTGCAGTAATTTTTAATCAAATTTTGAATTTTTGAAAATGTAAAAAAAACTCGAACGAAAAAAATTAAAAATTAATATGAAACGCGGGAAAAAATTCTACAAAAATTCAAATCACTTTACAAGATATCGATCCTTTAAAACAATTTTGGTTTTAGAATGTGCAGCAATTTTCAGTCGAGTTATGAATTTTTGAAAATGATTTTTTTCAATGACGAACACTCGAGCGCAAAAAATTAAAAATTGATATGAATCGCGGGAAAAAAATTCTACAAAAACTCAGTTTACTTCACAAGACGTCGATCTTTCAAAATCATTTAAGTTTTTGAATGTGCAGCAAGTTTCAGTTGAGTTATGAATTTTTGAAAATGTATTTGTTTCAATGACGAACACTCGAGCGCAAAAAAATAAAAATTAATATGAAACGCGGGAAAAAAATTATACCAAAACCCAGTTTACTTCACAAAACGTCGACCTTTCAAAATCATTTAAGTTTTTGAATGTACAGCAATTTTAAGTTGAGTTATGAATTTTTGAAAATTATTTTTTTCAATGACGAACACTCGAGCGCAAAAAATTAAAAATTAATATGAATCGGGGGGAAAAAAATTCTACAAAAACTCAGTATACTTCACAAAACGTCGATCTTTCAAAATCATTTAAGTTTTTGAATGTGCAGCAATTTTCAGTTGAGTTATGAATTTTTGAAAATGTAGTTTTTTCAATGACGAACACTCGAGCGCAAAAATTAAAAATTAATATGAAACGCGGGAAAAAAATTCTACAAAAACTCAGTTTACTTCACAAAACGTTGATCTTTTAAAATCATTTAAGTTTTTGAATGTGCAGCAATTTTCAGTTAAGTTATGAATTTTTGAAAGTAATTTTTTTCAATGACGAACACTCGAGCGCAAAAAATTAAAAATTAATATGAATCCCGGGAAAAAAATTCAACAAAAACTCAGTTTACTTCACAAAACGTCGATCTTTCGAAATCATTTAAGTTTTTGAATGTGTAGCAATTTTCAGTTGAGTTATGAATTTTTGAAAATGATTTTTTTTCAATGACGAACACTCGAGCGCAAAAAATTCAAAATTAATATGAAACACGGGAAAAAAATTCTGCAAAAACTCAGTTTACTTCACAAAACGTCTATCTTTCAAAATCATTTAAGTTTTTGAATGCGCAGCAATTTTCAGTTGAGTTATGCATTTTTGAAAATGATTTATTTCAATGACGAACACTCGAGCGCAAAAAATTAAAAATTAATATGAAATGCGGGAAAAAAATTCTACAAAAACTCAGTTTACTTCACAAAACGTCGATCTTTCAAAGTCATTTAGGTTGTTGAATGTTCAGCAATTTTCAGTCGAGTTATGAATTTTTCTAAATGTAGTTTGTGACAGGAATAATATTTAGTAGAAAAAAGTAACCGCCCTTCAAATTTTTACATCATGAGGGTCATTAAAACAAAAAAAAAACCTTCAATATACCGCGTCAAAATAAACGGGGATCAAGGTGTGAGCGAGAAATTTTACGCTCTTGCCGCTCGACGGCGACTATCTGCCCACCCATTGACCTTGAAGTCGCAATACTGACCCCAGTGTTATTTAAACAGCGAACATCGCTGGTGTAAAATTCATTACTTGAAAGGCAAGTAATAAAATGAAATACGTTTTATGCTTGATTACAGTGAGTGCGGTTATTTTTCCGGAAACAAACGGAGAGTGTAATTTGTTTTCAAACAATACTGGACTACGTTGTGATAATGTAGACTTTGCAGAGATCAACACAACTTATTGTAAAGAAAGAGTGAGTGATTTTTTGATGTGTTTATTTGTAGTTTTGAAGAGGACGAAAGGTATTTATTAGAGATGATAATAACAACGTATTTTTCACATTTAAAATTCTATTGTTGAGCAAAAGTAATAAAGAGGGAGCGTGTGTAGTTTTTCAAGTCGCCAATTTTTTTTTAAATTTGTGTGCAGGGAGCACCGATTTGCAAACTGCGTTCGATTCGAAGTTGCCGTTCAAGTCTGAAAAATCGATTTTTTTCAAAAATTTTCTGGTAATTCGCTCGCTGAAATTTTATAACACCAATCGATTTTTCTCGCTCTTTTGATGAAGAAGAATGTTCACTTTAATGTTCTAGAAGGATTAATGTTCTAACACTATTTGTCGATAATTTTTTTTTGTAGGACTTTCAGGAACTGAAATACGTAAAATGGCTATTTTTCGCAAATAATGCTTAAATCAGCTGGAAACGCCTAAAAATCGATTGAATGAAATGTTTCTTTAAACTTTTTTTTGTTTTTTTTCAAGTCTAAGAGCTTATTCTGAACACTCTTTGCCTATAATTTTTTTTTGTAGGACTTCCAGGAACTGAAATACGTAAAATGACTTTTCTCGCAAATAATTCTTAAATCGACTGGAAACGCCCAAAAATCGATTGAATTAAATTTTTCTTCTAAAATGTTTTTTATTTTATTTTTCAACTCTAGGAGACCACTCTAACCACTATTTGTCGATGATTTTTTTTTGTGGGACTTCCAGGAACTGAGATACGCAAAATTACTTTTTTCGTAAATAGTGCTTAAATCGACTGGAAACATCTAGAAACGTCTTAATAAGATCTTTATAGGGATGTGTAAAAACTCAGAATCCAACAACTGTTTTTTTTCTTCTTCAAGGAAACTTTTCAAATATATGAAAGTAAAAATACAGTCATTATGAGAAACACCCTGTCTCAATTTGTAATTTATTATTTCCTGAAATAGTTTTTTTTTATTTCAGGAAACCATTGTCGAATTGAAGATTACACACGAAGGCAAAACCCACAAAAAACTGTTATGCGAGGATGTACCTTTCCCAAAGCTGCAGAAGTTGGAAATATCCTGCGGGGTAGAAGAATTGGCAGTGAACAGTTTAAACCACATGCGGCAACTAAAACTTTTGAATTTATCAAATAACAATCTCCAAGACTTCCCGGAGCAGCCGTTCAAAAATTTATCGCTTGAAATTTTGGATGTATCCCGCAACCAACTATCAAAAATCGCCACAGTTCAATACCTTAACGGTTTGAGTACATTAAATTTATCTTCGAACAAGATTTCAGTTATCGAAAACGCTGCGTTGAACGCATTCCCAAATTTATCAGTACTGGACTTGGGCCAAAATCAAATTTTCAAATTAGAAGAAAACACGTTTGACGGCTTGAGCAGACTTGAAACCATAAACCTAACAAACAATAAATTCACCGAAATACCGGACGAATTATTTTGCAACAATGCGATTTTGAAAACCGTGGTTTTATCTAGAAACAACCTGAGATACACATTGCCGCGAATGAATTTATCGAGAATCAAACATCTCACTCATCTAGATGTTCATTTGTGCAATATAAAAACGATCAATCCGCTGAATTTCCTAAAAAAATTAACCAACTTAAAATTTTTGGATTTGGGCAACAATGTCCTCAGCGATATCCGCGTTGACGTTTTCGATGATTTAATCTCAGTCGAACGAATTGTCATGACCGCCTCGAATTTACTCAACCTGCTGAAACCGGTCTTCCGTAGGAATTTGAATTTGCGATATCTGGACGTATCGCGATGTAAGATCGATCGATTCGGTGATGCCTTATTTTCCAACAATCGTGAACTAAAAACGTTGAACGCTTCGCGAAATAATTTGAATACCCTTTCCGGAAATATTTTTCATGCAACGTCTCTGAAGATCATAGACCTGTCTTACAACAGCTTCAGCAGGATTAATTGGAGGTGTTTTGATATTCCAACCTTGGATTATTTGACATTGCGAGGAAATCGACTGCAAGACTTAACACCGTATACATTTAAGGATACGTTTTCTTTGAAGCACTTGGACTTGCGCGATAACGGGCTTGTTTTTGTGGACAGTTTTTTAATAAATTCCGCCAAAAAATTGGTGACATTTGAATTCACTGGGAATCCATTTAACTGTGCGTGCTTGGATGAATTGTTTTATCAAATATCTTTAACGAACATAACGTTTTCGAAGGATTATTATTTTGATGGTTCCAAAGCTGTATGTGTGAAAATTCACGAAGGTTGCTCAACGAATGAGAAATATTTAAACGAATACAGGCTGCTTTTTTTCGAATCTTAACAATTAAACTATTAAATTGTTATTGTGTTTTTTTTTTAATTTATATTTAACCTTCCGAATAAAATGCGCGAATAAAAGTTCGTCAATTTTCAGCAAACTGTTTTTCGAGTTGTCTAGTCGAGTACCTTAATAATTTCTTCTTTAGTTCACGTTTGGAAAGCGAAGAGTTTGTATGATATTTTAGTTATTTGAAATTAATGTAATGTAGTGTAATGAGAAGCGATATAAACAAAATATCAACCATAAGTGCGTTTGAGTGTGCGGCAGTCGAATGTATCTTATATAATAATAAATATGTAATTATTACAATTTATAGAGCGCCATATAGTCATAATATTGTAGAATTTTTTCAAAAGCTTAACTTTTTATTAAACAAGTTATTAGTGGAAAAAGCAACTTACATTATATCTGGGGACTTCAACATAAATATAAGAGATGATACTGCTGAATCGTTTGAATTTTTGACATTGTTAAGATCATACAATGCGAGTATTACGATTGATAGCGATACGAGAATTAGTTCAACCTGTAACTCAATAATTGACAATATTATAACTAATATGTCTGTGTACTATACCACTCAAGTCTTTGATAGTCATATATCAGACCATCTTACTCAAAAACTAACATGGAGAGTAACGGCTTTTCCACTAAAAGAAACTCTCAGTCTAGTCAGAAATTTTAGCAGTCAAAATATTTCAAAATTAAAATGTTTACTAACAGAAAATTCTGATATGTCATGTGTATACACAAGTAACAATGTAGATGAATCATGGACTGGTTTCATGAAAGTTATACATAACTCGCTCAACAAAGCTTGCCCAAAAATAAATCGGAAAGTAACCAAAGATTTGAATAAAGTGTATAACTCTCCTGAAATCATTAGTCATAAGAACCTTTTAGACTCACTGTATGTGATAAAACATTATAATTCTGAAGCTAAGGCCCTTTATAATAAAACTAACGTTGAGTATAGTAAACTGCTTTGGCAGGCTAAAAGGAATGATTATGCTAGAATTATTCAAGAGAGTGACAACAAAATAAAAAGTACGTGGAGAATTATCAATAAACAATTAGGAAAGGGTAACTGTGATAATGTTGGACATGTTTCAGAATACACCAATGAAATGAATGCTTATTTCAGCACTGTAGCAACTCAACTTATTACGCAATTACCTAGTACATTATTTTCGTCTAACGTTGAACGATTCCATAAATCAATATTTTTTAAAGCTGCGTCATCAGCTGAGATTTTTAACATAATAAATGAGTTAAAAAATAAACGTTCTACCGGTTATGATGAAATATCATCATCAACATTAAAACTCCTAACATCTGAATTGGTGCTCCCATTAAAATATTTAGTAAACCAAATATTGGAAAAAGGAGTATTTCCTTCTTGTCTGAAATTAGGAATAATAATACCTATATTTAAAAAAGGCGACCCAAATGACTTCAATAACTACAGACCTCTGACACTACTGAGTGTGTTCTCGAAAGTGATTGAAAAACTAATCGCAAATAGATTAATTGACTTCTTCATAAAAAACAAAATATTTAATGAATCACAACATGGATTCATGAAATCTAAATCACCCATTACTGCCTTATATAGCTATATAATGGAAATAGTGGAAGCAATGGAAAACGGGAATAAATCTATTGGAATATTTCTCGATCTCTCTAAGGCTTTCGACACCATGGATCACCAAATACTATTTACTAAGCTGGAATTGTATGGAATCCGTGGTGTCGCACTTGATCTTATAAAATCATATCTGTCAGGTCGAACACAAATAGTAAAAATAAGAGACAAATTATCCACTGAAATCGCAACAAACATCGGCGTCCCACAAGGGAGTATTTTAGGACCACTCTTATTTCTTATATACATTAACGACCTTCCCAAAATAACAAGTGAAAATACTATAATTAACTATGCAGATGATACAAGCATTTTAGTCAAAAGCAATTCATTAAATAATTTAATAATAAACGCTCAGGCGCTATTTAATATGGCAGAGAAATGGATGAATCAAAATAAATTAGTATTAAATAAAGGGAAAACAAATGTAATAATATTCAGTGCTAAACACATTAACCATGAAATCAACGAAATTCAGCTAGGAAATACGAATATTGGCCTTAAAAATAATTGTAAAATATTAGGAATGACTATTGATCAGCATTTAGATTGGAAAGAACATTGTACTAGTCTTGCTTCCAAGTTAAACACGACTTGCTTTACATTTAGAATTTTGGTAAAAATGTTTGATACAAAAACACTACTTTCATTATATCATACTAATTTCGAATCCATTATAAGATATGGAATAATATTTTACGGAAGAAGTTCATTTAGTACTAGAATATTTATAATTCAAAAGAAGGCAGTCAGGATTCTTCTGGGTTTGAAATATAAGGATTCCTGCAAAGGACGTTTCAAATCAGCAGGAATATTAACCTTCTATAGCTTATTAGTATATGAAGTACTTATTTATCATTTTAAAAATCGGCATGTGTTTAAAGATTGTACTAAAAAACATTCTTATCTCACTAGGAATACACATCTATATGATCTACCCATCCATAAATTAGTAATATACGAAAAATCCCCGTACTATGCTGCAGTAAAATTTTTTAATCAACTTCCTAGAGCACTTCAGGTAGAAGTCAATTTAAACGAATTTAAAAGAAATCTTAAAGATTACTTAATTCAAAGAGAACTCTATTCACTCTCTGAATACTAACTGGTGAAAATTCCTATAATTTTTGCTACAGTTTACTATATTGGACGTTTTCAACTTAGTGTGTTATAGGTATATGTATATATGTTTGTATTCGCATTATTTTTTGAAATAAATTGAATTATTATTATTATTATTATTATTAAAAAATAAAATTTGGTGAAATTTTATGCAGGAGATTGTTTTTTTGCTTGGGTCTCTGAGACCCAGTGCCCGCTATGGTGTCAAGATCTAGGACGCCCCGCCCGGAAGGTTAAGTAAATGTAATAAAAACAATATGTGTTTAATATTATTTTTAACTTGCAATATTCATTTTTTAAATAAACCTTAATGAATGGAGGCAAGGGTTTACCTAAAATAATCTTTTAAAAATTAACCTTGAATAATGTATCTGTACAATTTACCAAGCAAAATAATCCCACTTTCTCTACAACAAAAAATAACTAAAAGAAATCGAATTTTGATTTTTTTAAACCCTTAAAAATTTCTTTCGATTGATGAATGAATCTTTGGTATTGATCGCCCAATAAAAATTACCCAAACTTGGCAGTGGCAAAAATAGTTGCGCTAGGAAGCAAAATTTTGTTATCAAAAATGGATTTCGTTTTCAAATACCTCTAGTGTACTCTATCTGCTCGTAGATTGGACATTTTTAACATCTTGAGTGACAGAAATCTCACTGTGTTGCCCTGCAAATAATTCTTCACTAGATTTTAAAATAATCACAGGAGAACTAGTTATTATAAATCAAAAATTTCGAATTTCTCGAGCGCCAAAAAATTAACAAAAACAATTGCTAAAATCTTGAAACTTTGTAAATTTACTTGAAATTACTTCTGCTTTAAGATTTGGATAAAATGTGCAAAGATTCTTTCACTAGATTTCAAATTAATCGCAAAAAAACTAAAGTTATTATAAATAAAAAAATCGCGAATTTCCCAAGAGTTAAAAAATATACAAAAACAATTAAAAGTTTTCAAATTTACGCAAATTTACTTCTGATTAAAATTTAGATAAAATCTGCAAACCTTTCTTCACTTGATTTCGAAATAATCACAGGAGAAGTAAATTTATTATAAATAAAAAATTTCGAATTTCTCGAGCGCCAAATTTTTTTTAAAAACAATTGCTAAAAACTTGAAACTTTGTAAATTTCCTTCAAATTATTTCCGCTTTAAGATTTGGATAAAATCTGCAAACATACCTTCACTATATTTAAAAATAATCGCAAGAGAACTAAAGTCATTATCAATAAAAAATCGCGAATTTTCCGAGAGTTAAAAAATATACAAAAACAATTGATAAAATCTTGAAACTTTTCAAATTTACTCAAATTTACTTCTGCTTTAAAATGTGGATAAAATCTGCAAACAATTCCTCACTACATTTCAAAATAATCACAGGAGAACTAAATTTATTACAAATAAAAAATTTCGAATTTCTCGAGCGCCAAAAAAATTTATAAAAACAATTGCTAAAAACTTGAAACTTTGTAAATTTACTTCAAATTACTTCTGCTTTAAGATTTAGATAAAATCTGCAAACATGTCTTTACTTGATTTTGAAATAATCATAGGAGAACTAAATTTATTATAAATAAAAAATTTCGAATTTCTCGAGCGCCAAAAAAATTTATAAAAGCAATTGCTAAAAACTTGAAACTTTATAAATTTACTTGAAATTACTTCTGCTTTAAGATTTAGATAAAATCTGCAAAGATTCCTTCACTAGATTTCAAAATAATCGCAAAAAAACTAAAGTTATTATGAATCAAAAATCGCGAATTTTCCAAGAGTTAAAAAAATATACAAAAACAATTGAAACTTTTCAAATTTACGCAAATTTACTTCTGATTAAAATTTAGATAAAATCTGCAAACATTTCTTCACTTGCTTTCGAAATAATCACAGGAGAACTAAATTTATTATAAATAAAAAAATTCGAATTTCTCGAGCTCTAAAAAAATATACAAAAACAATTGATAGAAACTCAAATTTACTTCTGCTTTAAAATTTAGATAACATCTGCAAACATTTCTTCACCAGATTTCATAATAATCGCAAGAGAGCTAAAGCTATTACAAATAAAAAATTTCGAATTTCTCGAGCGCCAAAATATTAACAAAAACAATTGCTAAAAACTTGAAACTTTGAAAATTTACTCAAATTTACTTCTGCTTTAAAATTTAGATAAATTCTGCAAACATTTCTTCACTACATTTCAAAATAATCACAGAAGAACTAAAGTTATTACAAATAAAAAATTTCGAATTTCTCGAGCGCCAAAAAAATATACAAAAACAATTGCTAAAAACTTAAAACTTTATAAATTTACTTCAAATCACTTCTGCTTTAAGATTTGGATACAATCTGCAAACATTCCTTCACTAGATTTCAAAATAATCGCAAAAAAAACTAAAGTTACTATGAATCTAAAATCGCGAATTTCAAAAATGTACAAAAATAATTGAAACTTTTACTTCTGATTAAAATTTAGATAAAATCTGCAAACATTTCTTCACTTGATTTAGAAATAATCACAGGAGAACTAAATTTATTATAAATAAAAAATTTCGAATTTCTCGAGCGGCAAAAAAATTTATAAAAACAATTGATAGAAACTTGAAACTTTGTAAATTTACTTCAAATTACTTCTGCTTCAAAATTTAGATAAAATCTGCAAACATTTCTTCACTACATTTCAAAATAATCACAGGAGAACTTAATTTATTACGAATAAAAAAATTCGAATTTCTCGAGTGCCAAAAAATTAACAAAAATAATTACTAAAAACTTGAAACTTTGTAAATTTACTTAAAATTACTTCTGCTTTAAGATTTGGATAAAATCTGCAAAGATTCCTTGACTAGATTTCAAAATAATCGCAAGAGAAGTAAAGTTATTATAAATCAAAAATCGCGAATTTCCCGAGAGTTAAAAAATATACAAATACAATTGATAAAAACTTGAAACTTTTCAAATATACGCAAATTTACTTCTGATTAAAATTTAAATAAAATCTGCAAACATTTCTTCACTTGATTTCGAAATAATCACAGGAGAACTAAATTTATTATAAATAAAAAATTTCGAATTTCTCGAGCGCTAAAAAATATACAAAAGCAATTGCTAAAAACTTGAAACTTTGTAAATTTATTTAAAATTACTTTTGCTTTAAGATTTGGATAAAATCTGCAAACATTTCTTCACCAGATTTCAAAATAATCGCAAGAGAACTAAAGTCATTATGAATAAAAAATCGCGAATTTCCCGAGAGTTAAAAAATATACAGAAACAGTTGATAAAAACTTGAAACTTTGCAAATTTACTCAAATTTACTTCTGCTTTAAAATTTAGATAAAATCTTCTAACATTTCTTCACTACATTTCAAAATAATCACAGGAGAACTAAAGTTATTACAAATAAAAAATTTCGAATTTCTCGAGCGCCAAAAAATTAACAAAAACAATTGCTAAAAACTTGAAACTTTGTAAATTTCCTTCAATACTTCTGCTTTAAGATTTGGATAAAATCTGCAAACATTTCTTCACCAGATTTCAAAATAATCGCAAGAGAACTAAAGTCATTATGAATCAAAAATCGCGAATTTCCCGAGTTAAAAAATATACAAAAACAATTGATAAAAACTTGAAACTTTGCAAATTTTCTCAAATTTACCTCTGCTTTAAAATATTTAAAAAAATTCGAATTTCTCGAGCGCAAAAAAAATTATAAAAACAATTGCTAGAAACTTGAAACTTTGTAAATTTACTTGAAATTACTTCCGCTTTAAGATTTGAATAAAATCTGCAAACATTTCTTCACCAGATTTCATAATAATTGCAAGAGAACTAAAGTCATTATGAATCAAAAATCGCGAATTTCCCGAGTTAAAAAATAAACAAAAACAATTGATAAAAACTTGTAACTTTGCAAATTTTCTCAAATTTACTTCTGCTTTAAAATATAGATAAAATCTGCAAACATTTCTTCACTAGATTTCAAAAAAATCATAGGAGAACTAAAGTTATTATAAATAAAAATTTCGAATTTCTCAAGCGCCAAAAAATTAACGAAAACAATTGCTAAAAACTTGAAACTTTGTAAATTTACTTGAAATTACTTCTGCATTAAAATTTAGATAAAATCTGCAAACATTTCTTCACTTGTATTCGAAATAATCACGGGAGAACTAAATTCATTACAAATAAAAAATTTCGAATTTCTAGAGCGCCAAAAAAAATTATAAAAACAATTGCTAGAAACTTGAAACTTTGTAAATTTACTTAAAATTACTTCTGCTTTAAGATTTTGATAAAATCTGCAAACATTTCAAAATAATCGCAAGACAACTAATAAAGTCATTATGAATAAAAAATCGCGAATTTCCCGAGAGTTAAAAAATATACAAAAACAATTGATAAAAACTTGAAACTTTGAAAATTTACTCAAATATACTTCTGCTTTAAGATTTGCATAAAATCTGCAAACATTTCTTCACTAGATTTCAAAATAATCACAGGAGAACTAAAGTTATTATAAATCAAAAATTTCGAATTTCTCGAGCGCTGAAAAAATATATAAAAATAATTGCTGAAAACTTGAAACTTTGTAAATTTATTTAAAATTACTTTTGCTTTAATATTTGGATAAAATCAGCAAATATTTCTTCACCAGATTAATTAATTAATTGCAAGAGAACTAAAGTTATTATGAATAAAAAATCACGAATTTTACTATTTGGGCTGGAATTTGGTATCCAGGGTGCTGATCATAAATGACATCAGATTCACAAAATTCCGAGATGGCGGCCCAATAGTGCGCATACGTAGAGGAGAACTCTCTTTAAGTTCAACTGGTTGGACTGGAATATTGGTTTTCGGGAGTTTTCGAGTTTAAAAAACACATTTTTTGATCTGGTCTTGGCCGCCATCTTCGATTCGCCATATTGAATTCCGTGTCGCTATTCGGCCTCTCATTTAGAGGAGACAAATGTGTCACCAGATCCAGAGATTCAGGGCCGTACGTCCTTGCCTTTATGTTCGAATTTATGATTCTTTGGAAAAGAAGGGTCAAATTTTAAACTTTTTCCCCTTTGACCCGCCATCTTGAAAAAATGGCGGCAGATAGTATGGTTCTGAGGTCAGATTAAATTAGATTATTTAAAGAAAAAATTGAAAAGAATGTCGAGTCATGTGATACAATACCGTGCAAGTATCAAGGGGATTCAGCAAAACCATAAGCAGATGAAGTCGACGAAGGTTCGCCAAGAATTCGTTAAGATTTTGGATGTCAAGAATGAGTTTGTAGAGCCGCTGAAAGTATCAGTCAGGTGCGTATAAAAAAACATCACTGCGAAATATGCAAACATCAAGGAGAGAAATGAGGCAAGAGGTAATCAATTTTTATTTGAAAGGCGAGAATCCTGCCCCGTCTCCACGAGTTCGCGACGTCCTCACTAGAAAGGGTGTGGCAAAAAGAAAGAGGTTGTTATGTGACACGATAGGAAACCTCTACTGTGTCTGACCCTGTCCGTAAAACCTTGTTTTTCGCGCTTAAGCCATTTTGGGTGGTTAGAAAGGAGATCAACGCCAGAAACACGTGCCTGTGTCGCCCCCACGCCAATTTCAAATCGGACAATCACTTTCAGAAGTACCAGAGGTGTGTCCCCCCCCCCCCTCAAACGAGTTGCTACATTTCATCTTACCCCAAAAATATAATCACCGCATCTCAAAAACCTTCAGACTATATCATTTCCACAAGTTGCAAAGGCACAATGCGTGCCCACGTAATTTTTGATGATAAACGTATGTGGAAAAGATAAAAGATAAATCATTGACTTACCGAAAAATCCTTCTTCTCGGTCAAGAGGTTTTGTCGGCAACAGCAAACACAAAACTAACACGCACTGACTTGTTTTTTTGTTGATTTTCGATTGTCCGTTTTTTTAAAGCCTCCGCGTTTCGTCAATGACACAAAAACGCGGTAAATTTAATTCAATAAATTAAGGCAAATAATACTTACCAATAAACTCTAAGTAAATTGTAAATCGTGATTTATGAAAAAAATCCATCCGCTGTATGTAATTAAACATTTTAAACCCATCCAACCGTGAAGTAATTAAGCATCAAATCCGGAATTAAAAATATTAGCCGAAAACCGACAGCACTGAACCTGCTAGATTTGAGAGGATAATTGGCGGTTTTATCTTCTCTCCGAGCAGATTAAATCCAGACGCGGCCATCGTCATGGTTACAGCCTCGTGGCTTTCGGTCCGTGCCGCCGCCAATTTTTTTTTCTGCACGCTGCAATCGCGATCTTTTGTTTCCCGTCCAAACAAAACCCAACGACGCGACGACGGCGCGGCGGTCTCTCTTCGGAACGATATTAAAAGTTAATGATGTGATTTGTTGATATTTAGAGGGCCGACAAGACGAATTCGCCGGGGACCTTTCGGGACGGCAAAATGGCAGCGGGGTCGTGGGGTCCTTAAAGGTCTTAATCAGATTTTTTTTATGTGCAGTGCATCGTTATCGGAATTGGAAATATCAAATTATTCATCTTTACGGGGAATTTTTATCTATCCATAGAAAAGATATAATGATCCGTGCATTTTTCATGGGAATTTTCTTTGCAGGGTGCCCAGGGGAGCGATGATAATTGTTTGTGCAATTAAATGTGGATCTTCGCGCCGGAAACAATGTTAAAGAGGGGCTGTCGTCGTCTCTTTGATATTCAGTTAGTTAGGTTCGTCTCGAGTATATCAAGTTAAAATCAGTTCTGCGAAGTCTTTAGTGCGACATCGATCTTCATCGTGCACACACCTTTCAACATTTCAACACGTCGCATGTTAATTAATACACGTTCTGAAGCTATTTTCATTACGAAGGTGTAACATTTATACAATTTAAATTACAAATTTGGATAACTATTTTGACAGCAAAATTAACTCTTTACTTTTTGAAGCATCTATTAGACGGCGCGTGGAGTGGCGTGTCTGGCGTGTGAAATGACGCGCCACGCGCCGTGAGCGGCGCGACTCTTCACACGCCATGTAACGGTACCTTAAGGGGAATCGGTAGACCTCTTTGGTGTGTTTCTGGCTCAGTAGATGGCACCGCTTTATATGGGACTTATAATGTAAAAGTTTTACAGTTTTTTCTCGACAACTGTGGTTTCTAGAGGAAAACAAAAAACGGAAACGTGTTTAGTGCAGTCAGGAAATTCCCGGTAGTTTAAGATTTTTTTCCTAAAAATTAGTATTTATAAGAAAATAATGAAACAAAGTGTAGGCTAAACTCCCGCTTGGGTTTGTATTCAACGTGAAACGGGCGTTAACATACTTCTTGCCTTAGTCAAATAAACACAAACGTGAAACGATCCGAATACATTTTTATGTGCAAAGAAAGAGGATAGATAAATGAAACGTCGTTGTAATTTTTCAACTTGTAATTTATCGCACTCCGTCGTCTCCGATTGGCGATTGACGCCGCGACATGCATCTTTCCAGTCCACGTGGACTCGAAATTATCTACACAATACAAACAAACATAACAAGAAATTCGATACTCGAGTTTCTGAGCCGACAGTCGGGAACACATACTGATCTGATCGACTTTCAAGAAATATTTTCGTGGCGAAATTTTATTTCCGACAAAATTATAATTTGTATTTTCTCCGTTACGAGGTACGGGAAAGTATTGTGATCGTGAAATTATTTCAAAAATTACAACAACAAGCAACATCGAACACGTGCTTTACTTGACAATTACAACCTTTTGGTAAAAATTCGTACACCGGAAGTGGGTGTTTGCCTAACCTTTCTTTTTTTTTCGTTTTTTTGTGAATATGCAAAATATTACAAAAACATGTAAACAAATATTAAAGACAATAAAAGAAATCTTTTGTTTGAAAATATTTATCAGAAAATAACATGATGTTCATATCTCATTTTTAACCTTTACAATAATAATAGTGGGTTTGTTGCATTATTTGAGTTATAAAAAAATTACCGTTTCAGTAAACGTCAATGTTACGTGTGCCAATATTTTCATTTCGTGACTGAATTTTGAAAATGCTAAAAAAAGGCGTGTTCATTTAGTACAATGCAATGGAATTCGATATTTATGTTATCAATACGCAAAAGGAGAGAGGGTTGAGAGGCAGATAAAGTCAGATTGGCGCGAAATCCTTTTCGCTGTTATTTACACAAAGTTAAATATACTGGACACAAATGACATAATAACATGTTCAATCGGAAAACATTTACACTAAAAAGGTCACAAGAAAAATAAATACGGAAAAGTCACAAGAGAAATCACAGATGCGTCACTATAGTTCAGACAAAGTTCGGAAGGCCAAGCACCGGTATGCACGGCAAGAACTCGGATAAATTACCGGAGGGTGACTTCACATCAGCGGATCAGCAGCTTCGGTGGATCGGCGATCTTGGTGTAGTTGCTTCCTTGAAGGCGACTTCTGTCGTAGGTTTTTTAGTGCTCCCTGATAGGCATTTTACTACATGTCCGTGGATCAATGATTTCTTTTAATAAAATATTTTTATAAAAATATATTAATTTTTCAATCATTTTGTTTCCCAAAAATTGTCGTCGTCTCTGGCAACTCTCTCAATCGACAGGTCTTGTTTCGTCCATATGACAAAATGAGAAAAGTCGACTTTTGCAATATGCATCTGGCCCTGGATTTGATAGTAATAATTGTGAGTACGTTTTAATTTCAAATCCGTATCCAAAATTTTTCGATTGCTGCTTTTGCTGTTGTTATTTTTTCTATCAATTTTGGGCACTTTACCTCAATAATTCCGCGACCATTTTCTATCAACCCATCTGGAGATGCTACCAAAAAAACCATACGTCTCATCCACAAAAAAGCCGCACGGTGTCACCGAAGTTTTTGTCATGTCTTCGTACTTTCGTAAGGCATTTTTTACTTTCTCCGTTACGAAGTATGAGAAAGTATTATGACATGATTTTTTTCAAATTTTTTTTACGGAAATATCCGTTTTGGGGCCCCTAGATGCCATTTCAACAATTTCTGGATATTTTTTTTGTGTCTATGCGTGTGTGTGTCTGCTGTGCGCGCTGTATCTCAAAAAATAATTAAACAATTGATATGATACTTTGAACATATGTCTTATTTGATATTCTGAAGAACTGAAAAGCTTTTGGTAAAATTTCGTACACCGGAAGTGGGTGTTTACCTTAACTGTTTTTTGTTTTTTGTCAATATTTTCTTAAATATTAAAAATATCACAAAAACAATTAAACAAACATTGAAGACAACAAAGAAATGAACATCTTTTCCTTCAAAACATTTTTCATAAAATCATTTTTATTTGAGAAAAAAAATATTTATTTTTTATTTTTGGTTTATAATTATAAAACGATAATAGTTACAGCAAATTTATGTTAATAATAATTGTAGAGAATGCTAAAATGAACAACTTATAAAGAATAAGTTTTTTTTAAATTTTTGAGCAAACTGAGTTTTTTAATTCGAAGTATAATTTTTCCATCTTTCATAATTTTGACGTTTTAAACGTCAGTTTCATCCGAGTTTACACAACGCTCGATATAGATTTAAAATATGATTTCAATTGAAAATAATCCATGAAAACGTAAATATAAATGGCTATGATACCATCAAGTCGGAGAAAGTAACATGATGGCCACATCACCATTTTTCATTTATTTGTCCGTAGACCGTGGCTTCATATGAAAATGACTCCTTATAAAGTAGATTTGATACTAGAGGAGCACATTTTGTTTTTAGTCGCCTTTTGCAGATTGTGCCAAATTTAGATGCTGTCAATCGGTATTTCCGGAACTTTTAGTATGTTGTACTACAGCAAACACCAACGAACAACTTTGCCGAAAAATATCAAATTTCCGGGATTTATTTCACTCGATCACCTTTCTATGGTATAATTTCACTGGGCTATAATATAAATAATACGATTACATTGCTAAATTATCTAACTGTTGTTTATAAAAGCCGAGAGGGCAAGGGCATCTGACTCACACGAATAGACTGAGCCAGTCACATAAATCACGTACCGCGGCTCCTGTATCGCCCAGAAATATGCCTCATTATTTAGGTACTTTTGAAATCAAATTGCAAAAAAGACTTCACGGAAGCGGTGGTCCATATTTCTAATGTGTTCCAAATTGTTCTGAAGAGTTCGATGAAATTATTTGTGGAATTTTTACACAATTTATTTCGCCCGAAAGTGTTTTCGCACAAATACCTCTCTGTCAACTGAAATGAAAATAATGTTATAGAATAGAACTGCTCGGAACTATTTGAAATACATTTACTGAATTATCTAGCTGTGTTTGTTTATGAAAGCCGAGAGGGCAAGGGCACTTGACTCATACGAACGGAGCGAGCCTGTCACATAAATCACGTAGCGCGGCTCCGTTATCGCCCAAAAATATGCGTAATTATTTAGGTATTTTTGAAATTTAACAAATTACAAAAAGTACTAAACTATCGGTAAGCTCCTGAATTTTCTGAATTCATTGCAATTTTTCTTTTTTTAATATGACCTATAGTGTCCGAGATGTGCCGGTATTACTTTTCATTCGAAACCGTGGGTATGGAGATTCCCCTTAAGGGCATTGGATACCGACGAAGAAATAGAAATGTAAACAAAGCAACCCCTTGCTCTTGCATCTAACCCGCGACACCCCTAGAAGAGCACCATATGTGATATTAATGTAGCGAGACAAGGATGTGGTCGTCAAGAGTGGACCAACCACTTGAATGAAATTTTGGCGCTCAGCACTATTATACTTATTTGACTTGACTGACTATTAGAATCTTGTGTATGTTTGTAAAAGGGAGGGACCGTCTCATCTGACGAGAGATTTGTGTAAATTCATTATCGAAAAATCTCAGCTCCAAGCGCGCTTGTTCCGAGTATTTCCGTAGTGTTGGCTTCGATGATGAATTCACTATTCTTGTTATTTTTTGTAAAATTGACGTATAATTTTTTTAAGGAAGTTTTTTGTTATTTCCAATATTTTTCTAAATATAAAAAATATTACAAAAATATTTTAACAAAAGTTGAACACAAAGTAAAAATGAACAAATTAATAAATATTTTAATTATATCCTTAATTTCCGAATAAACAAAAAATTATAACATTTTGTTTTGGTACAATTATGAAATTGTACTAGTTGCATGAAATTTTAATAAACAATTGTAGAAAACGCCAAAATTAACGATTTATAAGTAATTAGTATTTTACGAAATCTCACCAGTTGTTGTATAAAATCGATAAATATGAAAAATATCTCGAAAAAACAATACTATAGATAAATCGGAGAAAGTAATGATGGTGGCCTCATATTTTTTTCAATACCTAAATACTATATTAAAAAACGAGTTCGATAAGTGCAAAAAAATGCCTTATGAACCAGTTTTTTGCAGTATTTTTCTATTTTGCCCCTTTTTATTCCATTTCTAAATTAAAAAATCAACCATAAATTTTTAGAAAATTGTATGGTGGTTGGTAGCACTAATAATTGACATTTCAATTTCAAATTAGTTTGCGATTTCCACACATCACATACCCTCAAAACTATCTCTAAAAATTTAGCACAGGTTGACGGCTCTGAATTTGAACGGTGCCAACCTTGAAAAAATAAATTATTAAAGCACTCGGCGAGCCATTAACGAACCCATATGAGTGCGTTAATGACGGTATACCTTACTCTTTTTTACTTAAAAAATAACCATATTTAGTTTTAAAGTTGATTCTCATTGATCACTTGACAAAACATGATTTAATATTTAAAAAACGATTAAATGTAAAAAAAATGTACATTCCTTGAATATGGCTTGCAAGCCGAAAGTAGTCGGAATTAATAATTTAATAAGTGAAACATATCAAGTGATTTTTTTTAAATTTAATCGTTTTTTAAATAAAAAAAGAACATATTTAATTTGTATTTCAGAAGAGAAGTTAGGGAAATTGATTTATCTAATACGTGATTTCTAGCTTTTCTAGAGTCTATTCATTCTAGTGACATGTGACTAAGGAAAAAGTATTTCAAAAGTTTTACCATTTTGTTACTGGCATTCTACAGGGTGTCCTAAATAGAGTAGGATTGCATGGGAATCTTTCTTATTCTTAAAGCTAGAGATCTGGTTAAATGGGCAATGTTGTGCAGTTTTCTATGCTGATTCAGATTATGTTGAGAAATTTTCAAAATTCCGAGCAGTTTAGAAAATTGCGATTTTCAAAAAAATCAAATATCTCAATAATTATTAAAGATGCGAAAAAAAGTTTTAAATAAAAGTTACTTGGTTTAATTAGGCAAACATAGAAATCAAGTCGAAATAAAATTCAAGATGGCGGTTTCCGAGATATTAATACCAACTTTCTTATTTCAAATGGCCGCCATATTTGATTTTTACACGCATAAATAGACCTTTTTTCTCTTTTCAACGATGTACAACAACCTATGTCAAAATAAAAAAAAAAAATTCGCATCTTTAACAATTATTGAGATATTTGATTTTTTTTGAAAATCGCGATTTTCAGTTTTTTTAAATATTTTCTAAACTGCTCGGAATTTTGAAAATTTCTCAACATAATCTGAATCAGCATAGAAAACTGCACAACATTGCCCACTTAACCAGATCTCTAGCTTTAAGAATAAGAAAGATACCCATGCAATCCTACCCTATTTAGGACACCCTGTATAATAAAAATAAATAAAAAAATACGCAAAAAATATTTTAAAATAATTTTCTACGAAAATTCCTGAGTATGAATAATAAAATAACAAGATCACCCTTCCTGTTATATTAAGCTGTCCCTGATTTTGGTAGTAATGATTATTCCTATTTAATTTCATTGTATCATCATTTGTTCTGAAAACGGATCATTGCTGCCGCTTTACATTGTGTTTCGTATTGCCTATGTTTTGAAAAATTTACTCTATTCCCACCAATAAATTTGGAAACAATTTGAAGTATTCTACATTATTGGCGTCTACATGTGATACCATCATGGCCTACTTTTCAAAGTGAACAATAATAGTAGATTGTATATCAAGGTGTCGCTAAACCGTTTCTTAAAAGTTTACGGGATTGTCGCTCAACACAAGATTAAATCAGTTCTCCTCATGTGAAATATTTTCAACTCTCTAGCACCAAATTTGTTATTTTAAATGTAACACCCTATATATTATTATAATTTTGGATTCCTCATTTAAATTGTAACATATTTTGTGGGAACTTTTGTACACTTATCTCTTTTAGTTTTTTTTTAATTTTAACCTCGAAAATGCATCTTGAAATCTGCCTGAAACCTCTCGGAAGAATAAAATAGAAATTTGATGTATATCTCTGATTGTACCTAGAGGATGCCTCTATGAGCAATATAATTGGAAACTGTCAAAGAAGTTACAGGCAGATTTCAAGTTGCCTTTTGAGGACAGAATTTCAGAAATAATTAATTTTCTTGAAAACTAAAATAGATGTGTACAAACGTTCCTATAAAATATATTGAAATTTTTAATTTTTAATTTTTAATTTTTAATTTTTAATTTTTAATTTTTAATTTTTAATTTTTAATTTTTAATTTTTAATTTTTAATTTTTAATTTTTAATTTTTAATTTTTAATTTTTAATTTTTAATTTTTAATTTTTAATTTTTAATTTTTAATTTTTAATTTTTAATTTTTAATTTTTAATTTTTAATTTTTAATTTTTAATTTTTAATTTTTAATTTTTAATTTTTAATTTTTAATTTTTAATTTTTAATTTTTAATTTTTAATTTTTAATTTTTAATTTTTAATTTTTAATTTTTAATTTTTAATTTTTAATTTTTAATTTTTAATTTTTAATTTCTAATTTTTAATTTTTAATTTTTAATTTTTAATTTTTAATTTTTAATTTTTAATTTTTAATTTTTAATTTTTAATTTTTAATTTTTAATTTTTAATTTTTAATTTTTAATTTTTAATTTTTAATTTTTAATTTTTAATTTTTAATTTTTAATTTTTAATTTTTAATTTTTAATTTTTAATTTTTAATTTACCTTGTTAGCACATTTGTTAATTGTCGGGTTTTCAGTGAAAACATGACCTGCTACAGTAGGCCCATGAAAGTATCATGATCTAATTGACTCAATCTGTCCGTCACCGCCATAATGTAAACATATTTTTTGCATTAATGCACGAGATACAAAGTATTAATTTCATTTCTTAATTTTGTAGTACATTACAGGCTCATCTAAAATATTTTAATGAAATATGCAGAAATCGACGAAAAACCGTCGGGTGGATAGCCGGTTGTCAGGACCAAAGAGAAGCACATCGCGCAATGTTGGTAACCCTAATTTCAGTAATAATAATTGAGATAAAGAGAAGAGTGTAAGTTCTTGATGAAGACATTACTTATGCCCGTGCGTGTGGCCAGCGCTTTCTGCCATAAACCAAACGGCTTTTCCGCATGCAGCACTTCGCGAATACCATACGTCTTTAACGACACCGTAAAAGATCATGAGGAACGTGAGTGCGCTTAAAGAGTTGGAAACTCGTCGCCGTCGTCCGCATTGTTCGAATAACATAAATCACGAGATTCGTTTTCGTTTGGATAACACAATAGAAATTATAGAGTAACGAGTGTCGGCACCGCGGCCATAATTTACCGGCAACTATCACGTTTCAAGAGTTCCACGTCTTCATAATTATAATTGCCGTCGGAGGGAATTCCATCGCGAAGGCACACACGCCGTTTATTACCTTCCATTAAATCCGCACCGACACACATAGAAATACGGATGTGTGCATAGCAAACAGAGATCGTTGTCGTAATTGTTCTAAACGCCTTACACGCTCGGCACGTGATGAATTATGGGAAACCATGCAGGAAGAAGTATGTCCATTGGGAAAGTACTAATATTTGATAACATGATGGCGCCAAGAACAACAGTCGCAGGAGATAATAATGTCCAATCAGAAGTTAGGGTTACCAGATAGCATTGTATGAAAAAGAGTACGCCGATGGTAATAATATACTTCGTATGGAGGTTATAGTTCTCCCGCCAACTCCTAATATAAACGCCACTGAAGCTGTCGACAATATAAATACCAACCGTGACTCGATTAAAACGAAAAAACCAGAAAACGAAATCGCAGGCCGAAAAACGAACATTTAAATTTTAACTTTAATTGATATAGAATAAAAAAAATTTAGATGGTTTATTTTAATTAAGGCCTAGTTTACATAATTTGCTTTTAAAAAAATCTTAAATAACGTGGCTTAAAATTAAAAACAAAATTTTTTTTTTGGATTGTCATTCCGCAAAATTGTTTGAGAGTATTTTTTTCTGGGGCAAGCATTGTTAAAGACCTTAGCCCTGTATTCTATTGGGTTTTTTAACTATTAATAATATGCAAATTTTGTTTTTGATCATTCAATATCTGGCGTGGCATTAGCCAGTGAAGTAGTTATTTCAATAAGTTATTTGTATACTGAATTTTGAAGTTATAAACAGATTGAATATTCATATATTAATACTTTATTTAATTCCCTTAATGCTTCTGGAACAAGTAAGGGCTTTCAATTTTAAATTGAATTAACAAACACCTGACGTCACGATTTTTATTAGAATTCGGTACCGATGACAATGATGATTTGTAATTGCGATTGCGCTTCGCGAGAAATAAATCAGTCCAACTGGGATGGCGATATTTCCACTATCGGAAATTCGAATGTAAATCTTCTATTCTACACTGATGGCAATCTTGCTCTTTACAATTGCAGACAATTTAATTAAGCGAGGGAGTTTCAGGTGAACTTAATACGGTGGGACATTTTCAATATACATTCTGACGTTGAAGGAGATTTACTGAAATTTGGGTGGGATTTAAATATTACCGTAAGCGTTATTCTTACAGATGAAAATGAATTGCGTAGAAATATTCTGGAAACTTATGTTTATCTATCTTATATTTACTTTTTCATGTATCCATTTTTATGTTTATATTTTTTATATGTAAAAGATTATTACATTATTTTGTAGAAAGGTGATTTTCCGTAAATAAATTAAATTCAATTTAAATCTCTATAAAAATAATAAGAACAATATTAACACAACTGTAATTATTTTACTTTCATCTTTTTCTTAGCTAACTATTTTTTGATTTATAATAAAACTTAAAAATTACTATAACTCGCTTATTTTTAGAAATAACTATGCCATATGTGATATCGGATTAAAGAAAAAAAAATAGTCTTTCAAATGAGGTCATAGCCAACTATGGTTTCCATTTAAAAAAATGTAAGTTAGCGTCATATCTCGGAAAATAATGGCTTTAAAAATTTTCTGCGTAAAATTATCTACAACTTTGTCCTTTACAGTTTTTTTCTATCTGTCATAATAACCGAGATATATTTATTTAAAAAAATGGACACTTTTTACATTTTTCAAAATATCACTTTTTTTTTTCTCTATCTCTTATAGCTTCCGAGATCCCCACAGAGAACATCGAAAAAAACTCACCCTGTATATGTTTCATTGCAGCTGACTTATGAAGACGTACCCGAAATCGTGATTAAACGATTTTATCGGGCGATCAATAAATTTTTGCTTGTCTGGAATGAGACATCAATATTGAATGACTAACATTGCAGAGATATTAACAAATACCCTTTGTTCCCCCGTGGTGCTTCGCGGGCACGTGATTAATTTCAAAGGGAATTGGCAGCCTGTGTGGCCCCCACGAAGACAACTGAAGACTTAATAAACATAACGACAGCACACAATGAAATATTCACGATCGATTGTGAGCCGCAATCGTTTTGAAATCATCACAATATAAATTTATAATTATTTGTAGGAATAAAAATCGATTGAATAAATTTGATTATCAGACAGGAAATTATCCAGCCGAACGGGAAATGATCCCATTTATCGCCTCGACTCGAAATTAATTACGTGCTTAAGGAAGTCATCCCTTTCCAGCGGTGAGGAATTAACGAGCATTTTATTTTATCTCGTCGAAAATTTCCGGGTGAAAATTTTCGCAGGATTTCCTACTGCGGGGCGCGCATTTAATAAAAATTCGCCCCTCGCCTCGTCGTGGTTCGTTGCAGCTTTCGAATGCAACACATCCCCGTGTTTAGATTTAAATCTACCCCCTCTCCTCACCGCTGTGTACGACTGTGCCAGATGAAATATTCACTGATAAATAAACTTTTATTGCGGCAGGAACTCGCAGACACATCCAGTCCAGACGAGCAGTTCGTTTTCCTCTTTTCACTCGCGCGAAACTGCTTAAATCATTCGACACTTTTCGGTTTTTGGGAAAGACTTGTTGACTTTATTCGTTTTGGGGTCTTAATGAATATTTCGGCGGTTATCGTGGATTTATTGCACAACATAAAAAATTATAGCGATGATATACTTCCAATATTAATATAATAATAATAATTCCAACAATAACAATAAGTTGTCTCGTAAAATATACCGTAATTTGCTTTTTACATCTTTATAAAATTTTGATGAGGTTGCGTCATTTAACCCTTACGTAACGAATATGGCGGCATTCGAGATTAAAATTTTTTCAGTAAAATCAAATTTAGAGCTAGCGTATGACGTAAATTTCAAGTTCCCGGCGCATCTACCATAGAGATCACTCCATACATGAGCTTATTTCAGCGATGGTTGATAACTGTTAGAAACTAGCTCGTTAGCTAAGTGTTAACAGTAAGCCCTAAAGTTGAAATATTTGATCTTTTAAATAACAGAGTAATTGAAAAGTAAAACTTTGTAATGAGTAAATCAAGATAATAATTGCTACTGTTACTGCGTAGTATACTCTTTTGCAAGATATAGATAACTAGCTTATTTAAATAAGAGTGTAATTATCGAAATAGGTTCGAAATGGATTCTAACGTAAAATGACCGGTGGCTTTGGAAATTCTGTCAATCCGAGACTGTTGTCACTGGCCGAAATATATCTCCACAAGCAAGATTTATGGTGTTATATACTAACGACAATTTAACACATTGGCTGCCAACAAGTTTTTTTGCAAAATGACAAAAAAAGTTTTCATTTTATAAAATGAGTAAGAATATGCTTATTTAATTCATTTTGATGCATTTTTAGCTAAATAATAAGTTTAATTAAAGTAGGTACTCACTGTCAGTCATCGGTGACTGACATGGCCCCATTGGAATACTTCAGTGTCAGTCGCCGGTGACTGACGTGACCCCATTGGAATACTTCGGTGTCAGTCATCGGTGACTGACAAAGGGGCCAACGTGTTAAGTATATCAGTTTACTATATCCTACAAAAGAGTTTTAATACAAATATGTTATTTTTTCAATTCAATTTTTCAGTATCGCAAGCGTAACTCAGGCTATAGAATAGAAACGCTACACATATTTAAATTATTTGTTTCTACATTATAAGGTCCACTCATGTAGATAAAAAAATAGTTCGTCTCCATTTTTGACTTTATCAAATAAGCATATCCTATTATTTTCCATACCTACATAGACAAGAAAAGTAAATAATTTAAATTTATTTATTTATTATTAACGTTAATGTCGGCTACCTATACAAGCCCAGATCCACTCTTAGTATTATACATATAATTATATTTAATTAAAAACACTAAAATTCATATTTTTTCTGTACTTTTTACATAATACTGAAAATTACAAAAGAAACCAAAACATGAAATCTGAGATTAATGATTTAGTTTGTTATTTTTAATAAAATTTTCGAATAGAGAGAACGCATAGAAGAAGACAAATAGTATTAATGAAGTTACTACTATAATGCTTTATAATACTAAAAATAAGAAAGAAATCTGATTAAGTTAATGATTTAGTTTGCAGTTTTAGTTCTTATTGATATCAAATTTTGCATTTTTAAATATTAATTGTTATTTTCTGCATCGTACTCATGAAGCTAATACAAGTTATTAGGATGATAGGAGTATTAAAATTTCAAGTGCGAAATTAGTGATTTTTTTTTAATTACAGAAATAACTTCGTTTAATCAAATTTATTTTAACAATTCAACACGCCGCCTTTAATTTTCCTTAGATAGTTTTTGTCATTTATCATTGCGCGAAATTTGTAGATTTCGTGAAAAAAATGACATATTCTAAAAATATGTAGTTTCAATACGCAACGTCATAGGCAACTCAATTTACTGCAAAGCTACTACACAGGGTCTTCATTTCAAATGGAGCCACCCTGAATAACTTTGGATCTGAAGTAGTTACGGTTTTAAGAAAAAAATACGTCAATTTTGTTTTCGAGGGGGAACTTATAAAACACCGTTTTTAGAATTTTATATTTCACTCCCTCACCCCCAGCCACCCCATCTTTATAATTTCAAATGGCACCCGCTATTGTGCGATACCTCATTTTAAAGGGCATAAAAATGCTATCCAGCAAAGTAAAAATAATTGAAATCGGTTCATTTGTTTTAGAAAAAAAAATTAACGTATTTTTTCTTAAAACCGTAACTACTTCAGATCCAAAGTTATTGAGGGTGGCTCCTTTTGAAATGAAGACCCTGTATAATACTCATAGGAAGTAATATTTCACGTTCTGCATTAGAAAACACTTGAGCGTAAATTCTACTTGCAATAAATTTAAATATTTTCAAGACGTACGTGTTTTTCAATTTTATGTTTTTGTATATATCATATATTTTTGTTAATTATTAATTTGTTAATTTCATGTAAAAGGTGTTTACCGGAATAAATATTATTATTGTTATTATTATTACAAACTATTCTCATCATTCGCAGCGGCGTAACTAAGGCCCTGCAACGCTCGAAATTGCGGGGGGCATCGTCTAATGTTTTTTTTTTATAAATTTCTGTTAAATTGATTTTGAGAAAGGGGGCCCGTTTTATATTTCGCTGAAATCTCAAGTTCCGACACTGATCTTATTAATATTAGGTTTGTCCATTTATTAAGTGATTTTTCCCCAAAAGGCATAACACAAATTTGGACCAATTTTACAAACAGGGTGTCCGAAAAGTATGGAATATCCCGTATAGCTCAGTAAATATCCAGTTTCGAGAAAAAGTTTTAAATAGAAGTTATTTAACACTTAGTTATCCACCACCTTGAATATATCAATTTTATTTTTTGCTATAAACAAAAGCGCAATGAATAACACTTACATTTTATTTTGAATGACAAGGCATATCTTTATTATACTCATTTGTCTTGGATATTTCAAAATGTCTTGGATATTTTTTTTGTATTATCAAATTGTTTAACAAATGAATCATGTGTTTAAACTAAACTCACAGCAAATGTTCAAAGTGTAAACCATTCATGATTTGACAATGGTGAATTCGGTTTTTAAAACCATTTTTTTTTTCGATACTACTTGTACGATTTGATTCATGAAATGAAAATAAATATCCAAGACATTTTTTTTTATTTTTCTTGAAATTTTTCTTATGTAAAAGTAATCAAGTTTCTTGGCGTTGAAAAGAGAAAAAAAAACTCAATCAAATGAGTATAATAAAGATGTGCCTTATTATTTAAAAAAAAAATGTAAGTGTTATTCGAATGATACTTTTTAGATATCGCTGTTTGAAAAAAAAAGCAGTTTGGACGATTTTGTCGACAAAGTACTTTGCCGCGCGTTGTCTATAGCAACGCGCGGCAAAGTTCATTATTATTAAATTTGATTATTAATAGTAATTAATGAACAGGTTTAACTTGTATTTATATAACTATTTATTATTGACAATGTTTAAATTGTGTTTATTTAATTATTTATTTGACATTTAAATTAAACGTGCAATTTTCACAATGTTGAATAGTAATTCCTGATGTGGAAGTCTCCACATTAGACGAAGCAGATATGCTAAAAACATTTTCAAAATATAAATTCTCTTTCTGTTTTTCGCCAAGAATTTGATGTGTAGTTTCTATTTTGTTTTGGATAGATTCATCGATGTAGCCCTCAGCTACAGCAAGTAATACATTTTGTGTGTCTGTCTGTCTATCTATCTGTCACTCTGCCTGCCTCTCTGTCTGTCTAAAAAAATTAACATGAAACTTTGAACATAAGCCTTATTTGACAATCCGAAAAAATAAAAACAGGAAGTGTAAATGACATAAATTTAGGATTTTAAGTTTAAATTGCCAATTTATAGGCTTCAATTTCGAATTTTAGCATAAATTTCGGACTTTTGGGCTGAAATTTGAAATTTTATAAAATTTATTTAATTCTGGGGTCTAAGATGTGAATTAAAGCATCTAAATTCTGGATTGACATTTGCTCATTTTAAGGCTCGAATTTCCGATTTGAAATTTAAAGGCACAAATTTTGTACTTTAGCATAAATTTCAGACTTATGGGTAGAAATTTGGAATTTTAAAACGTATATTCGGAGTTTGGATCTAATTTCTAAATTAACGTTTCCGAATTTTAAGGCACGACCTACATTTTGAATTTCAAGTTGAAATTTCCACTTTATGGGCTCAAATTTCGGATTTTGGATTACATTTCGGACTTATAAGCAGAGATTTTGGAACTTTAAGACATATTTATTTTAGTTTAGGTCCAATTCTAGGGTTTGAATTATGAAATAAACCATCTAAATTCTGAATTAACATTTCCGAACTTCAAGGCTCGAATTTCGGATTCATAGGACCTGCATTTTAGATTTTAAGTTCATATTTACAATTTGAAAGCTGAAATTTACAATTTGCAAGCTCAAACTTTGAACTTTACCATAAATTTCGGACTTACGGGCTGAAACGTGTAATTTTAAAACATCTATTCGGAGTTTGGTTGCAATTTTAAATCCTAGGATCTAAATTATGGATTAAAGTATCTAAATTCTGAATTTTAACATTTCCGAATTTCACGGCTCGAATTTTGGATTTTAGGTAAAATGCTGGACTTCGGGGCTCAAATTTAGAATTTCATGGCTCAAATTCAGAATTCAATTCCAAATTTTAATTCAGGTGTGTAAATATCGTATTTAAAAACTTAAATTTTGAAGAAAAGAAAAAAATATATATCTGTAGACGGGAATTAAACCCGGAACCTTCTGGTTGTCGGGCTGAAGGTCTGCAGGCATATTTTTCTTTTCATCATAAATATACCTAAAGTATGTTCATTAAAAAAAACCCTCAACAGTGCCTTGATTTTTTATTTAAAAAAATTTAAGTTGGCACACATGTTAGGAATTGACATACAAAATGTCAGATCTTTCTAAAGGTCACAATTATTCCGTGGTCACAATGGTTTACAGCAACCAGCAAAAAACGTTTCTAGTTGAAAGTTATTTTTTTCCTACGACTTCTCTGCGTCATTTGTGACAGCAAATGAATTTATCGGTAGAAACATGACACAAGTAACATAAAAACATTTAAACATTTAAAAATAAAAAATCATGGCACACTTGAGTTTTTTCTTTTAATGAACATACAATACTTACGGCGTAGTAAGAAAAACTCAAAGGGGGTAGCGGGATAAGATGGGTGTGGCGGCCCCCGCGCGATTTGAGTTGCAAGTGTACAAACCTTGTTTTAAATATTAAAAAATGAGATTTGCAAGCTCATTAACTGTCATTTTCGACTTCTACCGAAAATGTGGTAAAAAATGCGTTTTTCTTAAATTATTCCACTGAAAAATTGTGTGTATTTTTTTCCGGTCGGTTGTGTGATCGGATTAAATTGATTTAATTTTATTACACCCAAAAATAGAAAACGGCATTTTTTCCAGATTTTTTACGGGTCTTGGAAATCCAAAAACTTGGTGCAAACAGCATAAAAGTTTTTCAAGAATATTTTTTTAAGCTTTCTTGCGCGCTTACAAAAACGGGCCAAATAGCATAAGTAGCCATATTAATGACCTTCATTATCCCATTAACCGCGTGTTAATATCTTCACTTGTTCGCGCGAAAACGCAAATTAAGTAAATTTTGTTTTCCATATCTTGGTAATAATAATATAATTACACGAGTAATTGACAAAGTATAAGTCGTATATAACATTTTTAGGATAAAATACTTTTATTGTAGCATATACAAATGTTAGAATACATAAAGGAACTTTATTTGTCTTTGTTTTTCGCTTAAAATATGAGTCCCAACAATACGGCAATATTTGAATTTGGCGCGATGTCGGTAAAGTAGATTAGTGGTAATGGCGCTGGAATTGCTGTACGGCGATTGAGTACGGCATTGCGCACTGCATTGCGCACGGCATCGCGCATGGGATTGCGCACACTTGAAGTTACAACTACCCCATGTTCGGCGGTGTCAACAAACACATCTGATTCTTCATGTTCCGCCCAATCACATTTGTGAGAAACACCAATAAACAATTATTATTATTATTAATAATAATCTATATTTTATGATTATATAAACAAATATATCGTGGTGGATGAAAGTCGTCTGGAACTCGACCAGTTCAGGTAATGCAAACAATGCAACTTCAAATATTATCGTATTGTTGGGACTCTTATTTTAAGCGAAAAACGAAGACTTCACGTTTAGGGGTCTTTCATAACGAAGTCCAAATTTCCAATTTTAAATCTCTAATTTCAGAAATTTTGGTCTGTGTGCCTGAAATTTAGAATTTTAAGCATCCCTTGCAGATTTTTCATATCCTAAGTGTCAACATTATCTCAAAAACTCATTTTAAAATTTGCGTGTAAAATTTGTGTACGAGTTGTAGAGACATGTTTTATGATGCAAAAGTTGGTGCTACGTGTGTAGGACGAGTATCCAATTAATAATGTTGTTTGGCTTAAATTAAGACTTCATCCGGCGATATTCGAACCGATGGAAATGCAAATGAAGTCATAAATAATCATTAAACCGTCGACGATGGTGGCTACGGCGATGGCGACGGCGTCCTCCGAAGAATGAATTTTGGAGAGAGAAAAATTACGGCCCACTAATTAAAACCGATATGTTTATACCCTCCAATTGATATATCAACCTCTTCCAAGATGCTATCACCGCCGACCACTAACCATGCACCGGAGGAACGAGAAGAAGGACGAACAGCTGTAATTGTAATGTAACGCGAGGGCATAAATAACGATTGTCTCGGCGCGGAACATAAATCGGGAATGAGCAAAAGGGGGGCCCGTTGATAGGAGTGTAATTACGGCACTTAATAAAACGATACCGGACAAGATATATGCCTTATTTATGTACGGTAAATATTCATGTTGTATTCGATATGGGTATTCATAAACTACGTCGATAAATCCATGTCTTGGGCTGTTGTGGTTTTCACTCTGCCATCGAAGAGGTGGGCTCCGGCTCTTTCTTCGGACTGAATCATCTCTGCGGTCTCCAGTTTCGGGAAGGGCACACCTAGACGTGTTAATAATTGGATTGTGATTGATGTACGACTATGAAGAATTATAATTCAGAGGTGTTATTAGACGGTTATGCTAATTGTGCTTGTGGTCGAAGCGGTGTTAGTCGGAATTATGTATGTCAAAAGCGACATATTTTGAGCACTGACCGCATGAATAATAGATTATTCATTGTATTACAAAATTTAAACTACGGATAGTTTTAAACGTGAGAAGAATTGTTCAATTTTGAATATTTACCTAAAAAAATCGACCCAAACGTAAAAATTTGTTTCCCATAATTGTTGATTTTATTGTTGCTGACTAATAACTACCCGGGTATTGCAAAAATTGTAATAAACAATAGTTACTTAGATACTAGATTAACGTGTTTAGTTTTATACCTAAAAATAATTGTTCTATTTTGATTATTTACCTGAAAAAATTGACCCAAACGTAAAAATTTGTTTCTCATAATTGTTGATTTTATTGTTGCTAACTAATAACTCCTCGGATATTGCAACAATTGCAATAAATAATAGTTGCTTAAATACTAAATGAACGTGTTTGGTTTCATACCTAAAAAGAATTTCTCTATTTTGATTATTTATCTGAAAAAATCGACCCTAATGTAAAAATTTGTTTCCCATAATCGTTGATTTTATTTTTGCTGACTAATAACTGCTCGGATATTGCAACGACTGAAATAAATAATAGTTGCTTAAATACTAAATGAACGTGTTTGGTTTCATACCTAAAAAGAATTTCTCTATTTTGATTATTTACCTGAAAAAACCGACCCAAACGTAAAAATTTGTTTCCCATAATCGTTGATTTTATTTTTGCTGACTAATAACTGCTCGGATATTGCAACAATTGCAATAAATAATAGTTGCTTAAATACTAAATGAACGTGTTTGGTTTCATACCTAAAAATAATTTCTCTATTTTGATTATTTACCTGAAAAAATCGACCCAAACGTAAAAATTTGTTCCCCATAATCGTTGATTTTATTTTTGCTGACTAATAACTCCTCGGATATTGCAACGATTGCAATAAATAATAGTTGCTTAGATACTAAATGAACGTGTTTGGTTTCATACCTAAAAAGAATTTCTCTATTTTGATTATTTACCTGAAAAAACCGACCCAAACGTAAAAAAATTGTTTCCCATAATCGTTGATTTTACTTTTGCTGACTAATAACTCCTCGGATATTGCAACGATTGCAATAAATAATAGTTGCTTAGATATTAAATGAACGTGTTTGGTTTCATACCTAAAAAGAATTTCTCTATTTTGATTATTTACCTGAAAAAACCGACCCAAACGTAAAAAATTTGTTTCCCATAATTGTTGATTTTGTTGTTGCTGACTAATAACTCCTCGGATATTGCAACAATTGCAATAAACAATAGTTGCTTAGATACTAGATAAACGTATTTAGTTTTATACCTAAAAAGAATTGTTCTATTTTGATTATTTATCTGAAAAAATCGACCCAAACGTAATTTTTTTTCCCATAATTGTTGATTTTATTGTTGCTGACTAATAACTGCTCGGATATTGCAACAATTGCAATAAATAATAGTTGCTTAGATACTAGATGAACGTGTTTAGTTTTATATCTGAAAAGAATTGTTCTATTTCGATTATCTACCTGAAAAAATCGACCCAAACCTAAAAATTTGTTTTTCATAATCGTTCATTTTATTTTTGCTGACTAATAACTCCTCGGATATTGCAACAATTATAATAAACAATAGTTGCTTAGACACTTGATGGACATATTTAGTTGTATACCTAAAAAGAATTGTTCAATTTTGATTATTTCTCAATCCGGTATGTGAGATGGCTCTGCAGGAATCCATCAAGGCTTTTTTGGTCGGAATTTTTGAAGACGTCAACGTCAGGTCCCTGGAGATCCAGTTAGCCAGGCGCATGCGTGAAGGGGTTTGCTTGCCATTCTCGACCGCCGGTGCAGCTGCGTGTGTTTTTACATCAATTTTACCGGTTCTTTTCAGAACCACAAAATACTCAATAATTGTGGGATTTGACATTGTCCACCACACTCGCCGTTTCTTCCTGTCTAACCTTCTTTTATCCATTATTTTTCGGTCATTATTTACAAGCAAAACACCTCGTTTCGTTACAAATCGTAAAAAATTTTCGAAATTAATTTTGGGCAGACATTCTGAACCCCAAAAATTTGATCGATTTTTGAAGTAAAATATTATAAGCAAAATAACTCTTTTCAGTCTCCTGTTACAAATCGTGAACATTTTGCGAAATTCATTTTGGCTGGACATTCTGAATCGCAAATTTTCGATCAATTGTTTAACAGCAAAATTTTTCTTTTTGTTCCTAGTCTCCTAGATGAAATGTTTTAACTCCAATCGATTTAGCTCGTTCTTCTGATGAGTACAACAATGGTCTACGATGATCTTAAAAAAAAATGATTTTTTCGATTTTTCTAATTTTCGAGGTTTCTTTGCGAACGCGCCACGAACCTAAAATTGACATTTGTGGTTGTGCAAGTACATTTTCTAAAGGGCCTTGAAGGTATCTTACCAGGGACATATTGAAACCCCAAATCGAACCAGTGGTTTCTTCAGGAAATCTTTTTAAATACAATTTTCGAGCAAAAGTAAAATTGTTTTTCAAGTTTTCGTCAAAAATTAAAAATCGCCAATTTTAATTGAATCCGACTAATTAGCACACGAGGAGCACAGATTTGTAAACCGCGTTAAATTTGGAGTTTTCGTTTAGCCGCTATGGCCGATCAAAGTCTGAAAAATCAATTCAATGGTCTACGATAAATATTAAAAAAGTACATTTTTCGATTTTTTCCATTTTCGAGTTTTCTTTGCTGACGCGTCATGGACTTCAAATTGACATTTATTCTTGCGAAAGTACTTTTTCAGAAGCGTCTTGAGGGGATCTTTCCAGTGATGTATAGAAACCCGGAATCGAACCAGTGGTTTCTTCAGAAAATTATTTCAAATCCAATTTTTGAGAAAAAGTAAGTACCCTTGGGTAGATTTTCAGGTTTTCATCAAAAATTAAATATCGCCAATTATAATTGAATCTGACTAATTAGCACACGAGGAGCACAGATTTGAAAACCGCGTTCAATTTTGAGTTTTCGATCAAAGTCTGGAAAATCGATTTTTTTGAAAATTTTCCAACCTGTTCATGCTGACATACTATTTTTTTTGCTATTGAAGATAGCTTAAATTTTCAATTTCTCTCGTTTTTCTGATGAGAAAGAAGGTATACTTCAACGGTCTACAATGATTATTAAAAAAGTTGATTTTTTCGATTTTTTACACCATTTTCGAGTTTTCTTTGCTGACGCGTCAAATTGTCATTCGTTCTTGCGAAAGTACATTTTCTGAAGGATCTTGAATGGGTCTTTCCAGTGACGTATGGAAACCCCTAATCGAACCAGTGGTTTCTTCAGGAAATCATTTCAATCTTTAATCCTAAAATTATTCGTCACAACACAAATTTATCCGTATCATCGTAACCTTGAAAGGCGAGACCTTTCATTAATCCGGTAGCTTCGTTCCAATTTTGGTGAGAGAGGAATTCGCCGACCCGGTGGGTACCACCATAAGCCGGTGTCTACAGGTTTATTAATTTTTGTTTTTCTTGTAACGCCGACAAGAGACTATGATTAGCCGGGGCGAGACAGGTGAGGAAATAATAACTCAATTTCGGAAAGGCGCCCGAAAGAAGATTGTGAGGACGGAAGGGGGACGCGGACCGCAGATATCCACCGGTGCCGAAAAAGAAGGGACAAAGGGTGTAATTTCGTGATGAATGCTGGGCGCGTCATGGGTTTTGTTTTCTTTTTTTTCAGCGGGACACCGCCGAATTATTGAGATGTAATCTTGGCTTAACAAATAAAAGTCATTCCGGTGTAATCAATGAGAGGGAAAACGAGGTTTATTGCTGAAATAAATTGAGTCGTGTAAGACATATATTCTATTGTTATTTTTTTAATATAAATAATCTGGATTAACAATGATTATATTTGCTGAGAGTGATTATATTGTGGCGTCGTCCTGGTCGAGGAGCATACGGCGGCAACTTTATATCAGGGCAGCGTTGAAATTGGAAAAATTGAGAATCATAACCAAGGAGACGACATAAATAGAAAAAACAGAATTAAAAAATTCGGTACCCCAAACCAAAATAAATTGGAGAAAGTAAAAGTAGCCTTTCATTATACCATCACGTTACAATATTTACTGAGAGTCTGGATTAATAATAATCATATTTGTTGAGATCATAAAAAAAAATAGATTTCACATTTTTCCTCAGTAACTGTCGGGATTTGTTAATTGAAATATACAGTTTCAAAAAATTACACGTTCACCGTAATATTCAGGGGGAAGGATTTTTTAAACTGACGTAGGAACGTGTAATTTTCATACGCGGACCGTGGGTATAATTAAAATTGACGAGCGTTTGCATAATTCCTGTTGGAAACGCTGGTTAGGTTGTAGCCCCACGCGTTATTTTAAAATGTGCAAATTGAAGTAAATTGCTGTTCGCGGATTGAACAACCGGCAGACGTCCAACACCGACACACACACACACACATGCATCCAGTGAGAGTCAGATGGGCAGCGGCAAATATGATTAAGTCATTATCTCGAGCTCCGTCCGCGAAATAACAATGCGACTAAACAAAGCAAAAAGTAATGACGGTTAGTGAAGGGGAAAGAGAAGACTGGTTTCGTAACTGTGTGTGTGTGAGAGTTGGATAACAACGTGACTGTCGTTGGGCATTTTCAGAACGGTAGCAATTCCCTGTATATGATTTGAGATGGCAGCCTGATGTTACCAAACGTGTAATTATGTCTTGGATTCTTATACATGTAATTGGAAGTATGTCTGTGTTGTGATGTCGAATATGCGTATGGACATAATGTAAATCTGTACTTGATTTCCTCTTATTATTATTATTACTTTTTGTTATTTACATGTATGGACAATTATTCACTTATCTGACATTTCTATATTTTATTGATTGCATGTATAGCTGAAGTTGATGAAGTTTGATGTTAACAAAAAAATGGTAATGTCTTCGATGATGTCACAGGTTTAGGGATCATCGAAATTGTTTCCTAAAAGGCGCATAGACTGACAGCTTGTGACGAAGAGTGTGTGGATGATCAAATTTAACGAAAGATATAATTACAGAAATTGACTTTGGTTCAAATGGAAATATCTCAAAATCTATGGATGGGGTGTTTCGAGATTTTTATGCTGTCTTTAAGAATAACATATTTTAAGTCAATTTGGAAAGTTTCAAAGTCGTAACAATTGTTTTTTCTATTTTTTTATTCAATTTCAAAAACGCAAAATTACAAAAATCGACTTTGTTCAGTTCAAGTGGAATTATCTCAAAATCTATAGATGGGGTGTTTCCAGATTCTTATGCTGTCTTGAAGAATAGCATATTTTAAGTAAATTTGGAAAGTTTCAAAGTCGTAACAATTGTTTTTCTATTTTTTATTCAATTTCAAAAACACAAAATTACAAAAATCGACTTTGTTCAGTTCAAGTGGAATTATCTCAAAATGTATAGATGGGGCGTTTCCAGCTTCTTATGCTGTCTTAAAGAATAACATATTTTAAGTAAATTTAGAAAGTTTCAAAGTCGTAACAATTGTTTTTCTATTTTTTTATTCAATTTCAAAAACACAAAATTACAAAAATCGACTTTGTTCAGTTCAAGTGGAATTATCTCAAAATCTACAGATGGAGTGTTTCGAGATATTTATGCTGTTTTGAAGAATAACTTATTTTAAGTAATTTTTGAAAGTTTCAAAGTCGTAACAATTGTTTTTCTATTTTTTTATTCAACCGCAAGATTACAAAAATTGACTTTGTTCAGTTCAAATGGAATTATCTCAAAATCTTCAGATAGGGTGTTTCTAGATTTTTATGCTGTCTTGAAGAATAACATATTTTTAGTAAATTTGGAAAATTTCAAAGTTGTAACAATTGTTTTTCTATTTTTTTATTCAACTTTAAGAAAGCAAAATTACAGAAATTAACATTTTTCAGTTCAAATCGAATTATCTCAAAATCTATGGATGGGGTGTTTCGAGATTTTTATGCTTTCTTGAAGAATAACATATTTTAAGTAAATTTAGAAAGTTTCAAAGTCGTAACAATTGTTTTTCTATTTTTTATTCAATTTCAAAAACACAAAATTACAAAAATCGACTTTGTTCAGTTCAAATTGAATTATCTCAAAACCCATAGATGGGGTGTTTCGAGATTCTTACGCTATTTTAAAGAATCACATCATTTATGGAAGCATTCAAATACGTTTAGAAAGTGATTTTTATTGCACTCATAAAACAGATACAATTTTCGATTTTCGATTGAATTATCTACACTTTCAAGTGACTAACCCGAGAATCGTGTGAAGGCCCAATTAAAAGGATGACGCGTGGAATTTCAACATCGATAAAAATATTTACCCAAAAATTCCCGAAAACAAGGTGAAACAATCGAGGCGACCCGTCGGAATTATAAGATGAAGATAAAATTGATGGACGATCGAACGGTGGTCGTAAAGGCAGGCCCAATTAATGGCCCGCATAAACAAACCAACGGCAGGTATGTGTTTATTTATACCCTAAGATTATATCACCCTTCGATGCCCAAAATAAAGGAAGAGAAAAAATAATAAAGGGCCGAATCATTGTGCCGAAGAAAGTATACAGTGTGAGTTAAACGAATCCAGACCTGAATTGGACGATTGGCGTTTTACCGCCATCTATTCGTCTTTCAATCGCCGCAGAACATTTGCATGCCTCTATTTGTTGTTAGGACTGACATGTGAGACTTTTGACAATTGTTTTCAAAACTATAGTCATCAGTGGGTAATATTCATATTCATCATGGTAAGTCCGTTTCCCTATCAAGGATATTATTGCACAGATGAGGACTATAGTCTAAAACTTGTTTTAAATAATTACTTAATTTATTGATATTATTATTAAGTTTTATTGTATCGCTAATTTTATTTATACAGGGTCTTGCGTTTCACCTCCCGTCTTCTATTGGCCAGTTAGGATTTTAATATTTAGCATGCTTTACTTGTATCCTAAGACGTATTTCAGGAAAATATTTTTGATTTTACCGGGTGTCGCAAAAAAGTGTGACATCATCATGATATATCTTTTTTAGGTTAAATGCTGTATATTTTATTTCTTATTTGGGTTACCAACATAGTCCTAAAATTTGATTGAAATCGGTTTAGTGATATCAGCACAAAAAAATAAAAACTAGAAAGAAGCAGTTTTACATCATTGATTTAAAAAATCAATCAAAAATCAAAATAGAACCTCATTCATAAAATTATACAGTGTACTTATTAAATAAGGTCTGACGGTCCCGTTAACCAGGTTTGATCGATATAAATTATTCAGGGTGCCCAAAAATTATTATCAAACTTTTCAAAATTTAAAGCACTTTATTTTTCTTATTTTTGATTGGAGTCTCTGTATATTTTTATGTCATTCCATGCGGAATTAAAAATCAATCAAACATTTTTCCTAATCTCAACCCTATCGCAATTCCTAATGTGTATTACATAAATATAAAAAAAAATCTTGCAGCAGAAAATGTTAAAATCCAATATGGCGGCCCTAAGAAAAACAAAAGTTTATCTATTGTTTCTCCACCACCTTGAAAGCTCCATAATGCGTGCGACTTAATTCTGAGAGATACGTCGCAATGTTTATAACTTTCTCACTCGCCCGTTTTCTATTGAATAAAAACACACTTTTTCAGCAAGACGGGGCAACGAACCACACTGCGAGAATCTCAATGTATGCTTTGTTTCTGGGACTTCCCGATACGACGATATCCCTTAAAAAGCGCATTGCTGGAATTCCTAACAATATGCTGCGAGAGATCATGCAAATCTTCCAATGCATACTTCTTTCTTCTTTTCTTATTGTCACTACTCAACTACTGTTTTACTTTCAATTTTGAAACCTACTAAAAGGTTCACGTTTCATGCTTCCATTATTATTATTACATTTCTGGGAAAAAAATTCTGTTAAACTTCTGTTTATCATTAAACCTACGTCCAAGTGTCAAAATCACCTTTTAATCAACGATCTTTTATTTCCCGAAAGCAAATTTAAAATATTTTCAACGGACATCAAACTAGAAGCATCAATAGTGATTTTTTTGGTACAAAATTGCATTTCTCTGAAAAAAATTCTATTAAATGTCTGTCCATCATTGGAGCTACGTGCAACTGTCAAAAGGTTAAAATTAGTCAAAAATTTGTTTTTTAATTATTTTGACCATGTTGTACCACTCGGAAAATTCTGAAAAAAATCATACATATTAAGAAACAATAGACACTCATTACATATTTTTCTAAAGGTGCATCTTTTAACATCTCTGAAATAATCGCTATTTAATGATATTTTATTTTGTTAAAATTCGAATTTCCTGCCAAAAATTCCCGTTTTATAAAAATACATTAGATAATATTGTTATATTAAGGTACTGATACCTACTAAAAGTCAAAAGTTAGTTGGATGCACAGGGGATATTAAAAACAAAACAAAAAACACGTTTTTGATTATAGCAAGGGATGAGAGGGGGGTGGGAGGATACTTTTTTGTCGAATTTAACTTTTGTATGATCCTAAACATTATTTTTAACTTCCCAGTTCATTTCGTTTGGGGACACTTTTGACCATCTTATTCCGGTGAAATATTTTCAACTATAATCAAACTGGAAGCATCAATGGTGATTTTTTTGGTAAACATTTGTATTTTACTGAAAAAAATTCTTTCAAACTTCTGTCTGCCATTGCAGCCACTTGCAACTGTCAAAATTACCTTTTAATTCCATGACCTTTTATTTGCCGAAAGCAAATTTAAAATATTTTCAACGGAAATCAAACCAGAAGCATCAATCGTGAATTTTTTGGTACACATTTAAAATATTTTCAAAGGAAGCATAATTGTGAAAAATGTATGTCAATCATTGCAGCGACTTGCAACTGTCAAAATCATCTTATAATTCAATGATCTCTTATTTCCCGAAAGCAAATTTGAAATATTTTCAACGGAAGCATCAAAAGTTAATCTTTTGGTTCAAAATTGCATTTCTCTGAAAAAAATTCTGTCAAATGTCGATCCATAAGTGGAGCTACGTGCAACTGTCAAAAGCACTTTATAGTTCAATATTCGTTTATTTTTCGAAAAAAAACTTTAAATATTTTCACTGCAAGCATCAAAAGTGAATCTTCTGGTACAAAATTGCATTTCTCCGAAAAAAATATAATATCTGTCAAATGTCTGTCTATCATTAGAGCTACGTGCAACTGTCAAACTCACTTTTCAATACAATAATCTTTTATTTTCCAAAAGCAAATTTGAAATACTTTCAACGGAAGCATCATTTTGGTACAAAATTGCATTTCTGTAAAAAAATGTCTGTCAAACTTCTGTCTATCATTGCAGCCACTTGCAACTGTCAAAACCACCGTTTAATTCAATGATCTTTTATTTCCCGAAAGCAAATTTGAAATATTTTCAACGGAAGCATCAAAATCTTTTGGTACAAAATTGTTTTTCTCTGAAAAGACTTCTGTCAAACGTACATCTGTCATTGCAGCTACGCGCACCTATCAAAATTTCTATGTAATTGAAAGTTCCTTTATTTATCGAAGAAAAAGTGCAAATATTATCATTCTATGTAATTGAACGTTCTTTTATTTATCGACGGAAAAGTTCAAATAAATTAAGTAGAAAGCATTAAAATGTAATCTTCTAGCATTAAAAAAAATCCTCCAAATTTCTATCTGTCATTGCAACTATCAAAATAACTTTATAATACAACGTTTTTTCCCAAAGCAAAGTTGAAATATTTTCGATGGAAATGAAACTGGAAGCATCAAAAGTGAATCTTTTGCTACAAAATTACGTTTCTCTGAAAAAAATTCTGTCTAATGTCTGTCCATCATCAGAGCCACGTGTAATTGTTAAAAGTCCCTTATAATTCAACATTCGTTTATTATCCGAGAGAAAACTTTATATATTTTCACTCGAAGCATCAAAAGTGAATCTTCTGGTACAAAATTACATTTCTCTTAAAAAAAAATATGTCAAATGTCTGTCCATCATTGAAGCTACGTGCAACTATCAAACTCACCTTTCAATTCAATATTCTTTTATTTTCCGAAAGCAAATTTGAAATATTTTCAACGGAAGCATCAAAAGTGAATCTTTTGGTACAAAATTTCATTTCTCTCAAAAAAAATTATGTCGAACTTCTATCTGTCATTGCAGTCACGTGCCAAATCTCTTTTTAATACAATGTTCTTTTATTTCCCTAAAGCAAATTAGTAATATTTTCAACTATAATCAAACTGGAAGCATCAAGGTGAATTTTTTGGTACACATTTGCATTTTACTGAAAAAAATTCTGTCAAACCTTTGTCTGCCATTGCAGCCACTTGCAACTGTCAAAATCACCTTCTAATTAAATGATCTTCTATTTTCCGAAAGCAAATTTGAAATATTTTCAATGGAAGCATCAAAAGTGAATCTTTTGATACAAAATTTCATTTCTCTCAAAAAAAAATTCTGTAAAACTTCTATCTGTCATTGCAGTCACGTGCAAAATCACGTGTTAATACAATGTTCTTTTATTTCCCGAAAGCATTTTTGTAATATATTCAACTATAAACTGGAAGCATCAATGGTGATTTTTTTGGTACACAATTGCATTCTCTGAAAAAAAAAATCTTTTAAATATCTGCCCATCATTGCAGCTGTCGCTCTGAAATTTTTCCCAAATACTCTTAGGACATACCCGCAGGGTTATGTAGCATGAATTAAAAAAGTATATATTTATTGATTTTATATTGCAAAAACAAGGAGCCGCAAAGAAGTAAAAAATTGAACTTATTTTCCAAACAAGCGTCATTTTGTTAATTTTCCAAATTTTAAAATTCCATGCTATATAACACTGGCAAATGTAATAAACTTTAACACGTTATGTCGTTTTTTGATTTCACACTATTTTTGTGGACGGAAGAACTTCCACCATACTCGTGCGACATCCCAACTTCGACGATGTGACAACATAATTCATTTTTATATGAAACTATCAAAAAAATCATAATTTGTACTTAAAGGCTTATTAAATTTCTGGGAAAAACAATCAAATTAAAAACGTCGTCTCAAGATAAAATACCGAAAATCACCTTTTTTCAGGTCTGCAAAGTAGACTGTACCCTTAATTGATATTTTGAATTATTTTCTAATGAAAACGTATTCATTTAAAATCGCAAATTTAATATGTAGCTACAATGGAGTCAACACATGCCAAAATGTATTATTTATTGACAAAACTACTGCATGGAATTTTGTCTGATAAAATAATAAAAAGCTATTTTTAAATATTAATTAATCTTTTCGTTTCAATGGCGGATCTGTAAATAAAATAAAAAGTAGCAACTTATTTTAATTGATTTAACATTAATTTAACTGAATTGAAAAATTTACTAAACACTAAAATGGTGAATTTTTCAATTTAGTTTAATTATAGATTGCCACTTAGTGACGGTCGCAACCATCCTCTTCATTAGTATTAATTTATTTCATTTAGTCCAGCCCTCGACCCGAAGACAGAATTACAATTTGTCCCTAAACTAGAAAAGGTCATCAATGCCTGCTGTAGAATATAATTAACGATTGCAAATTATTCGCAATTCAACATTTTCAAAAATTTAATTCACCTTTTGGGTAATAAAACTTAAGTATGATTTAATAATTATACAAATTTAACAACCATAACAAGTAATTGACTACGTTTGTGAATTTCAAATCATCTAGAGAAACAACAACCGGCGGCGTGAACAAATCGACATTTGTGTTTCCCTTTCCGGGAAAATGAACCCCCGTCTGCAATAACAGTATTAACTACGGAGTCCTATAATTAAAATCAAGTCTAAATAATAACCTACCCATATAATAGAACGCTCCAATTACGTAGTTCCGCATGAAATATGTGAGCTAATTTCCATCTGGGGGGGGGGTATAGGGAGCGGGGAAATAATTGGAGTGACACTGCACTCGTGGGGTGCGCGCATATTTTTTTAATGGGGGTTTGTAATTATTATTTCAACTCCTCCGCTGCGTGTGTAATGTGAAAAAAAATGGTGGATAATCGTGCACCGCAGACATCCGCAACGCATCCATCATTCCCGGTGTCATCTTCAATTACTCAAGCTGTGATTAAATAAGAATTCACATGATGGATTCGTTAATAAGTGGAACTAAATTATAGCGTTTTCTGTGAAAATTTACGAACTGAGTGTTTCTCTGTATTTCTCAATTATAATTATTTTTCTTAAAAGTCCCTTCCACGAGGTAGTTGCTGGCTAAACTATTACTAATCTGAAGCTCTTATATTGTCATTAACCCGCCATTGGAAACGCAAATTTAATGTTGACGCCGGGTTTTCAACTGAAGATTTTTCGAAACATGTTACTAATAGTTCATTTAATTTATGTTCTTTGACAATAAAACAAAGATGTTTAATCAATTTAAGCTCTGCAGTGCGGCAGCTACTCGAAATTGCAACAAAAAAAAATAACGGAGAATAAAGTTATTCGACACACCCGGTCTCACAGACCAGTAGGTCACCATTGGCGGGTTAAAAGAAAAATAGTACCATTAAAAAAAATCCCAAATATTCCCGCAAGGTTATGTAGCATGAATTAAAAAAATATATTTATTGAGTTTATATTGCAAAAAAACGAGCTCCAAAAAAGTCAAAAAATGAACTTATTTTCCAAACAAGCGTCATTTTGTTGTTTTTCCGAATTTTAAAATTCCATGCTACATTGTCAGTAGGTCACCATTGGTGGGTTAAAAGAAAAATAGTACAAAAAAAAACACGTGTTCGAAATACTCCCATGAGGTATTTATTATCCAGTAACGAATTCCAAAACTTGTAAACCTCTATTCAAATTCTTACGTATAAATTCCAAGAAAGAAAAAAAAATCCGAATGTGAGAACCTCACGTCCACCAAGCAGCAAGTAATGCAAATCAGACACGAGATAAAACAACTTCGGGCGCGGAAAACAAACGCGCGGTACCTGTAAATCGAGATTAGCATTTAATTAAGAAACTTTTTCACGCAATCGAACGTTTCAATCTCCGCCTCTCCTTTAATTAAATCGTCGCAGCCGTCCAGAAAAAAAGGGATACAATTAAATCGCGTCAAATTAAATAAGGAAAAAAAAAACGTTCCCAGATAAACGAGGGACGGCGCGAGGGGCCGCGCCGTTTCCTCTTCCGAAATGGAAACAATGAAACGTAACTCGAAAGTCGACACACAAGAGGAAAAGAAAAACGTTAATCAGATCAGCGCCGAGGGTCTCCGATTGTTCTTTAAGAATTTTAAATAATTAAGAGACAAAAGGTTGGCGGTCTTATCTGCCTACACGGTGTAAACACAGGGGAGGTGTTTCGGGCGGGAGAGAAAAGTTTAAGCGTAGTTTAAGATAACTTAATGGCGGTGACGGTTCGTGTTCTTTCGCACTAAAGGTGCAATTCCTGTGAAGCGTCAGGTGCGCATGTCTAACGCGGCGCGTCAAACGTATACAGCAGATGCCGCATGAGAAGAATCGGTTCCATTGGATTTCATTAGCCGCGTTCATCAGACAAAACTGCCAATCGGTGATTTTTCTGATGGACGCACTGTTAGGCCGCGCGCACTTTGGATGCGTTTTCGTACGAATTTTCTTCGTGCGGAAACGTACGAATGCGCATGAACAATCCCGATCTACCAAGTACTATAGAAGCGCGCAGACTGCGTGCGATTAGTCGTACGTATGCGTGCGTCTACTTACGACGTCCGAAAACTATCCGGCCTTGTTGGGATTTTACGCGATATCACCGGGCCACTGCCTATTTGACGGAGATTAACGTATTTTGTGTGAGCTCTCAATTCATAAGAACAGTATTCATTCGTTTACGCACGATACAATTCGCGTCCAAAGTGCGCCCGGCCTTAATCGTGAACATGTTCGTCCGAAGGCCGCCATCTTTGCAATCGTACAAATTAGACCCACTTGTGTTGGAAGTAAGCGTTGATGATTGTGAGGCTATGGAAGTGATGGTAATTATTTACCCATAGGGAGCACCTTCTGTGACCTTCTAAATAGGCTCATTCGACGCGTTTTCGCAAGACAAACAACTTTTTCCTTAGGCAAAATCGGCGCTCATTGTTTGTTTAAAAGTTATTAACAAAAAACATTTTACCTGTTTTTTCACTGTATCTTCGAAAATATTGGCTTTAAAGAAAAATGTTTCGGATAAAAACTGAAGCTTCTAACCCAAACTAACCAAACCTAACTAGTGATGAACGTTATTTTCACTAACTGCTACTTTGTAACCGTTATTATAAAATAATAACAGTAACCGTTATTGAAAAATCCCACCAACGGTGATTTTTTCAAAGGATATTTTATAAAAGGAGAGCGATTAAATAACGAATCACTTCTTAGCAACAGTAACTTTTAAAGCCGATTCAATATCGAATCACTTCTTAGAACAGTAATTTAATCGATTTATGTTAATTCAATATTAATATCACCGACATTTTTAATGCCAAAACGTTGCTAACGGACTCATGTAATTCTGGTCCAGACGGTATACCAGCGTTTTTTTTTTAAGAGATGTATATAAACCTTGTGTACTCCATTAAACTTAATTTTTAATGCTTCTTTAAACAATTGTGAATTTCCTTCTATCTGGAAACAGAGTTTCATTAAACCGATTTTTAAGAATGGTAATAGAGACGATATTACTAACTACAGAGGTGTAGCATTACAATCTGTCATCCCTAAATTATTTGATAAAATGATTGCTGATCAATTAATGTTTCATTGTAAAAACATCATCTGTGATGAGCAACATGGTTTCTGTTATGGCAAGTCTACGGTATCTAACTTACTAATATATCAATCGTACATTTTAGAGGCATTTGAGAATAGTTTTCAAGTAGATGCAGTGTACACGGACTTTTCAAAAGCCTTTGATCGTGTTTCTCACTCTATTTTGATTAATAAATTGCAGAAATTGGGCTTCGGTACTGCTATTACCAAATGGATTAGTAGTTATCTGGCTGATAGGGTACAATTCGTAAAAATTAACAACTTTACTTCAAACGCAATCAATGTTACATCTGGTGTTCCGCAGGGTTCCCATTGTGCCCCATTTTATTTTTATTGTTCGTAAATGATCTTAACAAATACATCAAACATTGTAGATTTATACTATTCGCTGATGATCTAAAATTGTTTTGTTCAATTAAAAGTAGTAAGGACATCTCTTATTTACAAGATGACTTAAACAATATATATTCATGGTGCTGTGATAACGAACTTTACCTTAATGAAAGCAAATGTTCATCTTTATCTTTCGGAAGAGGACGAATTAGTGACAACTTCTATAAAATCAATGGAACTCAACTGTCCTCAGTAACTTATAATAAAGATCTAGGTGTTATTTTTGATCGCTCCCTCACATTTTCTAAGCACATTGATTCGGTATGTTGCAAAGCATTGCAAACACTGGGATTTATTAATCGCTTCGCGAAAAATTTCTCTAATTCCACGCAGAAACTATTATTCATTTCCTTGGTGCGTTCTCAATTAGAGTATGCATCATGTATCTGGTCGCCGGTATATACCAATCGCATTTATCAGCTGGAACGTGTGCAAAACAAATTCCTATTATATATGTCTTATAGGAGTGGATTTAGCAGAGTGGATTACAGTCGAACTAATATGTTATTGACACTCAAGTTAGTGTCCCTACGCGACCGTCGTTACTACGCGGATTTATGTATTCTATACAAAATCTATAATGGGTTAATAAATTGCAGTGAGTTTCTTTCTTCACTAAATTTTAATATTTCGTCCATAACAAGAAATAATGTAATATTTCGTGAAAAGTGAAAGGAGTAATTACAGACGGAATAATCCGCTATGTCGCATGATGAAAATGTGTAATCTTATTTGAACCTCGAGAAATTTCATTTTATTTGGTACATCTTATGCGGTTTTTAAGCGTAATTTAAAATTGATGAACTTATCAATTTTGGATTATCACTAGAATAGTTGTTTTATTTTGTATAATTTTCATAATTTTAGTATCTTTATTGTGTATTAATATATTTATTCATGTACATTCTCGCGCTTCTACTTTTAGTATGAGTATCTTATTTTAAATTATAATTTAATTGTAGGTATTTTATTTTGTAAAAAGGTTATACCGTACAATAAATAAATAAATAACCGATTCAATAACGAATCACGTCTAAAAAACTCGAACAAATAAACTTGAGACAACCTCACTATTGCACATTTATTGAATAAAAGTAAAAGTATTTTTCGTCTTTAATACTTTTACTCGAACAAATATTGAAAAGAATTTGATGGAAAATTGACGAACACAAAATAAGCATTTTAGGCATTTATTTGTTTTCGTAAAGACCAAGACAAATGACTAAAGATCTGGACTCTGCGGGTTAATTGCCCCTTCATTGGGTGCGCCAGTGATTTCACGAGAAAACGAGAAAATGTCGTTTCGTTTTAAAATTACAGGAAATTCGCCAAATTTGACATTTAAATCATCAAAACCGGACAACGCATTCGGCGATGTACAAATTCAAAAATTAAAGTCGCGGTTTTAAAATCTTGGAAGTTTAAAAACCACAATTTTTGCATTCATTTCGAGAGAAAATTTCTGAATCCGTTTTAAAATGACATTAAATTCCCCATATTTTGACGTTAGTATCATCAAAATCGGACAACGCTAGTAGGCATGGGGACACTTGGGCTGACCTTGAGTGACCTCTACGGCCTTCCCAAGATGACCTCCATAAGGGAGCATTGACCCCGGGGCGATCGTAGTACAGACCTGTTTCCAGTTAAACAGACCTGTTAAAACGCTGTTTTCCAGTTAGACCTGATTAAAACCTGTTTTCAGTTAAATAGACCTTTTCAAGAGCTGTTGAACCTTTTAATTTAAGTATATCCAAACATGAAGAAACAAGATTGAAAAACAGCTTTTTAACAGGTCTGTTTAACTGGAAACAGGTCTGTACTACGATTGCCCCGGTGTCAATGCTTCCTCATGGAGGTCATCTTGGGAAATCCGTAGAGGTCACTCAAGGTCGGCCCAAGTGTCCCCATACCTACTAACGCTTTTACCATTTTAAATTTGTAATTTTGGTATTTTGCGTTAATTTCCGATATTTTCGAAACGTTAACGATGACGGACAAAAAATTCTAGACTCAATTTCCGTCAATTTCACGAGAAAATGTCGTAAACCGTTTTGAATAATACTAAATTCGCCATACGTTGACGTTTAAATCATCAAAATCGGACAGTTGTACAATTTAAAAAATCACTCCCAGGGCGGAGGCTATAAGCCTATCCAAGGACGCCCATTCCCAGACAGCGCGAGTGGTGGAAGCATCAGCCAGCAACGAGACCCAGGAGAAATTGAGGAACTTGACGATCAAAGTCGATAGACTCATGGGTTGGATGGATGACCTATGCAAGCAGGGGATCCCAGGCGTGGAGGCCCTAATCACTACGGCGACGCCATCGATTGAACCAGGGTCCTGGAGCAAGAGGGTTACAGGAAAAGGAAGGGGAAGGGCAAACAACAAATTAACAAGGGAGAGGGATCACCTGATACCGGAACCCGCCCAAGTGGCTGCCAGGACTCAGGCTCAGGATCAGGTTAGGGTTCGAGCGACAAAGATTCGAACGAAAGCCAACTTAGCCAGGAGGGATATCACAAGGTACAGGAAAGCAGGGGGTGGAGACCTCGAAATCTTGGCGGCTACCCACAAGGATGCCAAAGCGGCACTTTGGGTCGCTATAAGGAGGAGTAAAGAGGCCTACTGGAAGCGGTTATGCGAGGTCGAGGCTGACGTATGGGGGAGACCTTACCAATTGTTTACGGAAGATGTTGAGCAGGCAGCGCTCGCGCTTCCAGACAGGAAGGCTCCCGGCCCTGGTGGGGTGCCAAATGAGGCCATTCGAGCGGTGGTGGGTGAAAACCCGCGCCAACTAACGGAGTGTTTCAATGGGTGCTTGAAGGAGGGCAAGTTCCCCGCCAAGTACAAGATGACCAAGCTTGTCCTCCTACCGAAGAAGGGGAAGCCAACCCAGGAAAATGTGTCTCAAGGGTACAGTTTACTTTGCAGGCCTGAAAAAAGGGTTATTTTCGGTATTTTTTTGAGACGACTAATAACGTTGTTAACTAGAATGAGTTTCCCAGCAATTTAATAAGCCTTTAAGTACAAACTATGATTTCTTTGATAGTTTTATATAAAAATTAATTATGTTGTCACATCGTCGAAGTTGGAAAATCACACTGGTGGAAGTTTTTTGGAAATCAAAAAACGACATAACGTGTTAAAGTTTATTACATTTGCCAGTGTTATGTAGCATGGAATTTTAAAATTCAGAAAAACAATAAAATAACGCTTGTTTGGAAAAAATGTTTTTTGACCTTTTTGCGGCTCATTTTTTTGTGATATAAAATCAATAAATATATATTTTTTAAATTCATGCTATATTGCGGGTATATCTTTATAGTATTTGGGAAAAATTTCAGATCGATTGCTGCATCCGTCTGCGCGCAGTCACTTCCACCAATTCAAAAAACACTGTTCTGTGTACCGTTTATAAGCATTTCCATTTAAAATATCAACTTGCCGTTTGGACACAATATTCTATACACCTACAGCTTCCAAAAAATGCAAAATAAAAAAATTTATCTAACAAAGAAGACCCTTAACGGAGAGGCTAAAGTCCTCAAGCGAGTGCTTATCGATCGCCTAGAGGTCTGGATTGAGGAGACATGCGGTCTGTCCCCTAGTCAGTTTGGATTCCGCCGAGGCAGATCCACGGTGGATGCCCTGCTAAAGGTGAGGAAGCTCGCGGAGGAGGCCAATGCCAGGCCATTCAGGGAAATGAGGCATTGCCTTGCGATCGCAATAGACGTAAATAATGCCTTGAACTCCCGTGGCCAACAATTCTGGATGCAATAGCCAGGAGAGGAACTTTGGACTACCTACAGCGGATGATAGAGAGCTACCTAGTGGATAGGAAGCTGCTGTACGAAGGCGAAGTCAGCGAGACATGCGAGGTTAAGCTGACCAGAGGCATCCCGCAAGACTCGGTTCTAGGGCCGCTGGTCTGGAACCTTAGCTTACCACGACGTTCTGCGCCTGTTGCTACCGAAAGCGATAGAGGTGATCGGATTTGCGGACGACATCCTGCTGGTCGTTCGGTGGAGGGACGTCCGGGAGCTTCGCACTATTGCGGAGGTGGCTACAAGGCTAATCGCCGACCCCAGAAGACCGGAGTCGCATAGTTGTCGAGGAGAAGAGCCGGAAGGATCAAGGAGGAGAAACTGCATCTCCTTGGTCATGACATCGAGATCTCCAATTTGACTTACCTCGGGGTCACGATCGTTGCGAGTGAGGCTTAGAGGAGAATGCTCGTGGGGGTGGCGAAGGCTAAGCTTGTAGCAGTACAATTTTAAGAGGACATTATGTACTTTAATTAGTTAATTTTAAGGCCGGGTATATTAGTTGAGTTGCCGATAATAAACCACCACGCGTAAATTTATAAATAGATAGTTTTTGGCTGTGGACGCGCGATCGAGGTTTTTTGGGGATTTTTGAGGCCGTGCTCGAATGAAGCGGACGTGCTGAGATTTTGGATTATCGTTGTGCAGAGGTTTCTTCAAATTGAAGGTAAATTAATATTAAATTCACGTTATGTACGGGTACGGGTTATTAGGGAAGACGTTAGTCACTGTATAAATCGGAAATTGAGATTTTAATTAATGTGCGTTAATACCATTTAGGAACCTTTAAGTTTGGAGGTCATCGTCGCCAATTGGCGCATCGAATTAATTCCAAATTAATCTCGGAGTCGGTGTGGACAAGGCTTTTCCCTGCTGTGCCGTGTGTAACCGGGGAATTGGTTGGCGGCATACCGTTATGGAGTCGTCACATTCTTTCCACTACCTCCATCACCTTGCGCCGGAGGTTGACAGATCCGGAGGAGAATACAGGTAAGTTGACAAAGATAAGGTTTGAGAAGCTATCGCACTCGCCGGTTGGCGTTGAATTTTGCGGTTACAATTAGTTTGTTACGTCCCAGACGTGTTTCTTTTTTTGGTGGCGCCCACACTTTGTATGTAATAATTATCAACGGTTAATTTGTATATAATAATTATCAACGGTTGATTGGTATATGATAATTATCAGCGGTTAATTTTTAAGACAGAAAATACCTATTTAGTTCTTGAATAAATTTAATTTGATTTCATTACCACATGATTGAGTGCACCCTCACCCGCTCCGCGAAAGAAAAATCAGCCGGGAGTCACAAGCTCTTCTACGCCTGCACGAGCCTGGGTCAACAGGGTCAGTGCAACAAGACACATCCTAAGGCTCCAACAGACCAGGTATCCTGAGAATCATCAGGGCCTACAGGACAGTATCGACAGCGGATGCTGAAGTCATAGCCTACTCTGCGCCCCGAACCTGGTTGCTAGGGTAAGAACCTCGGTACACGGGGTACCCAAGAATGGCGGCGAGCCCTGGAATACTAAGAGGGAATCCTGCCGGGCTTATGGAGGCATGTCAATCCAGGTGGTTGGGTGGAAGCTAAAGCTAATTCCGGATATCAAGAGCTGGGTGCAGCGCAAACACGGCATTATGAACAAAACAGGACCAAAGCAGATGTGTATTATTCTACATGATGTGGAAAACTCTTTAGTGTATAAAAAATGCATGCACTTTTTATTATTTCGCTAAACTGTTCAGTTGTAACAGCAGTTCCATTTTTGCCTATTTGGAAATTCGTATTTTGCTCGGCACAAGTGTCAGACCGCCCATTCAAACAAATTCTTAACATCGATCGTCATAAATTTGAAAGAAGTTCCACATGTAACTTCGATCCCAGAACTGCCTCTACCTGTAGGTAGTTTCTGTCCATGTTTGCATTACAGATTTATGACCAGCAGTAGTAATCAAATTAATTTCCAATTTGTAAAACCAGACCTGTCTTAAGTGGAATGCTTTAGATGTTGAAATTTTGAGTTTGTTGTAAGTCGAATGTAATGTAACGCATATTTTCATCTTTTAATGCTTGCTCACTATTGTGACACAGCTGAAATCATACATTTATATTTGCTTCATGTTCATCATTACATCGCCCAGAATCGCACTAGTCACTTTTTGGGTGAGTCGTGTATAACATCGTGCACATGTTCGGGTGTCATGTGACATACAAGAAAAACCCAAACGAAAACATAATATACAAGACGGGGGTGGATAAAGGTGCTATGTGCACTTAGCTCCTTTTTCCATTAGGTGTTGGAAAATAATTAAGACAGCTCCTTCTACAGGACGGCAAATGTAAGTTGGCCAGACGCGCAGAGAGGAAGTGAAAGCTCTCTCTCTACAGCCGGCCGAGTACAGTCTCTGTAACAAGCAAGCACATATTCTTCGCGTGCGCTATTCATTTACAAATCTATCGGGCGCTTTCCTCCGCATAATTAATGCACTGTCACTTTTGAAAATGAATGTACCACGAAATCTATCGAGAGCGCCCTTCGAAGGTTCCGCCCACAATTTTGCCACTGCGCAACGGCAAGTTACGTTTGCTGTCCTGTACAGTTGTGTGTTGCTGAAATATGAATACAAGAGCCATAGCAAGTAGGCGACTTGTTTCACAAGCACAAAATACTTTCATTCAAAGTACAGTATAATTGACATATTTTCAAAAATGTAACATAGCCCTTTTTCCACTTGTCCTTTTATTTATATTTGATATTCAGACTGTACAATTATTTTTCTATTGTCATAGTAAAAGTCGTCGTGCGGAACTATAGTTGGCAACAACGGCATCTCGCGGATTTTCGTAGAGGAGGCTAAGACAAATATTTCGCTCGTGCTCTACTATAGAGCTATTCAGCAGAGATGGCGGTCGGGGTGTCTTGTCCGTCCGAATCAAGTAGTGCCCGTTGCAATTTTCCACCATAGGCTAAATCGCTCGCGCCTATGAAATAACCGGTAAGTAAGAGACGCCGTAAACTATTTCTTTTTCCTTCTACCGCTCGGTCTAAGACCGAGCTACGCAGGCCGCGTGTGTATTTTCTAGAAAAGGTCGACGAAATCGTACGTCTTGGGAATATCCGCTCGGTTATCAGGTGGTAGAAAAGGATGCCAATATTATTTGAATGTTCCGAACTTAGTTCGTAAACCGCCCTTATTCGTGAACTTAATCTTATAGAGGAAACAAATATTGCGCTGCTGTTTTGATCAAATTTTCTTCCGCAGCCTCCTCGCTTAACATCCATGAGCCGCCGCTGGTTGGCAATCACTTGACAATAGTCAAAACGCGGTAATTTTGAAATTTATACAACCCATGACAATAAATAGTCCGCCATCCGAGATAAACGCAGAAGTTTAATAAGTTAGAGTTAATGGTCGGAATAAATCGCCAAAGCTGAAACTTTCACAATGGCGAATTTAAATTAAAATATATTATCTCCCGGAATATTGAATATAGAGTAAAACTTATATTTTGAACGTCTAATTTAACCCGGAGAATGTTACATTGATTTATACCAGAATCCAGACGCTGCACACAATGCGGCCCCGACGATCTATCAGGGCAATAATTTTTGTTCCGGGGTCACGGGAATTAAGCCCTTTCTTCTTGTGCCTTACGGCGGACAATAAGGTCCCTTCGGAAACTTGGAATTGCATGCAAATGCGCGAATGGCAGATCGCCAAAAGATGTTTTTAAATTCCGTCCAAAAAATATCATCGCGCTGATTGGAGAAATTAATTTCCCCTCCTGTTCCTTTTTTTATCGCACCGGCCAGGGAAAACAATCTCGCAATTATCCTTTCACGGGAATGATTGATGGAACATGATCACGTCTTCGTGTATGTAAATTACTCGTGTCCACACCTCGCCACTAATTCGTTTATGGCGGCCGTAAATAATAAAGAGGTAACCTCGCCCCAAACAAAGCATTCTCACACATTTTTATAAGCTCGTTAACAGTCCTTTTTACAACTTACTAAATATTTAATAACGCATATGAATATTCCGATTTTATATATGCGGCGCTGTAAAAACCGCAGGACGAAAAAAAAAATATTAAAATTCCGAATTTTATAGGCTCGTTAGGGGACGACTTCATAAATACCCTCTAAATTCTAATTTTATGATGCGGGGAAAATAAAATGAATTTACACTGAATAAATTAATAAAATACTATTGAATGAAAGATAATACCAGCGAATATTTGGATTGTGTGAGGTGATCAGGTTGTACATTTCAAACAATTTTTGGAATTGATTAAAGATGAGTTAACCTAGTTATAGTCATTTTAATTAGTCGACAGGGCCTAGAAGCTAAGGCCATTAACTACGCTAAAAGAAGAAGATTAAAAAAAAAATAAGTTCTGCGTATCTTTTTTTAGCATAGGAAACTGGTCCATTAAACTGTATATATTGATTTCAAAGTATATATATAATCATTATTTATATTACATAATGAATGGGGGGGCATACACTGAACATCCATGGAACTTCACGGCCACTTCTTCGTTCCGAAAAAGTGACCGCACGGATGGGATTCGAACCCACAACCACGAGGCCCGTGAGCAAAAGCTCTACTCACTACCACTTCGACGTATCTTCTAATAACAAATGTCATTCGCGCTTATAAATATATATGCACATAAAATGCAGTAATAATAACAGAAATAATTTTAATTAATTGTGTGAAATTGACTCGCGATTCCATCCGATCGATTGCCTGCGCTTATTTATTTAGAGCACTGTGGGTTTATTTTATTTTTTTTTTAATGTTTTGAGCGATTCCATCGTAAAATTGTAGTTTGCGTCAGTGGAAATATTTATTCGAAAGATATTTTTCCCAGTCGATACTTGTGAAAGGTATACGGAGCACGTACGTACGAGCGCCGCTATCATTTTCCTCTTCTGAATCTTGGGTAGTTTCGGTCCTCGTGGAGGGCCGTATCCATACAAAGGAGCTTATAACTATTTTCAGCAGGATAATGATATCCCCTTGCCCGCACAATGCTATCACGAAATAAGTGATTTCCAGTGGATGGGGAGATGAAATCGAGCATGGATATTACTTACAAAGTTTTCGTTATCCCACAATGACTTATGGAATTATTTTCGATTGTGGTGTTAAATCTGGTCTATTTTAATGACCATTTCAGTTTTGAAATATATTTCTGCGTTGGTAGTAATAACTGTGAGCAGGTTTTTCTAAATTCTGACGAAATCGCTGCACCCATTTCTACAATAATAAACTAATGCTTAGAAGAGGGCCACTTTCTAGACCCTTAAAATAGCCAAAATAATTCTTATTGCTACTAAAGCAAATAAAATCCGCAAAAAAATTATCGCATCACCTACGTTCTTCCTGTTAGGACATTTGTTTATTGTGATAACATATCTGTTTCTATGAATAATAAACATAACAATACAACGAATTTCCTTCGATTTTCTTGAATTTGTGGTAAGAGTAATTTTATATATGTTTTTTAACATTTAAATGGTTATTGATATGAAATTTATAGTATTTTTGATTTCAAAATGAACGCAATTCTTGAAATTTAACAAGAGACGAAATCGTTCGTGTCGTGTCCTTAGTTGACAATGGTCGAGATCAAAGATATGTTGCTGCAGTATTGGGACTTCAGCAGTCCACGGTTTCAAAAATAATAAGAAAATTCAGAGAATACACACGAAGAGCAGGACAAGGTCGTAAGAGGGCAACAACAGCAAGAGATGACTGATTTATATGTTTAAATGCACTGCGTATCAGACATTGTACCTCAAGGCAGTTACAAGCTGAACTGTACAATAATATTAGTGATGCGATAATTTTTCCGAGGAGTATATTTATGAACCTGAAAACCTCAGACCAATTGCCATCCTTCCTTCTCTGTCTAAAATATGTCAACATATATTGAAGTCTCGATTACTTCCTTCCTTGAAAAACACAAACTGCTTAGTAATTATCAATATGGCTTAAGCTCCGGAAACTCTACAACTTCTGCAGTTGTCGCCCTACTTGATAAGGTCTCAAAGGCACAGGATGATAAAAGCTAGATCTGTTTGACGTACTGCGATCTATCTAAAGCTATTAATACCATTAGCCATGATGTCTTGCTTCATAAATTATTTTTTTACGGAATCAGAGGAGTAGCTCTCAAATTTATGGAATCATACCTCACTGAGCGAAACCAATTTGTAGATTGGAAAAATACTCGATCAACAAAATTTAATAATAACTAGTTTTTCAAGCTTAAGTTGATGTATGTGAAATTGTGTTCTTTATGTGAAATAGTGAAATATAAAATTAAGGAAAGTAACTGGTGACGAACGACGGCTCCGCTGCGCTGCGCCGTCGTCTGCGCGTAGGAGGCCATTAAAATAAAATAAAGTAATTGGTGACAGAACACGGCGCAGCGCAGCGGATATAGCCGAATTTGGCAGTACATGTCACGTTTGAAGCTTGACTTTTTCAATGATTTAGGGGTTGTGAAATGAAAAATCTTCAAGGTCAAGGAAAAACGGTCATATATTATAAACGGTTTGCCGTACGTATAATTTATTCAGAATATATTTTTTAACAATTTTTCATAGCAATAATGTCTCCTAGAGATAACGGCTGACGTTGTAGAGGTCAAAATGTAAGAAATTGGGTGTTCTCCCCCTAATAACTCCGTAAAGGTAACAGTTATGAAAACAGCGGTAACAGATAATCTTAGAGGCAAGAAGTTCCTACAATAAAGATAAATACAATTTTGCGATATCTTTAAAACTGAACGCGCTATGGCGGCCTGAATTGTTTCGTTACAATAAATTTTGCTTGCACCCACGAGGTGAAAAAAATCATATCTCGAGAACAGGGCAAAAAATCAAAAATCTGGTACTACAATCCGTAAAGGGATAGTTTGTGAGTATTTTGAGATACAAACCAATCCTCTAACTCGAAAACCCTAAAAGAAGATAGAATTTGACGGGAAAAAAAGTGTTAAATAGGTTCCCCTGGGGGGTGGGGGTGAGGTGAGAAGACCGGATAAATATGGATAGTTGCGTAAATTATAGAGGCACAGTTTTGGATACAAAAAATTCCGAAATTTTATAAACTCTAGCCGCAACGGTCAAAAAGGTGATTTTTTCATTTTCACCTGGGATTGATTTGTTCAAAGACCGGTCCCTTTGTAGATTTCGAACGTCTCTTGAAAATTGCACCTTTCTACGTTTCTTCGTTTTATCGTAATTAATGGTTTTTGTCTTGCGTTTGGTAGTAAAAAATAGTAATATAGTAACAGAAATAATATGTTTATTGAAGGTAAATCACCATTTTACAATAAAAGTTAGTTGTTAATACCTGAATGGTAAATATCTATGCGGTTAACTTAGTCATTATCTTGCAAATCAAGTGAAGAATAATATGGGTTAGAATTTCTTCCGAGTTAATAACAACAACAAAATTAAATCTCCAGTAATAATAATAGACAAGGTGTTTTAGAATTGCGATGTCAAATTATAAATATTCAGTTTTCGGTGCATAGAAATTTATACCTAGAAAATTTATTTATTTATTATAGTTATCAAATTTTCCATGCATCGGACGTCATAAATTTAAAGTTTTCAGTGCTTAATATTATGCATTACAATTATATATAATTATATATAATTTTTGACAGATAGAAAATTATAAATATTTACATTGTCGACTCGATGTACTTTATAAATATAAAACTATCAATACACCGAATTTTATAAACATAAAATTATCGATACGCCGAAATTTTACATTTAAAATTATCGACACACTGAACTTTATAAATATAAAACGAACGACATACCAAACTTTATAAATATAAAATCATCACAGAAATGTGAACTTTGGACGTCAAGGTATACGTAATAAGTTTCCAGCTCATTGAATTTTACAAGAAAACAAACAAAAAGTAAAGTAGAACTTTTTTTGACTTAGGCTGAGCCATTCACACACACACGGCTATTATTTTATATTTTTTTCTATAAAACAACCACGGACCTGAACGAATACTTCTCGAAACCGAAAAGTCTTTCGTCCGGGCTGGAAATCGAACCCACACGGCCGCGGTGAAGTAGAACTTTATAAATATGAAATTTTAGATGCACTGAATTTCGTAAATTTAAGGTTTTCAGTGCATAGAAGTTTATAATTACATAATTTTTAGCAAATAGAAAATTATAAATATATAGTTTATCGACTTGGAGTAATTTATAAATATACAACTTTCGATACACTGAACTTAATAGATATAAAATTATCGATACACCGAAGTTTATATACATATATAGAAAACATAAATATAACATTGTTGACTCGGGGAACTTTATAAATATAAAACTATCGATACACCGAACTTTCTAAATATCCAATTATCGATACACCGAACTTTCTAAATATCAAATTATCGATACACCGAACTTTATAAGCTTAACATTTGAATTCCGAACTTTATTAATGTACAATTACCCCAGTAACGTGAAAATTGGATGTAAAATCATAAATATTAAGTTTTTAGTGCATAGAATTTAATATCTATAAAAATAAACTTGCGCTTAACTTTGTAATCGAAGATTATAATTGAAGGGTTTGGAATAAAACAGGTTAGAGTGCATTTTTTATTTAATTTGAGTTGAGTGAAGATTATCCTAGTTAAGTTTAGTACAATTCACATTAAAATCTGTTTTAGTACCCAGTGCCAAGAATTTCATATAAATTTGTTTTGGAATTTTGTAATAGTTTGTTAAATAATTAATTAACTTTAGACGCAATTATCTCAAAACAAGCATTTACGTAATTATACCCATTTTATTCCAAACTCTTCAATTATTTAATTTTTGACAAAAGGAAAATTAAATAAATATGAAAATGTTGACTCGGCGTACTTTATAAATAAAAAACTTTCGATATAAAATAATCGGTACACCGCACTTTATAAATATAAAATGTTCGATACACCAAACTTTATAAGTTTAAAACTACCGATACACCGAACACTATACATTTAGAATTATCCCACCAATATGAACTTCGGACGTTAAGAAATAAATATAAATTTTCAGCGCATAGAATTTTATAACTAGAAAATTTTCGGTGGATCGAACTTTATAAATATAAAAATTTCGATGCACAGAACTAAAATTTAAAGTTTCCGTTGCATAGAAGTTTATAATTATATATTTGTAGGTAAATAAAAAAATAAATTGTATACATTGTCTTATCGGCGTACATTAAAATATAAAACTATCGATACACCGAACTTTATAAATATAAAATCATCGATACATCGAACTTTATAAATGTAATATTATCCATACACCACAAAAATTTTGAAGCACAGAACTTCGTAAATTTAAAATTTTCAGTGCATAGATTTTATAATTATATATTCTTACTAAATAAAAAATAAATAAATTATACACATTGTCGACTCGGCGTACAATATACATACAGTGCACGCCTAAAGTATGAATATATTCAGTAAAACCGAAATAAAATATTTTTGAAAAATATCTTGGAACAGGTCGATTTTCTTTGATAAAAATACACACTTTGCATAAAAGTCGATTTTCAGTCGTCATTTGTTTTTGAGTAATGACGGCGGCCATTTTGTTTTTAAATGGCAACGCCCTATTTTTGTCTTTGATTTTGTGAGATCTCTTCATTGTCGAACTGGCAGTTTAAAAATATTGCCATCTTACATAAGAAATTTTTCGAGTAAATGACAATTAAAGGTGATAACTTAATATTTAAAGCCGTTGCCCAGTGCTTTTTTCCAAACAAAAATATCTTAACCTTCCATATAATACAATATTTCAGCAAGACGGCGCACCCCCGCACTATGCGCGTCTTTTGACAATTGCTATACGAATAGGTGGTTTGGCAGGCGAGGACCGATAGAATAGCCCTTTAGAGAGATGAATGCCCAGAATTAGCCTAGAAAATATTTAAAACGTTCAAGAAGAATTTCTAGATGTTCGAGAACAAAAAAAAACAAAAAAAAACAACAACAAAAAACGCATAGTGGCAGATGCCCCGTCTTGCTGAAACCATATTGTGTTATATGGAAGGTCAATATCATTTTTATTTAGAAAAATTACTACAAACGCTGGAACAAGGTTATTTTGTAAAACCTTTAAATATCGGGTTCTCACCTTCAATTGTCATTTACTCGAAAAATTGCTTATGCAAGATGGCAACATTTTTGTACTGCCGGTTCGACAATGGAAAGATCTCTCAAAATAAAAAAAAAAAAATTGGGGGTTGCCATTTAAAAACAAAATGGTTGACGTTGTTACTCAAAAACAAATGACGACTGAAAACATGTATTTTTATAAAAGAAACCCATTCGAGGATTTTTTTCAAAAATATTTTATTTCGGTTTTACTGAATATATTCCATACTTTAGAAGCGCACAGTATACAATGTGTACTAGCCAAATGGAATAAATTCGATAATAAACAAATGGGGGCGTGTTCGCAAAAACGCTCGAATACGGCGATTGGTATTTTTAGTTGCGCATTTTTTTCAACGAAAACTTTTTATACAGGGTGTGTCATATAACAGAAGCCAATACCAACTTTCTTATTTTAAATGCAACACCCTGTATATTATACAATTTTTGGATTCTACAGAAAATTATAGACATATTTTCATGTACCATGTCTATACCTATCTTCAACTGTTTCGGAAATATTAAGTATCTTCAGTTTTTTTCACTGGATAAGATAAGAACATATGCAATACACTGTAATGGTAAATGTTTGGACAGGAATTGTTGGAGAACAAATTATAGGTCCCTTTTTCCTTGATGCCAATTGAAATGGCGATAATTATTTAGCACTATTCTAAAATAATGTCTTGCCAACTTTGACAAACTTATATCCTGATCCAGCAAACCCACAAGTTCCAACGAATATGATAATAGTTTTAGCAAGATGGAGAATCGCCCCATTACCAACTTTTCGCCAAAGTTCATCATCGGCTTCCAGCTGCTCTAAGGCCCAATTAGCGAAGTTGTATCGAAGTGGATGGACAACTCTCTTCAACTGTTGTGTTATTTGGACCTTATAGGCGAATAAACCGATGTCTTTATGCAAAATACGCCTCATGGTAGTGCGACTAATGTTCAATTGCTGAGAGCGATGACGAGTCGATGTTCTCGGGTTGGCTTGCATACTACGGGCTACAGCAGCAATATTCTCGGGTGTACGAACCGGAGGAGCGTGTGGAGCTTTAGTACGGTCCACCAGCATACCAGTTTCACGAACTTTGTACACAAATTTCTTCAGAATACTTCGCGACCGAATTTTGTACGCAATTTTCGCACCGATTCTGCAATACACGAATTACATTCAAAGTACATTTTTAACATTTCCCAACGTTCATCAAGCGTATAGCGTGCTATTTCGTTAACCGGGTGTTGTTGTTGTACATGAGATGTCAAATATCATAAAAGTAAAAATAAAGTGGTAGTTCAAAAAGATTCCAAGAGATGGCCCACCCTTTACTATCGCTATAATCCACTATCATATTTGATCTCTCTTTTTCATTAGTAATTTGTATTGTATTTATTAGGTGTTCTAACCAAAATTAAAATCTGTCATTTCTGACACTGACATAAAAGTCCAACAGTGACGGTTCACGGGTTTTTTTCTGGTACGGCCGAGGTAACAAGAGGTGGTAATACAGATAGGTGCGGTCACGCAGCCAGCCGTCTCTGCAACTGACCCTACCTATCTGTATTACCACCTCATGTTCCTCGGCCGTACCAGAAAAAAACCCGCGAACCGTCACTGGAGTCCAATTTACTTTATCAATTATGGGACTAGTACGAAATATGCACCATTTTGGCCTAAAAAGAAACCGCCAAAGTGACCATTTTCGTACAGTCGAACATAAAACCTTTTATTAAGATTGTAATAATTATTTATTTAAGTATTTCTAATCGTCCGCAAAACGTTTTTAGAAGAGGGCGCAGCATTCTGTGCAGTTGGAAAAATACGAGCGAACTTAAACCTCGAGCAAACACTCGACGTCAAAAGTTAAATTCCCGTACAAATAACGCATTATATTTCAGTGTTTGACTTACAGCAAACCGTGAATGGTTCACGGATTAAAAACCAACAAAACGCGATGAGGGAGGGGAGACTTTTTCCCTCTGATGGAGACGTTTCCAGGTGCGGCGAGCGCTTATTTATTCCTTCCGGTCGCTCCCTCCGACCCGTCCGTACCACCCTCTTCGCTGCCCCGCACTAAATCATCCTTTCGTGCGGTAATTAATATCGTCTTCGGGGTGGGTCGTCCACTCTTAATGCAAATAACAAACGCGATCGATGTATACCATTCCCATGCAAATCTCTTGACGCATCGTCCGAGCGAAATTTTTCACGGGCTCCGATTTATGGTCCGCGTTTAAAGGTGAAATATTTCACTCGAGTATTATTTATCGCCGAAAAATAACAACTATCTCGCGGGACGAGCTCAAACTGGAAAAGTAGGGACGGGTCGGGGATGTATTTATTTGCCGGTTTTTGAATTTAATGGATGCAATCGGTTCTTGCTGCAGCGGTATTTATCTAGTTTTTTTTGGTGGAGCTTTCTGAAAATCCACATGAAATCATGTTGTACATTATTATTTGGATCACTTTCATTAATTAACAAATAACAACTAAATACTCAGTAATCAAGAGTCTTTAATGGAATTGTGGATTTAAGAACTTTATGGTTTGTGGCATGTTAGAAAAAAGAAAAATGCAATAAGAGCAATAAATCAAGATAATTCAACTTATACATTTAAAATAGCCGAGTAAGCGATTTTTCAAGCGGGTAAAAAGGTAGATGAAACTTTGCAAGTGGATAAAAAGGTACAAGTGAGTAATCTTCACGATGACTTCACTGAACGATTTGAAATTATAGATAGTTTTACTTTATTCGTTCAATTATTTTAACAAATAACACTAGCGGTTATAATTTCTACAGGATAAATTATCGCAATTTTCGCAAATTTCTCAAATAAATGCAAAATCCATTTGCCCATCTCATAAAATGAAAAGCTATTTAATAGAACTATTTACTCATATTTCTGTAAATTGAATGAAAAAATATACTACAATGCCAGATACACCAATTCTATTTATATAATATATTGCGGGACTCGATTTCAATTTTCCGGAGTTAGTCTGAATATCACGTAGACGTGTGCATCGGATACATCAGACCGAATACGCGAAATAACATTATCTTGTTTCCCGGTCTCTGTGTGGAGTTCTCACGTAAAATTTGAAAGTTTCAACAGGAAGGCCGTGATTTATCTTAACGCTCCTCCACTATGAAAATTTCATTCCTTTATGCAAATAAAACGATGATTTACGCCCGGGACCTCACCTCCACATTGGAAATTAGCCGGCGAGAACATCCTGTCCAAGGATGTAAAGTATACACACACACACGTCCACGTACGAAACGTGTAGGAACACACAATGCAATTGGTGGAGCGGAGGGCCGTTCTTCATCTCGTGATGGTCACCGGAAGTAATTACGTGGTGTGGCCAACAATTGGTCCGGAATGATCCGCCTTCCTCAGGTACCACTTACATCATTGTACGTCAAACAATTGTTTCATTAAAATGCCGGAGCGCTTGTACCCTCTCTCTCCGTCTCTCTCTTCATTTGAACTGCTCGAGGTGATATATAGGTAATTGTGGCACATTAATGAATGACTCGATTCGGAAATTTCGAGTTTACGATGGGAATCCGAACGGGATGCTAACACGATGTTTTTATGGCCGGAGGAAATTCCTCTTTAAGTATTTATTATTGAGGAGCGGCTTGAAAATATTTTCTAGTAAACGTGATACTGGATAGAATCATAGACGTCTGCAGGGGTGGCAAAAGGGGGGCATCGGTTTTGGTTGACTTCAATACTTTACGACTGTTCAATAGAAAAAATTGCACAACATTTTGGAAGAGCTAGCCAAATACCAAAAATTGTAAAAAAAAACTTATCTCCATTAGAATTAGCTTCAAAATTTCTAAATTCATCCGGAACAAACCTATTTTTGACATCTCCTTAAAACAATTGACTTATGATAGCTTGAAACAAAATCTAGAACTGGAGAAGGAAATATTGCATTCGGCGATTAGACACATTGTAAAAAAATAATCTTCACTGGATATGGCTTCAAAATTTCAAAATTCATTCAGAATAAATTAATCTTTGACATCCCCTTAAGACAATTGACATATCCTAGCTGGAAACAAAATGGCAACACTCAAATCTTGAACTGCAGAAGAAAACATTTCATTACGCGATCACATTATAAAAAATTCTTCTTCACTACAATTAGTTTCAAAATTTTAACATCCATCCAGAATAGACCTATTTCTGACATTCTTTTAAAACAATTGACATCACAAATGGAAAAAAATAGCAACACTTGAAACCTAAACGGAGAAAATAAAAATTGCATTCAGCGATAAGAAAAATTGCAAAAAAATCATCTCTACGGGAATTTTTTGGCAGTTGAAAGTTATCATTTTTGGCAGTTAAAAATGGCCATCGTTGACAGTTAAAAATTTTAGTTTTTGGCAGTTGGAAGTTATCATTTTTGGCAGTTAAAAATTGCCATGGTTGACTGTTAAAAATTGTAGTTTTTGGCAGTTGGAAGTTATCATTTTTGGCAGTTAAAAATGGCCATCGTTAACAGTTAAAAATTGTAGTTTTTGGTAGTTGGAAGTTATCATTTTTGGCAGTTAAAAACTGCCATCGTTGACTGTCAAAAATTGTAGTTTTTGGCAGTTGGAAGTTATCATTTTTGGCAGTTAAAAATGGCCATCGTTGACAGTTAAAAATTGTGGTCTTTGACAGTTGGAAGTGGTCATTTTTGGCAGTTAAAAATGGCCATCACTAACAGTTAAAAATTGCAGGTTTTGGCAGTTGAAAGTTATCATTTTTGGCAGTTAAAAATGGCCATCGTTGACAGTAAAAATTGTAGTTTTGGCAGTTGGAAGTTATCATTTTTGGCAGTTAAAAATGGCCATCGTTGACAGTTAAAAATTGTAGTTTTTGGCAGTTGGAAGTTATCATTTTTGGCAGTTAAAAATGGCCATCGTTGACTGTTAAAAATTGTAGTTTTTGGCAGTTGGAAGTTATCTTTTTTGGCAATTAAATATGGTCATAGTTGACAGTTAAAAATTGTAGTTTTTGGCAGTTGGAAGTTGTCATTTTTGGCAGTTAAAAATGGCGATCGTTGACAGTTAAAAATTGTGGTCTTTGGCAGTTGGAAGTGGTAATTTTTGGTAGTTAAAAATGGCCATCACTAACAATTAAAAATTGCAGTTTTTGGCAGTTGAAAGTTATCATTTTTGGCAGTTAAAAATGGCCATCGTTGACAGTTAAAAATTGTAGTTTTTGGCAGTTGGAAGTTATCATTTTTGGCAGTTAAAAATTGGCCATCGTTGACAGTTAAAAATTGTAGTTTTTTGCAGTTGGAAGTTACCATTTTTGGCTGTTAAAAATGACCATCGTTGACTGTTAAAAATTGTAGTTTTTGGCAGTTGGAAGTTATCTTTTTTGGCAGTTAAAAATGGTCATCGTTGACAGTTAAAAATTGTAGTTTTTGGTAGTTTGAAGTTATCGTTTTTGGCAGTTAAAAATTGCCATCGTTGACAGTTAAAAATTGTATTTTTTGGCAGTTAAAAGTTATCATTTTTGGCAGTTAAAAATGGTCATCGTTGACAGTTAAAAATTGTCGTTTTTGGCAGTTGGAAGTTATCATTTTAGGCAGTTAAAAATGGCCGTCGTTAACAGTTAAAAATTGTATTATTTGGCAGTTAAAAGTTATCATTTTTGGCAGTTAAAAATGGCCATCGTTGACAGTTAAAAATTGTATTATTTGGCAGTTAAAAGTTATCATTTTTGGCAGTTAAAATGGCCATCGTTGACAGTTAAAAATTGTATTATTTGGCAGTTAAAAGTTGTCATTTTTGTCAGTTAAAAATGGCCATCGTTGACAGTTAAAAATTGTAGTTTTTGGCAGTTGGAAGTTGTCATTTTTGTCAGTTAAAAATGGCTATCGTTGACGGTTAAAAATTGTAGTTTTAGGCAATTGAAAGTTATCATTTTTGACAGGTAAAAATGGCCATCGTTAACAGTTAAAAATTGTAGTTTTTGGCAGTTGAAAGTTGTCATTTTTGGCAGTTAAAAATGGCCATCGTTAACAGTTAAAAATTGTGGTTTTTGGCAGTTGGAAGTTGTCATTTTTGGCAGTTAAAAATGGCCATCGTTAACAGTTAAAAATTGTGGTTTTTGGCAATTGGAGGTTGTCATTTTTGGCAGTTAAAAATGGTCATCGCTGACAGTTAAAAATTGTAGTTTTTGGCAGTTGGAAGTTGTCATTTTTGGCAGTTAAAAATAGCCATAGTTGACAGTTAAAAATTGTAGTTTTCGGCAGTTGGAAGTTATCATTTTTGGCAGTTAAAAATTGTACTTTTTGGCAGTTGTACGTTATCATTTTTGGCAGTTAAAAATGGCCATCTCTGACAGTTAAAAATTGTAGTTTTTGGCAGTTGGAAGTTTTCATTTTTGGCAGTTAAAAACGGCTATCGTTGACAGTTAAAAATTGTAGTTTTAGGCAATTGAAAGTTATCATTTTTGACAGGTAAAAATTGCCATTATTGACAGTTAAAAATTGAATTTTTTGGTGTTTGTAAGGTGTCATTTTTGGCAGATGAAAATAATAGTTTATAGCAGTTAAAAATTGCCATCGTTGACAGTTAAAAATTGTAGTTTTTGGCAGTTGGAAGTTTTCATTTTTGGCAGTTAAAAATGGCCATCGTTGACGGTTAAAAATTGTAGTTTTTGGCAGTTGGAAGTTATCATTTTTGGCAGTTAAAAATGGCCATCGTTGACGGTTAAAAAATGTAGTTTTTGGCAGTTGGAAGTTATCACTTTTGGCAGTTAAAAATGGCCATCGTTGACAGTTAAAAATTGTAGTTTTTGGTAGTTGGAAGTTATCATTTTTGGCAGTTAAAAATGGCCATCGTTGACGGTTAAAAAATGTAGTTTTTGGCAGTTGGAAGTTATCATTTTTGGCAGTTAAAAATAGCCATCGTTGACAGTTAAAAATTGTAGTTTTTGGCAGTTGGAAGTTTTCATTTTTGGCAGTTAAAAATGGCCATCGTTGACGGTTAAAAATTGTAGTTTTTGGCAGTTGGAAGTTATCATTTTTGGCAGTTAAAAATGGCCATCGTTGACGGTTAAAAAATGTAGTTTTTGGCAGTTGGAAGTTATCACTTTTGGCAGTTAAAAATGGCCATCGTTGACAGTTAAAAATTGTAGTTTTTGGTAGTTGGAAGTTGTCATTTTTGGCAGTTAAGAATGGCCATCGTTGACAGTTAAAAATGGCCATCGTTGACAGTTAAAAATTGTAGTTTTTGGCAGTTGGAAGTTATCATTTTTGGCAGTTAAAAATGGCCATCGTTGACGGTTAAAAAATGTAGTTTTTGGCAGTTGGAAGTTATCATTTTTGGCAGTTAAAAATAGCCATCGTTGACAGTTAAAAATTGTAGTTTTTGGCAGTTGAAAGTTATCACTTTTGGCAGTTAAAAATGGCCATCGTTGACAGTTAAAAATTGTAGTCTTTGGTAGTTGGAAGTTGTCATTTTTGGCAATTAAAAATGGCCATCGTTGATAATTAAAAATTGTAGTTTTTGGTAGTTGGAAGTTGTCATTTTTGGCAGTTAAGAATGGCCATCGTTGACAGGTAAAAATGGCCATCGTTGACAGTTAAAAATTGTAGTTTTTGGCAGTTGGAAGTTGTCATTTTTGGCAGTTAAAAATGGTCATCGTTGACAGTTAAAAATTGTAGTTTTTGGCAGTTAAAAATGGCCATCGTTTACAGTTAAAAATTGTAGTTTTTGGCAGTTGGAAGTTGTCATTTTTGGCAGTTAAAAATGGTCATTTTTTGGCAGATGAAAATAGTAGCTTTTAGCAGTTAAAAATGGTTACCGTTGGCAGTTTAAAATTGTAGTTTTTGGCAGTTGAAAGTTGTAGTTTTTAGCAGTTAGAAGTAGCCATCGTTGACAGTTGATGATATGATAATTTTTGGTAGTTAAAAATTGTAGTATTAAGCAGTTAAAAATGGCCATCGTTGACAGTTAAAATTGTAGTTTTGGTAGTTGGAAGTTGTCATTTTGGGCAGTTGAAAATTGTAATTTTTTTTATTGCAATGTGCACTCTCTGGCGTATTGCTTAATATTGAAAATATGATACAACTTGGTTCCTATATTTATGTTTGGATTTCTTTGGTATAGTTTATACTATAATTATACATCGGATATATCGCTCTGTGTAAACTGTGAACATTAACTCAAATGATATCAAAGCTATTTCCATGAAATATCAAACCGATTTACGAGACACTCAAGTGGTCGGTTTGGTTTTGTTATCGTCAAGAACGAGTCAATAAGTAAAGATTTTTGATGTGTTCCGCCCCGTATCCACAGCTTGAGGAATGTTTACTTTTGGACTTTGTCTCGTATTTATGGCACCTTTTCCTCTTTCCTATCTTATCCCGACCATAAACGGTGTGCGGTTGTTAGTGAATTATGCCGGTGATAAACACTTGACCGTGTTTGTTGGCTGACCGCTGAACAAACTGAACAAACCACTCGTCCTCAAGACACGACGAGGAGCGCGCTACTCTTCCACTCTTGACCACCGCAGCTGCCCCTGATTTACGGCCTTTTTGCCTTTCATACGTCTTTCTGCCCCGGCATTATCGTTCCTCGTGCATCGAACAAATTGATTTCGGAGGCCGTCGTCGTCGTCGGCGCGATAATCTCCCTTCGGGTAAAAAGAAGAGACAATATCAATATCCCGATATCCGAATATCCGTCCCGGAAATCCCTCAATCCCTCCGATTTTTTAATTAAAAAAGGCAATATCGAGGGCTCGCCCGGCAACCAACAGACGCGACCTTTCAACTGCATTAATTAATTTTTCAATGTTTCCTCTAATTAAATCTCACAGGAAAAAAATTAACAGCGATGCGACAATCAATCCAGTTAGGGAATTTACGGTTCGATTAATACCAGGGGTCGTTTTGGCGAAAAATGAGGAAAACGAAAGTTAAAAGAAACTAAGCGAATATTCACTCTGAATGAGGAATTTTTGTAGGGAATGAGTCCAATGTGTGGACTAATAAAGCTTTCCAACATTGTTTTATTAAGTGTATTAAGCTGAATTAAAAAATCATGTTTTAAATAAAATTAAATTATTTGTGGTTTTAGTGAAGTTTAATTATGGACAATCACGACTACGATCACAAAATGTTAAAGTTTAATAAATATTTCATCATCTAATGTACTTGTATAATCAATAATGACAGAAAATATCAGTCGGCACCCATTAGGGAATGCACTGCTACAGTTTTTTAGTTTTCTTTAGAAGATGAGACGGAGTCGCGGAGCGAATGAGTATTTAATTATAAAAGCCGCCGTAATGAAGTAATTTGGGTGCCTTCACGAGCGAGGAGATGGCAGCTGATACGCGTCAGAATTGAGACATCAACTCCACACAACTGTCTAGATATAATTATCTTAATAATCTATAATTAAAACTATCTCGTTTCTGAATCGAGTGGAAGAGAGCGAAGGGAGAGGGAACGCATTCAACATTGCCGACATCGAAGACACGAAAGCCCCCACGGCTCACTCTTTCTAAATGGCCACATCCAACGTAATGGAGTAATTAAGCAACCCATGCACAATTACTTGATTTCCCTTCGGTCCGCCTTTTCGCCTTTATTTTTTTATTTCCTGTTTATATCATTATTATTTTGTTTTCGTTTCGGCGAACGGAGAGGCTCCGTGACCGCTGGGACTCCCACACACACTCGCGTCCAAATTATATTTAAATTTATTTTAAACGGCCGACACTAACAGCTTGTTTGTCGTACAAAATTCGAGCAATTACTTAATTTTATTGAATTAATGGTGTATTCAGTTCATTTAACCGTGTAAAATCAGTTAAATTATTTTACTTTTAATTGTTTTTGGCTTCGCAAAATATTTGCCAAAGTATAATATGTCTGAAACGAAATTCAAACCAAAGACTCGGATTACAATTGAATTACTAGTGGCGTTGGCTTGTAAAACTTTATTTCGAGGAGTCTCATTCTGAATTTCACGTCATTTTTTAACTAAAACTACATATTTATTTATATTTATAAAGTTCGGTGTATTTTAATAGTTGTTAAGTAAGTCGAGTCAACAATTTTATATTTATAATTTTCTACCAGTCAAGAATTGTATAGTTATAAAATTTTACGTAATGAAAATTTTACATTTTTTAAGTTCGGTGTATCGATAATTTTACATTTATGAAGTTCCATGCACCGAAACTTTTCTAGTAATAGCATTCGACGCGCCGAAAAATTTATATTTATAAAGTTCGGTGTTTCGATAATTTTACATTTATAAAGATCGGTGTATAGATAATTTTAAGTCTATAACATTCTTTGTATAGATAATTTTAAGTCTATAACATTCTTTGTATCGATAATTTTTCATTAATATGTATAGTATGCCGAATCGACACTATATACAGGGTGCCCGGATTTCGTAGGGGCAACATGGGCAACTTCTGCATTTGAAGAGATAAAGAGATGGTGAAATTAGCAAAAAGGTGCAGGTTCGAGGGCTCGTTGAGAATCCACTCCCAAATCCCACTTGTCATGGCTCACTTGTTCAAAATAAGAATTAAAACAAAATCTCCCAATTTCTTGAATTTCAGATTTTCTTTTAATTTTTATTGTGGAGGCCATGACAAGTGGGATTGTCACTTGTCATGGCTCACTTGTTCAAAATAAGAATTAAAACAAAATCTCCCAATTTCTTCAATTTCAGATTTTCTTTTAATTTTTATTGTGAAGGCCATGGCAATTCGGATTTGGGGGTGGATTCTCAATGAGCCCTCGAACCTACACCTTTTTGTTAATTTCACCATCTCTCTCTCTCCCTCTTCAAATGCAGAAATTTCATATTGCTTAAAATTTATAAAGTTCGGTGTATCAATAATTCTAAACTTATAAAGTTCGGTCTATAGATAATTTTATAGTTATAAAAATCAGTGCATCGAGAGAGAGAGAGAGAGAGAGAGAGAGAGAGAGAGAGAGAGAGAGACAATACATTTATTGAGACACTCTTACAAACTACCTCAACCGGCAATTGACTAGAGTTCTTTCATCATCAGTGTATCGATAATTTTATATTTATGCAATTCGGTATATCGATAATTTCAAATGTATAAAAATCGGTGTATAAATAGTTTTACTTTCTCCGTTATGAAGTACGAGAAAGTATAGTGATTTTTTTTACGGAAATATCTGTTTTGGGGTCCCTAGATGCCATATCAACAATACAAAACATTGTGTCCGTGTTTTTTTGTTTTTTACCAATATTTTCTTAAATATGAATAATATCACAAAAACATTTAAACAAACATTGAAGACAACAAAGAAATGAACATCTTTTGCTTGAAAATATTTTTCATAAAATCATTGCTATTCGAGAAAACATTTTTTTTTTGGTTTATAATTATAAAACGATAATAGTTACAGTAAATGTATGTTAATAATAATTGTAAAGAATGCTGAAATGAACAACTTGTAAAGAATAAGTTTTTTTGGAAATCCCCTTAGTTTTTGAGAAAACTGAGTTTTTGAATTTGAAGTATAATTTTTCCATCTTTCATAGTTTTGACGTTTTAAACGTCAGTTTCATCCGAGTTTACACAACGCTCGATGTACATTTAAAATATGATTTGAATTGAAATAAACCATGAAAACGTAAATATAAATGACTATGATACCATCAAGTCGGAGAAAGTAACATAATGGCCACATCACCTATTTTTCTTATTTATAAAGTACGCCGAGTCAACAATTTTTAATTTAGTCTGAAATTGTATGATTACAAATTTGATGCACTGAAAACATTAACTTTACTAAGGTCGGTACATGGAATATTTTATATTTATATGTTCAATTCACCGAAAATTTTCCAGTTATAAAATTCTTTGCGCTGAAAATTTTATATTTATGATTTAACGTCCGAAGTTGATATTGCTACGATAATTTTATATTTATAAAGCTCGGTGTATCGATAAGTTTATTTTTATAAAATTCGATGCGTCGATAATTCTAAATGTATTAGATTCGATGTGTCTATATTTTGTTTATAAAAATTAAATGTAAAAAAGTTCGGTACATCGATAATTTCATATTTATAAAATTCGATGCGTCGTTAATTTTAAATGTATAAAAGTTCGGTACATCGATAATTTTATATTTATAAAATTCGGTGCGTCGATAATTTTAAATGAATAAAAGTTCGGTACATCGATAATGTTATATTTATAAAATTCGAGGCGTCGATAATTTTAAATGCATAAAATTTCGGTACATCGATAAAATATATTTATAAAATTCGGTGCATCAATAATTTTAAATGTATCAAGGTTCGGTGTATCGATAATTGTATATTTATAAAATTAGATGCGTCGATGAGTTTAAATGTATAAGGTTTGGCGTTTCTATAATATTATATTTATAAAATTCGGAGCATCGATAATTTTAAATGTATAAAGTTCGATGTATCGATAATTTTATATTTATGAAGTTCGGTGTATCGATAGTTTTATATTTATAATGTACGCAGCGTCGACAATGTATATGATTTATTTTTTTATTTACCAATAAATATATAATTATAAACTTCTATGCACTGAAAACTTTGAATTTACTGTGCATCGAAATTTCTATATTTATAAAGTTCGATTTACCGACAATTGTATGCGCTGAAAATTTAATATTTATGTTTTAACGATCAAAGTTCGTACTGTTGAGATAATTTTATATTTATAGAGTTCGGTGTATCGATAATATTATATTTATAAAGTTCGGTGTATCGATAATTTTATATTTATAAAGTTCGGTGTATCGATAGTTTTATATTTATAAAGTACTCCGAATCGTCAATATATAGAATTTAATTTTTTATTTACCAACAAATATGTAATTATAAACTTCTATGCACGGTAAACTTTAAATTTACGATTTTCTGTGCACCGAAATTTTTATATGTATAAAGTTTGAGTCATCGAAAATTTTCTACATAAAATTATATACGCTGAAAACTGAATATTTATATCTTAACGTCCAAAGTTCATATAGTGGGACAATTTTATATCAATAGGCTTCGGTTCATCAACAATATTATAATAAAATATATTATTAAAGTTCGGCGTATTGATGATTTAATATTTATAAAGTTCGATGTATCGATAGTTTTATATTTATAAATACGACAATGTATATGATTTAATTTCCTTTATAAGAACAATTATATAATTATAAACTTCTATGCACTATAAACTTTAAATTAACAAAGTTCTGTACATCGAAATTTGTATATTTATAAAATTTTCTAGTTATAACATTCTATGCGCTGAAAATTTTATATTTATGTTTTAACGTCCAACGTTCCTATTGTTGGGATAATTTTATATTGACAGAGTTCGATGTGTGGATGATATTACATTTATAAGGTCGGTGTGTCGATGATTTTATATTTATAATGTACGCCGATGTGACAATGCGTATAATTTAATTTTTTATTTACCTACAAATACATAATTATAAACTTCTCTGCACTGAAAACTTAAGGTTTACGAAGTTCTATGCATTGAAATTTTTATAATTATAAAGTTCGATTCACCGAAAATTTTTTGGTCATAATATTCTATGCGCAGAAAACTGAATATTTATGTTTTAACGTCCAAAGTTCATATTGCTTCGATAATTTTATATTTATAGACTTCGCTATATCGATAATATTATATTTATAAAGTTTGGTGTATCGATTATTTAATAATTATAAAGTTTGGTGTATCGATATTTTTATATTTATAATGTACGCATTTTTTCCACACCGTATGTAAAAGCAAATGTACACCATACCATAAAATTAGTACAAACGCTTTCGTATTTTTTTCTAACCATTTCAAAACAGCATTTCCAACTATTTCCACATAAAACCGACTTTACGATCAAAAGATTCCAATCATTTCTTTTTCCATTCAAACCGTACGCCATTGTATCAGACCTTATCATCGCATCAAATTAAACCGATGAAATTAGATATCCCGTTTTGAATTACTAATCTGCCCCGTTCCTTATTTACGGCGGCCATTGTGTCCGGCTTTAATCCTTCGAGCTGTGACCGGTTCTTGAATAGGATTTGTTGTTTTTTTTTTTTTCAAATCACGGATCGTGTTTTGTGGGTATTGATTGCCGGGGAGTGTGTGTATATAATTTACTATTAATCAGTCCCTCGTAAACCGTGATGATGGGATAAATGTCATATTAATGTCACAATTTGACGATAACAAGTTTTGTAAATTCAGTGGCCGTGTATCAGGCTGCTGCCACGGCGTGTCTCTTGTGGTACTGACATCGAATTGCTGTCGGTTTCTGTTACGCGCTTGTTGGTGATTACTATCACACGATTTATTTTTTTTAATGTTATTTATTACAATTTCATTCGTAAATCTGTGATTTTTAAATTGTGTCATTATGTGATTGATTGTTGATGATACATGGTGAATTTCTAAGGAAGTTGAATTGAGGTAAAGACTTTGCTAGTGTCCTATTCAGACATTAGCAAAAAATATTGTTTGATATTCGAATAGGGCGAATCTAGTCACAATAAAGAGAATTTTGTTTGTTTTTTCAACGAATGATGGATTTTCATATTCCTGAAATATGCAAGCAAGTCTACCGCCCAGTTCTCCATTAATTATCATCAAATCAAAGAATGTCAATTTTCAGCGCACAAACAACAGGAAAGCGTTCATTTTTTCAAAATTCAAAACAAGTGCGGTCTTAACTTTTATAAAATGATCCAGAAATGATTAAGTTTTGCTATTCCTACAAAAAAACACTCAAGTCAATTACCTAGTGTCCCCAATTATCATCAAATCTAAGAAAATCCATTTTCCGCACTCAAAAAAGAAATCGAAAAAGCATAGATATTTCAAAATTGTAAACAACTGCAGAGTTCCAATTTTAACATAATTGTTCAGAAATTATTTCGCTTTAGCATTCTAAGAAAATCAATTACCTAGTTTTCCCAATAACCATCATCAAACCCAAGAATATCCGTTTTCGGCACGCAAAAAAACCAAATTATATTTCCAAAATTTGAAGCAAGTGTGGACTTTTAACTTTTATAAAATGATTCATAAATTCTTAGGTTTTTATATCCCAAAAAAATCGAAGCAAGTCAATTACCTAGTGTTCCCAATAATCATCACCAAATCTAAGAATATCCATTTTCAGCGTTCAAAAATCGAAAAAACCTTGATTTCTCAAAATCCAAAATAAGTGCAGACTTCCAACTTAGAAAAAATGTTCACGAATGATTGGGCGTTCATATCTTAGAAAAATTCAAGCAAAATAATGAACAAGTTTTCCCAATGATCATCATCAAATCTACAAACAACAAAAGAGCGTTGAATTTTCAAAATTCGCAACAAGTGCGGACTTCTAACTTTTACAAAATTATTCATAAATTATTGGATTTTTATATCCCAAAAATCCAAGCAAGTCAATCCCCTAGTTTCCCCAATAATCACCATCAAATTTAAGAATATCCATTTTCAGCGTTTAAAAAACGAAAAAGCCTTTATTTCTCAAAATTCAAAATAAGTGCAGACTGACAACTTGAAAAAAATGTTCACGAATGATTGGGCTTTCATATCCCAGTAAAATCCAAGCGAGATAATCAACAAGTTTTCCCAATGTTCACCATCAAACCTAAGAATATTCGTTTTTGGACTCAAACAACAAAATAACGTTGATTTTTCAAAATACAAAATAAGTACGAATTTTAAACTTTTACAAAATTATTCAGAAATGATCGAGTTTTGCTATTCCAAGAAAATCCACTTAATTTAATTACTTAGTTTCCCCAATAATCATCATCAAATCTGAGAATATCAATTTTTAGCGTTAAAAAAGCGAAAAAGCGTTGATTTTTCAAAATCCAAAATAAGTGCAGACTTTAAAAAAAATTGTTTACAAAGATTGGGCTTTCATATCCCGGAGAAATTCAAGCAAAACAGTTAACAAGTTTTTCAAATGATCACCATCAAATCTGAGAATATCCATTTTCAGCGTTTAAAAATCGAAAAAACCTTGATTTTTCAAAATCCAAAATAAGTGCAGACTTCCAACTTAAAAAAAAAATGTTCACGAATGATTGGGCGTTCATATTGTAGAAAAATTCAAGCAAAATAGTAAACAAGTTTTCCCAATTATCATCATCAAATCTAAGAATATCCATTTTTGGTGCACAAACAACAAAATAACGTTGATTTTTCAAAATTCCGACTTCAAACTTTTACAAAATTATTTAGAAATGACCGAGTTTTGCCATTCCAAAAAAGCTACTAAAGTCAATTATTTAGTTTTCACAATAATCATCATCAAATCAAAGAAAATACATTTTCTTCAGTCAAAAATTGAAAAAGCGTTGATTTTTCAAAATTGCAAACAACTGCAGACTTCTAATTTTAACATAATTGTTCAGAAATTATTTCGCTTTTCAATTCTAAACAAATCAATTGCCTAGTTTTCCCAATAAGCATCACAGAACCCAAGAATATCCATTTTCGGCACGCAAAAAATCTAAAAAGGATTAATTTTGCAAAAATTAATTAATATTTGATTGAGTTTTGCTATTCCAAAAAAAATACAATCAAATCAAATACCTGATTTCCCCAATAATCATCATCAAATCTAAAAATAACCATTGTCAGTGTTCAAAAATCGAAAAAGCGTTGGTTTCTCAAAATCAAAAATAAGAGCAGACTTCCAACTTTAAAAAAAATTGTTTAGGAATGATTGGCCTTTCAGATTCCAGAAAAATCCAAGGAAGTTAACCAACAAGTTTACCTAGTTTTCCCAATAATCATCATCAAATCCAAAAATAACCGTTGTCGGCGTTCAAAAATCGAAAAAGCGTTGGTTTCTGAAAATCAAAAATAAGAGCAGACTTACAACTTAAAAAAAATTGTTTAGGAATGATCGGGCTTTTAGATTCCAGAAAAATCCAAACAAGTTAACCAACAAGTTTTCCCACTGATCACCATCAAACCCAGAAATATCCATTTTCAGCGTTCAAAAATCGAAAAACCGTTGATTTTGCAAAATTCGAAACTAGTGCGGACTTTAAACTTTTACGAAATCATTTAGAAACGATTAAGTTTTGCTACTTCAAAAAAATCCAATTAAGTCAATTACCTAGTTTTTCCAATAATCATCATCAAATCAAAAAATAACCATTGTCAGCGTTCAAAAATTGAAAAAGCGTTGGTTTCTCAAAATCAAAAATAAGAGCAGACTTCCAACTTCCAAAAAAATTGTTCAGGAATGATTGGGCTATCAGATTCCAGAAAAATCCAAGCAAGTCGACGAACAAGTTTTCTCAATGATCACCATTAAATACAAGAATATCCATTTTCAGCGTTCAAAAATCGAAAAAGTGTTGATTTCTAAAAATTCGAAACTAGTGCGGACTTCAAACTTTTACGAAATCATTTAGAAACGATTAAGTTTTGCAATTTAAAAAAAATCCAATTAAGTCAATTACCTAGTTTTCCCAATAATCATCATCAAATCAAAAAATAACCGTTGTCAGCGTTTAAAAATCGAAAAAGCGTTAATTTTGCAAAATTCGAAACAAGTGCGCACTTTAAATTTTTTGATTGAGTTTTGCTATTCAAAAAAAAATCCAATCAAGTCAAATACCTGGTTTCCCCAATAATCATCATCAAATCTAAAAATAACCGTTGTCAGCGTTCAAAAATCGAAAAAGCATTGGTTTCTCAAAATCCAAAATAAGAGCAGACTTCCAACTTAAAAAAAATGTTCAGGAATAATTGGGCTTTAAGATTCTAGAAAAATCCAAGCAAGTCAACTAACAAGTTTTGTCAATGATTACCATTAAATACAAGAATATCCATTTTCAGCGTTCAAAAATCGAAAAAGCGTTGTTTTTTCAAAATCCAAATTAAGAGCAGACTTCCAACTTAAGAAAATTGTTCAGGAATAATTGGGCTTTCATATTCCAGAGCAAGTTTTCCCACTGATCACCATCAAACCCAGAAATATCCATTTTCAGCGTTCAAAAATCGAAAAAGCGTTGATTTGTCAATTACAGACTTCTAACTTTTATAAAATCTTTCAAAAATTAGTGGGTTTCTATATTCCAGACATTAAACAAGTGAATTACCCAGAAATATAAATAAATCGTGAAGGTAATATTTCCAAAACGTATTTTTCTTAATTGTTTCTTTAAATTTCGGCGATAATATTTGTTTTTGCATTGCAGAGTGTGAACGAAAGGAAATACAAATACTTAATAAAAACATGGAATTATACGAAAACTATGTTTATAATTTACAAAATTCCAAATGGTTACGGTTTTTAGAAATCAGTTGAAAATCGAGAAACAAACATTGAATACTGAGTTGGAATTTCCTAGAATTTTCCTAGAAGATGATGAAATTAGAATGAATTTAAAAATGTCAGTCTTTCGAGATTATATTGGGTTTGTAAAAATTCGTCAATTTTCATGCGTTTAATAAATGACGATGAAAATAATTTTTACTTTCTCTGTACAAAGTACGGAAAAGTATATTGTGGTCGTGATTTTTTCGAAATTTCAACGGTTGTGTGCGCTGTATCTCAAAAACTAATAAAGAAATTGATATTAAACTTTGAACATCCGTCTTATTTGATAATCCGAAGAACCGAAAAGCTTTTGGTAAAATTTCGTACACCGGAAGTGGATGTTTACCTTAACTGTTTTTTTGTTTTTTACCAATATTTTCTTAAATATGAAAAATATCACAAAAACATTTAAACAAACATTAAAGACAACAAATAAATGAAAACATTTTTCATAAAATCATTTTTATTCAAGAAAAGAAATTATTTATTTTTTTAGTTTTTGGTTTATAATTATAAAACGATAATAGTTACAGCATTAATAATAATTGTAGATAATGATAAAATTAATAACTTATAAAGAATAAGTTTTTTCGAAATCCCTTTAAATTTTGAGTAAACTGAGTTTTTGAATTTGAAGTATAATTTTTCCATCTTTCATAATTTTGACGTTTTAAACGTCAGTTTCATCCGAGTTTACACAACGCTCGATGTACATTTAAAATATGATTTCAATTGAAAATAAACCATGAAAACGTAAATATAAATGGCTATGATACCATCAAGTCGGAGAAAGTAACACGATGGCCACATCACCATATTTTTAGCAGAATTTACATAACCAATCTATAACTCGCAATGGAAACCCTCCCTTACAGCAGGTGCATTAAATAAATTCAATCCCTAGTTTATTCTAAACATCAACACTAAAGTTGTCACAGTCAAAATCTCAAAATTAAAGTAAACAAGTTTAAATTTTTAATTACATCCAAGCGAAACGATTGGTGGAATCTTTCCGTGTCGCGTGACATCCCCGGAAAATGCAATTCGGAATATAAAGAAGGAGATTTCGCGCTGAAAGGGTCTCCGGTCGATAAGCGATTTTGCATCTCGATGCACAGCCGATGGATGCACACCTTTCTCCGCCCTTAAAAAACCGAACTAAAATAATACGCAAAAGTGCCGTCCTGGAAATTTACATGTACCGTTCCAGTTCTCCGGAGTTTCCAAATGTGCAAATCAAAACCATCAAATCTCCACTCGCGAACACAAAATTGCACTCAAACTACTTAACTGCCTGTAACAAGAAGTGCACGACACAGATTTTAACATGCGAATTATTTTAGTTGGTACGCGGAAAGTTTACGCTCCCTTTGTGCATGTGCACGAATCGCGAAAGTTACAACTACGACCGGAAATGTTATACATGGAAAGTCGAAAAATATGGATGAACTTTAAGAAACAGATAAGTAATGTTGAATGGTGGGAACGGCATATTTATTCCTGTTTTAATGGTCTATCTTTATCTTTATTGGTCTTCATTCTATTTGTTACAGTAATTACTACACCTTAAGGCTCCTGGAGCGTACCTCGAAATTCATTTAAAACATTATTCACAAACGGATAAAGACTTAAAAGTGAAATTTTGAATTTACCTCTATAAATATGTTCTAAAGAGTAGCACGGATTTATTTTTTTTATAATAATGTGTATAAACAATTTGAATACTAATATTGCTGTAATTTAGAAAAAAAAATCCGTCGTACCCTGGGGTAATTTATTTAAAATTTATTATTAAAGTGCAAGGAAAAACATTTACTGCTTTAGTCACTCTCTAAAACAATTAATTCTATCTTTGACCAGAACCGAATTCAATGATTTTCACATGAACTACTTCTTTAAACATCATAAATATCATACATAATCTGTCAATTTCGTCACCAAAATCACTCGTGACGGTTTGCGGTGTGACTCATGGTACGGACGAGGTAGGTAATACAGATCTCTGCACCCTACCCTACCTACCTGTATTGCCACCTCTGCTATACTTTGATCAATGGATCTTTGCGTGCACGTCATAGATAGCTGAACATTTTCATGTGTTTACTCTCTCTACGATAAGTTAAATTAGATGCAATCCTAAGCGTACGTATGTCGTCCAAGGCGAGAAAAGTCAATCTTCGGTAATGACGCACACGCAGAGATCCATTGATCAAACTATACCTCGTCCGTACCATGAGTCACCCCGCAAACCATCACTGAATCACTCTACAAAAAAAATGTTCTGATCCAATATCACCTTCTTTAAATTTCATATTGAATACGTCTGTTGCTTAAGGTAAATTTTCATCATCAATATAATCAGATGGAGTCCCTGTTCATAAAAACGGTAACAAACGGAATGTAAAATAACTGCATTGCTACGTTGCTACTGAATTTTTTTTTTGAAATAAAGTATTTACAGTGATATTATTCGGTCATTTATATCATAAGAATTTTTTCCCGATTCTACTTTACGAGATATCATCAGTGGCAAACCGTATCAAAACCCCCGGTATAATTATTAATAAATTATCAATGGCAGTAATCCGAATATACTCTTAAATTTGAATTATATTTCCATCCACTGTGTTAAATAAATTTTGTATTTATCTGCATATCTGCATGACAATAATGTAACGAATTTATTGCAGCTCGTAAATTTTGACCTAATTATAAAATATACAAATATTAATGAGTTGGTTAAAATAAAACAAACGTCCGCTGGAGTTGTGCACATGGTGTAGCGTTTATATATAAATTCAAGCCGGTAAAAGGGTATCAAGTTATAGGCTTTGAGTGAAGTGCATCAAAAACTATATCCAGTCAAACAATGTATGTAGACAGAATGGAGGATTCACACTCGAACAATTCCTCGGAGGAAAGTTTATAACACATTACCGAAGAGCACTCAAAACTGTATTCGAGTGCACTTTATTAATCCCACCCACACGATTTCATGTCGGGATAAGAATCGAAGCATTTTCTTTTCAACGAGGGCATTGTGTTTACAATAATTTTACAAACTAGGATTTTAATAGATGCATTTTAGGAGCCTCGTAAATCTGAACAAGTTTTCTATTGTTGTAGATTTCTTTTAAATTAAAACGCTTTCTTTGCCGATGTCACACGTTTCTACCAAATGCAAAAATTATTAGCACTATTATTTACAAATCGTTTAATATTAACAAAGAAAGTGTTTTTATTAATTGAAAATGGAAACTCTTATGACACTTATGCAGATGGTTAATGTAAGTTTAATAAGAGAGTCCATTGTGGCAATAGGGCTCCAATGGAACGAGTGCTTCTTATTAAACAAGTATAGTCTAATCTAATCTAATCTAAGATTTTCAGTCTACATAGGTACCTATATATTTGTGTGTGAGTTATTATATGCGTGAGCCTCCCCCCCACCTCTTAATCGTTTATTAAAATAATCAACTCATCGATTAATCGATTAATCAAATGATCGATTAATCAAATTATCAAATAACCGATTAATGAAATTATCGGATAACTGTTTATTTTTCTGGTAATAATCAAACAATCGATTAACCGATTATTTATAGATTAATCATTATTTTGCACAGCTCTAGTTATAATGGTATATTTAAAAACATGAAAATGTTAAATTTTATCAGTCAAAATGGCATATTTTAATCGTCAAAGCTGGCATATTTCAATGGACAAAATTTGGCATATTTTACCTGTCAAAACTGACATATTTTAACTGTCAAAACTGGCATATTTTAATAGTGATAATTATCATATTTTACCAATCAAAACTGCCATGTTTTAACTGTCAAAACTGGCATTTTTTGATAGTCAAAATTAACATATTTTACAAGTCTAAACTGACATATTTTAACTGTCAAAACTGGTATATTTTAATAGTAAAATTTTTCATATTTTAACTGTCAAAACTGACATATTTTAACTGTCAAAACTGGCATATTTTAACTGTCAAAACTGGTATATTTTAATAGTAAAATTTGGCATATTTTAAGCATCAAAACTGACATATTTTAACTGTCAAAACTGGCATATTTTAATAGTGATAATTATCATATTTTACCAATCAAAACTGCCATGTTTTAACTGTCAAAACTGGCATTTTTTGATAGTCAAAATTAACATATTTTACAAGTCAAAACTGACATATTTTAACTGTCAAAACTGGCATATTTTAATAGTAAAATTTGGCAAATTTTAACTGTTAAAACTGGCATATTTAAATAGTAAAATTTGGCAAATTTTAACTGTCAAAACTGGCATATTTTAATAGTAAAATTTGGCAAATTTTAACTGTCAAAACTGGAATATTTTAATAGTAAAATTTGGCAAATTTTAACTGTTAAAACTGGCATATTTTACCAGTCAAAACTGACATATTTTAACTGTCAAAACTGGTATATTTTAATAGTAAAATTTGGCATATTTTAACTGTCAAAGCTGACATATTTTAACTGTCAAAACTGGCATATTTTAATAGTGATAATTATCATATTTTACCAATCAAAACTGCCATGTTTTAACTGTCAAAACTGGCATTTTTTGATAGTCAAAATTAACATATTTTACAAGTCTAAACTGACATATTTTAACTGTCAAAACTGATATATTTTAATAGTAAAATTTGGCATATTTTAATAGTAAAATTTGGCATATTTTAACCATCAAAACTGACATATTTTAACTGTCAAAACTGGCATATTTTAACTGTCAAAACTGGTATATTTTAATAGTCAAATTTGGCATATTTTAACCATCAAAACTGACATATTTTAACTGTCAAAACTGGCATATTTTCCCAGTCAAAACTGACATATTTTAACTGTCAAAACTGGCAGATTTTAATAGTAAAATTTGGAAAATTTTAACTGTTAAAACTGACATATTTTAATAGTCAAAATTGGCATATTTTACCAGTCAAAACTGACATATTTTAACTATCAAAACTGGCATATTTTACCTGTCAAAACTGGCATATTTTAATAGTAAAATTTGGCAAATTTTAACGGTTAAAACTGGCATATTTTAATAGTCAAAATTGGCATATTTTACCAGTCAAAACTGACATATTTTAACTGTCAAAACTGGCATATTTTAACTGTCAAAACTGGTATATTTTAATAGTCAAATTTGGCATATTTTAACCATCAAAACTGACATATTTTAACTGTCAAAACTGGCATATTTTAACTGTCAAAACTGGTATATTTTAATAGTCAAATTTGGCAAATTTTAACCATCAAAACTGACATATTTTAACTGTCAAAACTGGCATATTTTCCCAGTCAAAACTGACATATTTTAACTGTCAAAACTGGCATATTTTACCTGTCAAAACTGGCATATTTTAATAGTCAAATTTGGCAAATTTTAACGGTTAAAACTGGCATATTTTAATAGTCAAAATTGGCATATTTTACCAGTCAAAACTGACATATTTTAACTGTCAAAACTGGCATATTTTACCTGTCAAAACTGGCATATTTTAATAGTCAAATTTGGCAAATTTTAACGGTTAAAACTGGCATATTTTAATAGTCAAAATTGGCATATTTTACCAGTCAAAACTGACATATTTTAACTGTCAAAACTGGCATATTTTAACTGTCAAAACTGGTATATTTTAATAGTCAAATTTGGCAAATTTTAACCATCAAAACTGACATATTTTAACTGTCAAAACTGGCATATTTTCCCAGTCAAAACTGACATATTTTAACTGTCAAAACTGGCATATTTTACCTGTCAAAACTGGCATATTTTAATAGTCAAATTTGGCAAATTTTAACGGTTAAAACTGGCATATTTTAATAGTCAAAATTGGCATATTTTACCAGTCAAAACTGACATATTTTAACTGTCAAAACTGGCATATTTTAACTGTCAAAACTGGTATATTTTAATAGTCAAATTTGGCAAATTTTAACGGTTAAAACTGGCATATTTTAATAGTCAAAATTGGCATATTTTACCAGTCAAAACTGACATATTTTAACTGTCAAAACTGGCATATTTTACCTGTCAAAACTGGCATATTTTAATAGTCAAATTTGGCAAATTTTAACGGTTAAAACTGGCATATTTTAATAGTCAAAATTGGCATATTTTACCAGTCAAAACTGACATATTTTAACTGTCAAAACTGGCATATTTTAACTGTCAAAACTGGTATATTTTAATAGTCAAATTTGGCAAATTTTAACCATCAAAACTGACATATTTTAACTGTCAAAACTGGCATATTTTCCCAGTCAAAACTGACATATTTTAACTATCAAAACTGGCATATTTTACCTGTCAAAACTGGCATATTTTAATAGTAAAATTTGGCAAATTTTAACGGTTAAAACTGGCATATTTTAATAGTCAAAATTGGCATATTTTACCAGTCAAAACTGACATATTTTAACTGTCAAAACTGGCATATTTTAACTGTCAAAACTGGTATATTTTAATAGTCAAATTTGGCATATTTTAACCATCAAAACTGACATATTTTAACTGTCAAAACTGGCATATTTTCCCAGTCAAAACTGACATATTTTAACTGTCAAAACTGGCAGATTTTAATAGTAAAATTTGGAAAATTTTAACTGTTAAAACTGACATATTTTAATAGTCAAAATTGGCATATTTTACCAGTCAAAACTGACATATTTTAACTATCAAAACTGGCATATTTTACCTGTCAAAACTGGCATATTTTAATAGTAAAATTTGGCAAATTTTAACGGTTAAAACTGGCATATTTTAATAGTCAAAATTGGCATATTTTACCAGTCAAAACTGACATATTTTAACTATCAAAACTGGCATATTTTACCTGTCAAAACTGGCATATTTTAATAGTAAAATTTGGCAAATTTTAACGGTTAAAACTGGCATATTTTAATAGTCAAAATTGGCATATTTTACCAGTCAAAACTGACATATTTTAACTGTCAAAACTGGCATATTTTAACTGTCAAAACTGGTATATTTTAATAGTCAAATTTGGCATATTTTAACCATCAAAACTGACATATTTTAACTGTCAAAACTGGCATATTTTAACTGTCAAAACTGGTATATTTTAATAGTCAAATTTGGCATATTTTAACCATCAAAACTGACATATTTTAACTGTCAAAACTGGCATATTTTACCAGTCAAAACTGGCATATTTTAACTGTCAAAACTGGCATATTTTAATAGTCAAATTTGGCATATTTTAACCATCAAAACTGACATATTTTAACTGTCAAAACTGGCATATTTTACCAGTCAAAACTGACATATTTTAACTGTCAAAACTGGCATATTTTAACTGTCAAAACTGGTATATTTTAATAGTCAAATTTGGCATATTTTAACCATCAAAACTGACATATTTTAACTGTCAAAACTGGCATATTTTAACTGTCAAAACTGGCAGATTTTAATAGTAAAATTTGGAAAATTTTAACTGTTAAAACTGGCATATTTTTATAGTCAAAATTGGCATATTTTACCAGTCAAAACTGACATATTTTAACTATCAAAACTGGCATATTTTACCTGTCAAAACTGGCATATTTTAACTGTGAAAACTGGCATATTTTAATAGTAAAATTTGGCAAATTTTAACGGTTAAAACTGGCATATTTTAATAGTCAAAATTGGCATATTTTACCAGTCAAAACTGACATATTTTAACTGTCAAAACTGGCATATTTTAACTGTCAAAACTGGTATATTTTAATAGTCAAATTTGGCATATTTTAACCATCAAAACTGACATATTTTAACTGTCAAAACTGGCATATTTTAACTGTCAAAACTGGTATATTTTAATAGTCAAATTTGGCATATTTTAACCATCAAAACTGACATATTTTACCTGTCAAAACTGGCATATTTTACCTGTCAAAACTGACATATTTTAACTGTCAAAACTGGCATATTTTAATAGTGATAATTATCATATTTTACCAATCAAAACTGCCATGTTTTAACTGTCAAAACTGACATTTTTTGATAGTCAAAATTTACATATTTTACAAGTCAAAACTGACATATTTTAACTGTCAAAACTGGCATATTTTAATAGTAAAATTTGGCATATTTTAAACTGGCATATTTTAATAGTCAAAATTGGCATATTTTCCCAGTCAAAACTGACATATTTTAACAGTCAAAACTGGCGTATTTTAATAGTAAAATTTGGCAAATTTTAACTGTCAAAACTGGCATATTTTAATAGTAAAATTTGGCAAATTTTAACTGTCAAAACTGGCATATTTTAATAGTAAAATTTGGCAAATTTTAACTGTTAAAACTGGCATATTTTAATAGTCAAAATTGGCATATTTTACCAGTCAAAACTGACATATTTTAACTGTTAAAACTGGTATATTTTAATAGTAAAATTTGGCATATTTTAACTGTCAAAACTGACATATTTTAACTGTCAAAACTGGAATATTTTACCAGTCAAAACTGACACATTTTAACTGTCAAAACTGGCATATAAGTATGTATAAACTTAGCTTTAAATCGTTTCACCTTGTTAATACTATAATTTTTTTGCAAATGCGATTTACCAATATTGCCAATTTCTAATGCCCTCGTTCTTAATGACAATTGTGGAAAGCGCCTTACAGAATTCATAGCTAATGCAGCTGCAGCATTACCTTCTTCATTTAGGTCGGATTTTGTCTTCTTAACATTATTCACACTCCCAGTGACCATACATTTTGACACAATCTTTTTTACACCGTTAATCGACACCGAACCATTTGGCCAACGTTCACGGAATTGTCTTGTTACTCCGTGATAAGAATACTGGTCACCCAAACCGAAGCACTGCACAATAAAAACTTTTTGTTCTGTTGTTAACATTTTGAAATCAGTAAATCACGTCTTAGACATAGTTTGCTTTGATTTTTGCTAAAAACATGAGTTCAAATGTATTGGATGCTGAAGAAAAAAATAAAAAAGTAGGCTGATTTATATAAAATTTGAAAGTCTTCCATAACTTTTAATTCTAAATAACTTTTTCTAATACATTTTTGTTATATCTGCTAAAATAAAGACAGTTTACTCTTGACTAATTTTTAGAATTCGACTAACAGAGTTAGAAGGATATTCGCCAAACTTGAAATAATATAAATATTTAAGGAATTTCTTCTGAACCTTTTCCTGAGACTGTATATGACCTAAATAATTAGGACTCCAAACAAGTGCACAGTAATTAAGTTTACTTAACATAAATGAGTTATATGATATAAAGTAATCATACTCTGAAATTGCCTTTAACTGTCAAAACTGATATATTTTAATGGTTAAAATAGGCATATTTTAACTGTCAAAACTAGCATATCTTAAGTGTCAAAACAGGCATATGTTAATAGTCAAAATAGGCATATTTTATCAGTCAAAACTGACATATTTTAACTGTCAAAACTGGCATATTTTAATAGTCAAAAATGGCATATTTTACTTGTCAAAACTGCCATATTTTAACTGTCAAAACTGGCATATTTTATTAGTCAAAACTGGCATATTTTAAAAGTCAAAATTGGTATACTTTACCAATCAAAACTGGCATATTATTCCTGTCAAAACTTGCATATTTGATAAATTCATTTAAAAGACAAAATTGATAAAATTAAAATTTCATATTTTACCAGTTAAAAATAGCATTTTTTAATAGTCTAAAATAGCATCTTCTACCACTCAAAATTGGTAAATTTTAACAGTCAAAATATTTTGAAAGCTAAAGAATAATATTTTACCTGTTAAAATTGCCATATTATACCAATCGAAACTGGCAAATTTAAGAGTTGAAAATAGCATATTTCTAAAGGCAAAAATATTTCTCATTTAGCAGTAAAAAATGGCCCATTTTGGTATACAAAAATTCCATATTATCAAATGGTCAAAACTGGTATATTTACCAGTCAAATATGGCATATGTTTGCAACAAAAAATGGCATGTTTAACCAATCAAAACGGGCGTAGTTTGCCTGTCAACAATATCATATTTAACCAGTCAAAATTGGCGTGGTTTAACTGCCAAAATTAGAATATTTTACCACTCAACTATGGCATATTTTAAAAGTTAAAAAGGGTTATTTTACAAATCAAGATATTTGTATAATTAAATTGTCATATTTTGCCAGTCGAAAAAAGCATATTTAACAGTCAAAAATGGCATATTTTACAAGTCAAAATTGGCATAGTTTATTAGTCAAGAGTGGCATATTTTACAAGCCAAAAGTGGCAGATTTTAAAAGTTAAAAATGGTTTTAATGTTTCACCAATGGGAATTGGCATATTTTACCTGTTAAAATGCCAATCCATAAGCAGTCAAAAATGGCACGTTAAAAAGGCATAATTTATCAGTCTATAGTAATAATAATAATCAGTATATAATAATAATAATAATTATTATTATTATTTATTTTATTATTTCAGTGTTCAAGTCAAAAATTGCATATTTTACCATTTCAAAATGGCATTTTTAACCAGTCACAATGAGAAAAATTCATGAAGAGAACATTTATTCATAAACAGAAAATATACGCATAAAAACATTATTCCTTTTCAAAAGTTAAAGATTGTTCGATTCATTAAATATTGACATAATCGATTAATCGATTAATAAATGATCAAATGATTGAATAATCGATTAATCAAATAATTAAATGATCTATTAGTTGATTAATCGATTAATGAAATGATCGATTCATCAAATTATCGATTATTTGATTATTTGATTATTTGATTATTTGATTAATCAATTATTTTGCACAGCCCTACTTATAGTACTACCTGCATGCTTGAATGTTCATAAAAAAATTCATCAAAAATATTTAAACAATATTTAAACGCTCATTATTAAACTGTTTTTGATATAACAATACGTCCATTATGAAGCAAGATTATAGTTGCAAAATTAAATAAATAAACAAAAACACTATTATTTTGTTTGTATAACTTGAAAATAGTTTATTTTTTGCTAAGTCCGTTTTACTAATTCAATGTATGCAGGCGCGCACCCAGGCTACCGTGGCTTGAGCACCCAAATTTTACCAAAAGCTGTTCAGTTCTTCGGAATGTCAAATAAGGCTAATATTCGTAATTTCATTTAAAAATATTTAGTGGCTTTTAATGAGCTCGCTCACTCACAAACAAAGGTTTGCCATGAAATCATTATGGCGGATATTTCAGTTTTCTCTAAAAAGTGACAGTCGTTGTCATATGACGATTTACAACCGGCGTGTATTCTACACAAGAAAAAGTATTTATAAGTAAATGCTTTTACTCAGGTACTATTTTTGATGTGATACGTGATTTGTTCAGTGTTGAAATTACGGAGAAGGTAATCCCCGGCAGAAGTACTATTCAATGAGTATAAAAATAATGTAAGTAGATTGATATTACAAAATAATTAAAGGAGCCAATTGTAACACATTTCAAATGTAGAATTAAGTAGTCCTTTTGCTGGTTATTGCCTTCTCCGGAAATTCTTTCTTGTGTAGAAAGTGTAAATCGCAATGCGACAGCAAACGTCACTTTTTAGAACAAAATGAAATATCCGCCATTATGATTTCATGGCAAACCTTTGTTTTTAATTCAAAATAGTTGTAAGTTTTTTGCAAATATCTCGGTAAAAACTGTGCAGAAACTATTCAGCTTAAAAAGCTTTAAAAAATAATGTAAGAAGACTGATACTGTCAAATAATTAGGGGTGCCAATATTAATACAATAAAATAATAATTTTAAATTTTACATGTAAATCCCTATGGCACGCTTTGCAATTCAACATCCTGCATGTAAATAGTGGCTTACGTGAAAATAAATATAATATGATATATGATATGATATGATATGATATGATATGATATGATATAATATGATATGATATGATATGATATGATATGATATGATATGATATGATATGATATGATATGATATATGATATGATATGATATGATATGATATGATATGATATGATATGATATGATATGATATGATATGATATATATGATATGATATGATATGATATGATATGATATGATATGATATGATATGATATGATATGATATGATATTCGAATGGAAATTATTTTACGCATTTGTCCCCATTTTTGTAAAATATTCTCTCCATTGCACTTTTGCACCATCAAATCGGAGAAACTTCCACATGGTGATCGTAGCATGGTTAAAGGAAAAAGTACAATTTAATACATTTTGTCTAATTTGTTACAAACAAACGATAACCTTCTAATTTTTGCTGATGAATAATCATTTTTCTTATCGTTACACTTTAAAATAAATGAGTTTCCGTCGTAGGTATTCTTTGAAAATTAGTACACCATATATACAAATATAATTGGCCTTGGTAATCACATTCTAATATTTTGCATTTTTATTATAATAGTGCCATTTACATAGCGTTAGAAAACATACAAACTAGCAGCTGTAGTGTTCATATCCTTCATTCTCTTTATATTCCTTGGTAACAATTGTAGACATCTAGATATATTTACAAGTATGAATACTATTGCCATTTTAACAGCCTTGTCTACGATTAATCAAGACCTTATTTCTAAATTGGTAAGAATGTTTTTTTGTTTATAAAAATTGTCACCCTTTGTGGTTAGTAATGATGTTAATTCGATTATTTTATGTTTTGCTGTGTAATAACCTACACAGAATAACATCACAAAATAATAGAATTAACAAAATAATAATAATAACAATAGTCTTTATTTTCTACAAGATTTTTACATTGTAAATTACACAATAGAATGAAGAAAAAAACAATACAATTATATTTAATTAACTACTACTACAGTAATCGGCATTTATTTATATACATTTTGATTTCAGATGTATCCAATACTAATTAGCAAAAAATGTTCTCCTCTATATGTTTTTTGTTTACTGATTTTAAATTTTGAGTGTATTTTGTTGGAGACTCCTTTATTTGTCTAAATAATTTTGATCACAAAGAAGTTGTATTTCGGTGTACATACTTAAGTTTTAAAAATTAAACACTTGGTAGTTTCTCAGATGAATTCTTTATAATTCTCGTGACCGTTATCGAGTGTTTAGAGAAAAAAAAAATTCTAATGTAAGTTGTAATTGGCACAATAATAATTGGAAACTTTGCAATCTTCTGGTAGGACATCGAATATTCAAATGTATAGATTCTAATATCAAAATATATGACTTTCAGAATAAGCCACATTTACGTAGTTCCAGTAATTACTTATTAACAATATTTTTTTTAGATATTGCCGCCCGGTGCGCTTGATCAAACCAAACTATTTGCTAAAGATTGTCTCTGGTCCCATGGAATCAATGGAATTATCCCCCAAATTTCGGGACAAAGATCAACGTCTGATAGTCTGGTAAACTGCTTTGCTCATTGTTTCTTCGTGAGTTTTGGATCGATGTCGGAAAATGGAGAATACGACGTGCCTCTAATTAAATCTGCGACTCCCGAGATTTTTCATCCATATGTTGACGAATGTGTCCTTTTGAAAGGAATTAATGCATGCGATACAGCCCAGAAAGGATTTAAATGCATCATAGAAAGATTTCGTCAACAGAAATCTATTTTATAAATATATATGAACCTACATTTACTGTCACTATATGAAGTGTTAACTGAAGCACTTTTTTATTTTATATCATATGATTATCCTTAGTTACAGTATTGCCGAGCACTCGAGACGTGTAAAGTTTGGGAGGGCGAGAATTGAATTTAAGATCGTCACTGCGCAACATGCTTCGAGTGCCTGGTACAACTCTACTATAGTTTCGATAAATATTAATAAATAGAGGATTTTAATTTATACAAACTATATTAATGACTTCTAATGTAGAGTATGTCAATTTTCTTTTATGTTGTATACTTTATTATATGTGTATATATTATTATGTTACTGGAACGTTGTTCTGTTGGGATTGAATAAATAAATAATAAATTATCAAAGCCTACATATTCTTCATTACCTTTAATACCCAATATTCTTGAAAAGTTAGAAGTTATTACAAAAACATCAAAACCAATGATTTAACCGTTGATTTTTAAAAATCAATTTTATTTTTCAATTTCTGCTGTACATTATTAAAATAATAAGTTTTCTAAAATTCACATTCACAATAATTGTACAGAAATTCAAAATGAACAACTTACACAGAATAAATATTTTACAAAATTCATTTTTTTTTAAATATTAAAAAATCCCCTTTACACCATCCAATCGGAGAAAGTTACACAACAGCCATGTAAGACATCACATAAGCATTATATTATTTCATCCGTTAAGGAAGATAAAGTCTGTTATGAATAAGATTATTAATATCTTGGAATTACATTCAAAACATCTCACTCTTCCGATGTTCATTCGATTTAATTGGTGAGATATTCAAATTATTCGAAATAAATTATGGTAGCGTTCGAGTCTCGGTGCTGTCAGTGGCCATCGAATTAGTGGCCGGTGATCAATTGAATCATCCGGACGGACGGTATTTTTTGGTAGCTGAAGACCGAACCGACCGAAGAGAGAGATACCGTCGATAAATTATCCCGCGGGGCTTCCGAGATTCGAGATTGCATCGCGGATGTCTGAATTAAACAAAATAAAAAACCCGTTTTTCTTTAAGATGTATTAATCCAAGAATGGAATCTGCGATGAGGCTAAGTCCACCGAGGTTATAATTTTATTAGAATGTGTCGAAGTTTCTAACGACTCGATTGGTCTTTAGACGTAATTATTAGATCGCAACATGCAAACCCTTTATTAATAATAAGTTCATTTTTTATTTGTATTTTAGCAGCATTATTGCTGAAAAACTGGAGTTTGGAAATTTTCAACAGCTTCTCTGGGTGTATTTTTATGATAATAATAACCTTTATTTCTCACTTCATCATATACATGTCGTCGACGAAGCGGCAATATCGTCCAACCACCATTTGGACCAAAATTGAGATTTTAGTACATAACTAGTGTGCGAGGCTTAAGTTTATGTATGTGAAATGGTGAAATAATTAATTAAGAAAAATAACTGGTGACGAACGACGGCTCCGTTGCGCTGCGCCGTCGTCCGGCGTGGCTTATTAAAATTAAGCAATTAAATTGATGACGTGGTGCGTTGCCTTTTAAAATTGAGCAAAGAAACCGGTGACGAACGACGGCTCCACTGCGCTGCGCCGTAGTCCGTGCGTGGCCCATTAAAATTAAGCAATTAAAGTGCTGACGGACGACGGCTCCGCTGCGCTGCGACGTCGTCTGTGCGCAGCCTGTTAAAATTAAGCAAGGTAACAGCCGTAAATCGTAGAGAAGACGGTCCTGCATATGGCAGACCCATCATTTTTTTTTTGCAAAATACGATTTTTTTTTAATTCGTAATTAAAGTGGTGGATAATTTGTTGCAAATTTCAAAAATCATATTTCAAAAAACGTGGTCTGGAAGGGTTGGAGGTATTTTAAAATTTTTGAAAAAATACGGATTAAGGCTAAAAGTTTCAACTCTTTGATTTAAATAGAAAAAAAAATACGTCCTTGACAGAAGCAAAACAAAAGTTATTTTAGTTTTTGGCACCCCATTGCGGCTGACGGGGTGACCAAAATGTTACCAAACTTTGGTGATCTGCTTCAAATTAGATGTTTAATGATTTCCCACAGTTTCATTATTCTAACCCCTCCGGAAGTATTTTTTTTCGAAATTGATTTTTAGGGGAAAGATTTTCGACGTTCCAAAAGAACAATAATTCGTATCTGAGGTTAATAACGGTGCGATTTTAAAAATAAAAAGGTTTTTTCACTTACACCCAATAGCGCAATGAGAATCCGTCGCTAGATTCGTGATTTAAAAAGAAAAAATAATATTGAAGAACGATCAAAAATATTTACCGGCAAAATTCATCAAACGTTTTTAAATACACACAGATTTATAAGAAAATATAAAAAAGAAAAAAAAAACGACCAGACAACCGGAGTTCGAACCGTGGACCTTCCAACGTACACACTTTTATAAATATACACATCGAATGCCTTTTTCGTTTTTGACACCCCATTGCGACTGACAGGGTGATCAAAATGTTACCAAACTTTGGGGATGTGCTTCAAATAGAATGCTTAAGCGACCCCTGCAGAGAAAGGGTTGCTGCTCGCGAACGGAGAAGAGCAGTCCAAACATAGAAGTGGCCCTTCTGCCCACATGCATTTGGGTTTTTTTGAGCCACATCCGAATGTTCCAACTCAAAAACCCAAAAAGCCTTAGCATTTGGCGCGAACCTCTGCATTCTCAAACTGGTGACTGTAACTGTAAGTAAGTGTTTGTAAGAAATAACAAATTTTCAAAAGTTATACAAACAAAGTAACAGTGTTTTATTTATTATATAAAATGTATAACGAAGTAGAAGCCTCTAGTATAAACAACAGAAAACTTAATGTTGATAATCTGATTTAAAACAAAACTTGTCAATATTTTTAATCGTAATTTTGAGAATAATGACACTGAAAATCACATTCTGAACTCCACCTACAAATCCTGTATGCTAAATTTGGTGATTAACTTTATTTATATATTACGAGGGAAATTCAGTAATTAGGTCACAAACTGATGTGAAAATAGTAGTTAGTTATTTCCCTAATGTGTCAATAGGTGGCAGCACAATCCAACTTTATGATACTCAAGTGACAGTTGCCGTGCGCATGTGTAGGTAGGGGCGGCTCGTTACATAGAGCCAAGGAGCCATGACACAACCTGTAGTAGTTTCAAGCTCATCAGGAATTTTAAGTTAAATTTTAAAACACTTTTTCACCAGTTACTTTGGTCTAAGAAGATAAATAGTTCTTGCTTTCTTTTGTTGTCAAAAATTGTATTTTTTAGCTGACAATATTGGTGTGTTGAAATTGTCAATAATGGTTTGTTGCAGTGGTCAAGAAGGGTATTGTACCTGTTAAGAATTGATTCAGCTGTCAAAATCAGCATTTTTCGATTTTTTAATTGTCAAAAATAACATTTTTTATCTGCCAAAAATTGTACTTTTTGTTGTCAAAAATTGTATTTTTAGCTTACAATCATGGTTTGTTGCAGTTGTCAAAAACTGTTAAAAATGGTAGTTTTCAGCTGCTAAGAAATGTATTAAACTATCGAAAATTATATTTTTCAGTTGTCAAAAATGTTATTTTTCAGCTTCCAAAAAAGGTATTTCTCACCTATTAAAATGGTATTTTTCAGCTATAAAAAATATTTTTCGCAATTTTTAATTTGTCAAAAAATAGCATTTTTCAGCTGTCAAAAATTGTAGTTTTTGTTATCAAAAATTATATTTTTTTTAGCTGACAATAATGGTTTACTACAGTTGTCAATAATGGTTTGTTGCAATTGCTAAGAATGGTATGTTTCAGCTGTTAAAAATGGCATTTTCAGCTGTTAAGAAGTGTATTATTCAACTGTTAAAAATTTATATTTTTCAGCTGTCAAGAATTATATGTTTCCGCTGTCAAAAATTATATTTTTCAGCTGTCAACAATGGTATTTCCCACCTATAAAAATGGTATTTTTCCGCTATCAAACGCAGCATTTTACTACATATTTTAAATTGTCAAATATGGCATTTTTCAGATTTCAAAAATTGTATTTTTACCTGACGATAATGGTATGATCCAGTTGTCAATAACAGTGTGTTACTGTTACCAAGAATGGTATTTTTCAGCTATTAAGAATTGTATTATTCAGCTGTCAAAAATGTAAATTTTCAGCTGTCAAAAATGTAATTTTTCAGCCGTCAAAAATAATGTTTTTCAGCTGCCAAAAATGGTATTTTCCACCTATATAAATGTTATTTTTCAGCTATCAATAGTAGCATTTTTCTACATTTTTAAACTGTCAAAAATGGCATTTTTCAACTGTCAAAACTTGTATATTTTGTTATCAAAAATTGATTTTTTTGTTGTCAAAAATTGTATTTTTTAGCTGCCAATAACGGTATGTTTCAGCTGTCGGGAATCGAATTTTTCGGCTGTCAAGAATGGTAATCCCCAGCTGTGGAAAATAGTATTTTTCGCCTGTCTCAAGTTGTATTTTGAAGTTGTAGAAAATGGTATTCTTCAGCTACCAAATATGCAATGTTTCATAAAAGTTTTTTCGACATTTTTGAATTGTCAAAAATTGTTTTTTTCAGCTGTCAAAAGTAGTATATTTTGCTGTCAAAAGTAGTATTTTGTTACCGTCAGAAATAGTATTTTTTTGTCAAAAATAGTATTTTTCTTGTATCAGGAATGGCAATGTTTCAGCAGACAAAAATGGTATTTTCAGCTGTCAATAATGGTATTCCTCGGCTGTTGAAAATTAGTATTTTTCAGCTCTGAAAAATAGTATTTCTTTTGTCAAAAATAGTTTATTTTTTGTCAAAATTTGTCAACAATGGTATATTTCAGTTGTCAAAAACAGTTTTTTTAGCTAATAAAAATAGTTTTTTCGACATTTTTGAATTGTCAAAAATTGTATTTTTCAATTGTCAAAAGTAGTATATCTTGCTGTCAAAAATAGTATTTTGTTACTGTCAGAAATAGTATTTTTTTGTCAAAAATAGTATTTTTCGTGTATCAGAAATGGTAATGTTTCAGCTGACAAAAATGGTATTTTCAGCCGTCAATAATGGTATTCCTCGGCTGTTAAAAATTAGTATTTTTCAGCTGTCGAAAATAGTATTTCTTTTGTCAAAAATAGTTTTCTTTTTGTCAAAAATAGTTTTTTTTCCTTTGTCAACAATGGTATGTTTCAGTTGTCAAAAACAGTTTTTTTTAGCTAATGAAAACAGTTTTTTTCGACATTTTTGAATTGTCAAAAATTGTATTTTTCAGCTGTCAAAAGTAGTATATTTTGCTGTCAAAAGTAGTATCTTTTTACTGTCAGAAATAGTTTTTTTTTCAAAAATAATATTTTTCGTGTATCAGGAATGGTATGTTTCAGCTGACAAAAATGGTATTTTCAGCTGTCAATAATGGTATTCCTCGGTTGTTGAAAATTAGTATTTTCCAGCTGACAAAAATAGTATTTCTTTTGTCAAAAATAGTATTTTTTTTTGTCAAAAATAGTATTTTTCCTGTGTCAACAATGGTATGTTTCAGCTGTCAAAAACAGTTTTTTTAGCTATTAAAAATAGTTTTTTCGACATTTTTGAATTGTCAAAAATTGTATTTTTCAGCTGTCGAAAGTAGTTTTAAGCTCAGCAATCATCTTTGATTGACATTTTTTCGCGAGTTACTTTGGTCTAGGAACATAAATCGTTCTTTCTTTCTTCAAAAAAGAAGGGGGAGGGGAGTATATTGTACAAGTGGCTCTATGATCAACATGTCCCACGAGCCGCCACTGTGTGTAGGCAGTGTTAAAATGGCGACCGTGCTCGAAGAGTATACTGCGGAAGAGCAGCGTGCTGTTGTGCGTTTTTTCTGGGCAAAAGGACTTCCTACAAATCATGCTGAATCGTACTGCAGAGTTTTGTTGTTGCTGCGGGATGCAATTCGAAAAAAAAACGTTTGCATGTATTGTGTTGATATGATGTCTGAACTTAAGAAATTAATCAATAAACCGCTAGATATCACTAAAAGGGCCATCACTGCCGCTTATTTGAATCTTCAATGAAGAAATTTTGTCTTGAAATTTAAATCCACATCATCTTGTTCCGTTCGCTACTTTCACTTCACCATCATTTATTTTAGAAACGTCGTATTTAAATTTCCCGCCATATTCATCAATGTGATCATGGCCATACTAAGCATGAAATATACGTTTTCGTCACCTACCTACAATAATAACAACACATAAAAAATTATTTTTTGTGATATCAGGTCGTGATCTTACTGGAATATTCTTATTCTAGCGAATATGGCGGCATTCGTGGCTTGAGGATTAAATGAATTCTTGTTTTTAATTTTCATTATGCAACTCTTTATCGATAGCCAACTTTGATTAATTTATTATTGCTAGTAAAATAACAGCGTGGTGCAGATTTTAAAGCCAAATCTTTGTTGCTGCGCCACAATTTAACAGGTAAATTATTAAACGAAATTCCGCATCCGCAGACGATTTACGATTTACAATTCAGTCAGCGTTCGTTTACTCATTTACAAACGTGTTATTCGGATGAACCGAATTAAAATGTAAATTCGATCGGTGTAATTTATAAATGGGCAGCTCGAATTAAGCCATCCGCGCGCTGTAATTACAGGGCCCAGATGGGAGATATCCAGCGGATACCCATTAGTGATCTATTAATAAGGAATCATATCCCAATGGTTGGCGTCCGTGCGTTGAGCTTTGGGCAGGTGCACCAGATGACCGCCATTCGCTCCCTCACAATGGGAATCTCTCGATCAGGTCCGAAGATCGGGCCGGCAGCGGCACCTGCATCATCGCATCGTTCCTCCATTGTTGGTATTGAGAACCAATTTATACCGCTAATTGTATCAAATGGTTGCGTTTAAATTAAGTGCTTTAATAGGTGGATCCGGAGCCCTGTAATTGCCGGCTTTGTTTGTTAAGTCTTTACATGGGAATGACGCTGTAACTTTGTTCCAGTAGTTATACACTAATACCTATAATAATCATTATGTTGATATGCAACGATGTAAATGCATTACGTAAACGATTTTGAATCAAAAATGTATTTTCTTCAAGCGTAATTAACCTCTTCAGGAAAAAATTAATTTTGAAGTTTCAAATCCTTTAATAAACATTTGATATCTCGCCAGTACAACCGGACAGGAGGTATCTGCATAGAAATGTGCAACTGTGCCAGCTTTCAGAGCTTGACATGAGATGGCAGTATTGAGCTAAATCAAATTTGTTTGAAATGTGTTCGTTACTTTTTAAAACGTACACTAATGTGTTTCTGTCCCTGAAGAGGTTAAAACTGAAAGTTGCACGATATTATTCTACTAGTAAAGTAATGAAGCAGAAACTGCCGCCAAATTAGTACCTAACTTTCACGTTGAAAAAACTACGTGAAAAGTACCACTTCTACGGTTAGTAATATCGTGTGAACCACAAAATTTTGATTCTAAAAATTTGTAATAATTTTGACGATCAGAAAAAAATATAAAAACAAATGCAATCGACTTGAAACTTTTCAAAATTACTCAAAATACACTTTTCTAATCATGGATTTGAATACCAAACTTTAATTCCGTATAAAAATAAACGATCGACATCCATAGATTAAAAATTATAACAAATATAGTGATCCAAAAAAAATATAAAAACAAATGCCATCGTCTTGAAACTTTTCAAAATTACTCAAAATACATTAGAGATTGATTTTATGAAGAGTTACATACATCTATCTCATCACCAAGCTTTGGAATCATTTTAGAATAATGATCAGAAAGTGAAGTTCTAAAAAAAATTGTCATAAATATAAAAACAAATACCATCGACTTGAAATTTTTCAAAATTACTCCTAATACATTCGACATTGATTTTATAAAGAGTTGCATACATCTTATTACCAAGCTTTCGAATCATTTTAGAATAATAATCAGAAAGTGAAGTTCCAAAAAATTTGTAATAATTGTCGATTAGAAAAAAATATAAAAACAAATGCAATCGACTTGAAACTTTTCAAAATTACTCAAAATACACTTTTCTAATCATGAATTTGAATACCAAACTTTAGTTCCGTATAAAAATAAACGATCGACATCCATAGATTAAAAATCATATCAAATCTAGTGACTCGAAAAAAATATAAAAATAAATGCCATCGTCTTTAAACTTTTCAAAATTACTCAAAATACATTAGAATTTGATTTTATGAAGAGTTACATACATCTATCTCATCACCAAGCTTTGGAATCATTTTAGAATAATGATCAGAAAGTGAAGTTCTAAAAAAAAATGGTCATAAATATAAAAACAAATGCCATCACTTGAAATTTTTTAAAATTACTCAAAACACATTCGAAATTGACTCTGTAATATGTTGCATACGCTTTCGAATAATTTTAGAATAATGATCAGAAAATTAAACTCGAAAAATTGGTAATAATTTTGATGATTACAAAACAATCAAAAAAACAACTGCCATCAATTGTATACTTTTTAAATTATTTATATGATTACCAAACTTCAATTCCATAAAAATCTCAATAACCCTCATCCCTAGATTAAATATTATAATAAATTTGGTGACTAAGAAAAAATAAAAAATGCCATCAACTTGAAACTCTTCAAAATTATTGAAAATACATTCGAGATTGACTTTTTGAAAAGCTGCACATATCCCATCACTAAACTTTAGAATAATTTTAAAATAACGATCATAAAGTGTAATTTAAAAAAAAATTGTAGTAATTTTGGCAATGAGAAAAAATATAAAAATAGATGTCATCGACTTGAAACAAAATAACTTAAAATACATCAGAGATTGACTTTGCAAAAAAACTGCATATATCTCTTCACTTAGCTTTTAAATAATTTTAGAATAACGATCAAAAAGTGAAATTCCAAAAAAAAAATTGTGATAATTTTGGCGATTAGAAAAAATAATAAAAACAAATTCCATCGTGGTCCGCATTGACACCCGATTTCCATCTTGTATCCCTTGTGGTTAGCATACATTCATTCTATCTAATCCGTGTATATATATATATCAAACAAATGGGAGTGGCAGATGACCAAGCAGTCGACGCCAAAAAAAAAAATTCCATCGACTTGACGCTTTACAAAATTACTCAAAATAGATTGGAGATTAACTCTGTGAAGAGTTACATATATTTCTTCACTAAGTTTTAGAATAATTTTAGAATAACGATCAAAAAGTGAAATTCCAAAAAATGTGTGATAATTTTGGCGATTAGAAAAAAATATAAAAACAAATGCCATCGACTTGACACTTTACAAAATTACTAAAAATAGATTAGAGATTAACTCTGTGAAGAGTTACATATATTTTTTCACAAAGTTTTAGAATAATTTTAGAATAACGATCAAAAAGTGAAATTTTCAAAAAAATTGTGATAATTTTGGCGATTATAAAAATAAATGCCATCGACTTGACGCTTTACAAAATTACTCAAAATAGATTAAAGATTGACTCTATGAAGAGTTACATATATCTCTTCACTAAGCTTTCGAATTATTTCAGAATAATCATCAGAAAGTGAAATTCTAAAAGAAATGCAATAATTTTGATGATTAGAAAAACACATCAAAACAAATGTCATCGACTTCAAACTTTTCAAAATTACTCAAAATTCATTCGAGTTTAACTCTGTGAAAAGTTGCAGATATCTAAGATTTTGAATAATTTTAAAATTATGATCAGAAAGTTACATTCTAGAACATTTGCAATCATTTTGGCGATTAGAAAAAAATATATAAAAACAAGTGCTATCAATTTAATACTTTTTTAATTAAGTATATGAATACCAAACTTTAATTCCATCAAAAAATAAATGGCCCTTATCACTAGATTAATATTTTAAATACATTTGGTGACTCATAAAACAAAAAAACAAATTCCATCGACTTGAAACTTTTTAAAATTACTGAAAATACATTCGAGATTGATTTTAGGAAGTGTTGCATACATTTCAACACCAAGCCTTCGAATCATTTTAGAATAATTATCAAAAGTGAAGTTCTAAGAAATTTGTAATAATTTTGGCAATTAGAAAAAAAAAATAAAAACAAATGCCATCGACTTGAAACTTTTCAAAATTACTCAAAATACATTCAAGATTGACTTTGTGAAGAGCTGCTCACATCTTATTACTAGGGTTTTAAATAAATTTGGAATAACGATCAGAAAATTAAATTTAAAAAAAATTATAATACTTTTGACGATTAGAAAAAAATACAAAAACATATGCCATAGGCTTGAAACTTTTTTAAATTACTCAAAATTAGAGATTAACGTAAAAGCTCTTCAGTAAGCTTTTGAATAATTAAATAATAATGATCGCAAAGTGAAATTCTAAAAAAATTGTAATAATTTCGACAATTAGAAAAAAAAATCAAAACAAATGCCATGGACTTGAAACTTCTCAAAATTACTCAAAATACATTCGAGATTGACTTATTGAAAATATGCATATAACCTTTTTCTTGAGCTTTCGAATAATTTTAGAATAAAGTTCAGAAAGTGAATTTCTAAAAAATTTGTAGTAATTTTGACGATTGGAAAAATATTAAATCAAATGCCATTCACTTGACACTTTTCAAAATTACTTAAAATACATTCGAGATTGACTTTTAAAAAAGCTGCTTACACCTTATACTAAACTTTTGAATAATTTTATAATATCGATCAGAAAGTAAAATTCTAAAAATTAGTAATAATTTTGGCGGCTAGAAAAAAAAAGATGAAAAATTAACTGCTATGAATTTTACACTTTCTAATCATGGATTTGAATACCACACTTTAATTCCGTATAAAAATAAACGATCAACAACCATATATTAAAAATTATATCAAATATAGTGACTTGAAAAAAATATAAAAACAAATGCCATCGTCTTGAAACTTTTCAAAATTACTCAAAATACATTAGAGATTGATTTTATGAAGAGTTACATACATCTATCTCATCACCAAGCTTTGGAATCATTTTAGAATAATGATCAGAAAGAGAAATTTCAGAAAATTTGTAATAATTTTGGCGATTAGAAAAAAAAATATAAAAACAACTGTTATCAATTTTATACTTTTTTAATCAGTAAATGAATACCATACTTCAATTCCTAAAAAAATAAATGACTCTCATCCCTAGATTAAAAATTATGATAAATTTATTTACTCGAAAAAAATATAAAAACAAATTCCATCGACTTGAAACTTTTCAAAATTATTCAAAATACATTCGAGATTGATTTTAGGAAGAGTTGCATACATATCAACACCAATCTTTCGAATCATTTTAGAATAATTATCAAAAGTGAAGTTCTGAGAAATTTGTAATAATTTTGGCGACTAGAGAAAAATATACAAACAAATGCCATCGACTTGACATTTTACAAAATTACTAAAAATACATTAGAGGTTGGCTCTGTGGAGAGTTCGATATATCTCTTCACTAAGCTTTCGAATTATTTTAAAATAATAAACAGAAAGTGAAATTCTGGAAAATTTGTAATAGTTTTGGCGATTAGAAAAAAACAAATGCAATCGACTAGAAACTCTTCAAATTTACTCAAAATACATTCGAGATTGACTTTGTGAAAAGCTGCACACATCTTATATACAGGGTGATCGTTTTTCGAGCGGCACCATTGAGATTTCAGTTATCTTAAGAGATACGAAGTCGGTTAAATTAGAGCAAAGTTGTGTATTATAACGTTGATTAATAATCTGTTGAGAAATTGGAGTTACGTTTTTTAGTTTTCAAAAAATCGCGAAAAATAAAAAAATTCAATTTTTATTTTTACTTTTTTATTCGACAACTATTACTATTGCGCATTTTACACTAAGACATTATTAGAGCACTTTTTAATGGAGGATGTAAATATGTTATTAGATTTATTGTAGCTTTCAAGATGGCGGAGAAACAATAGACAACTTTTGTTTTTCTAATGGCCGCCATATTGGATTTTTACATTTTCTAATGCAAGATTTTTTTCTGTTTACGATGATATATCACACATTATGTTTTAATTTTACATTTGAGCCAAAATTTTAAATTTATAGTTGACGATGTAATACACTTCAATAACAATTTTAGAAGTGTACTTATGTAATTTTATTTTTAAGAACTTTAATTTAATAACTCTTTATAGTTGACGATGTAATACACTCCAGGAGTGTCCAAATACAAATAATAAATAAATAAATAAATAGATCTTGTAGCAGCAGGTCTATTTTTGGACTGTTGTGAGCAATTTATATTACCTTTTATTACCCAATGACAGACCTCATAAAGGTTAATCTTTCCTAAATTTCTTAGGTGATTATCAGTTAACTATATGTTGCAAGCGAGTATATATTTTTAATATTCAAGTAATTAATTACAACTCTATTAAAATTGTAACCTAAGCAATATATACAACCCTTGTTGTTTGCCTTATATTCGAAATGCGGATCCGAAGTTACCGTTAATTTCGTTTAATGTTAAGTTTTTGATCATTAAGGTGAATTTGTGGGTCGGACGTGAGCGGGTCGTCGTTATTACCGAAATGAAATTTCCAATTATTTAAGGGACCGTAAGGTCGGCACGGTACAATAAACACCGGCCATCTGCAATATACCTGGTCATTAAATGGCCCAATCGAAGGGCACCTCCTCCATTAGTTTGCCGACCCTTACTATTACGTATGCCGTTGCAGTGCCCGTTTGCTCACACGGACAAATTGAAACCGGCCCACTCGAACCCTCTCATCCCTAATTAACATCTCTAACCATCATATTTTTGCACGCGCGCCTACGTGTGGAGAAAACGAAAGTTTCACCATCAACGAAAGCCTGAAACTTCACAGGAAATATACAGAATGATAAAATGTGTATGAAAATAATTTACTTAAAATTTTCAAAAAATAAACGCATTTTCATATCCAATAAAATGGATATTTCTGAGTTTTTTGATGATTTTGAATAAATTTGTAAAAGTTGGAAGTCTGCACTTCTTTCGGATTAAAAAAAATAATGCTTTTTCGATTTTTGACTTCTTAAATGGATATTCTTGAGTTTAATGATAATTATTTGGAATACTAGGTAATAAATCCACTTTAGTTTTGTGAAATATGAAAGCCCAAGTATTTTTGAACAAATTTGTAAAAATTGCAAGTCTGTACTTGATTCAGATTTAAAAAAAATCAACGTTTTTTCGATTTTTGAGTACTAAAATGGAAATACTTGAGTTTCTTGATGACTATTTGGCATATTAGGTGGTTGGTGCACTTATAATAAGGGCTATCGACGGAGGGTCTTTCTGGCCAATTTTTTTTTGGTATTTATTCGGGTTGTTGAAATTTTGAAAAAGTTATTTCGATTAAACGCATTATATGGAATTTTAGTGAAATGTTACATCCGAGTTTCAAATTTGTATTTTCGCCATAGGAAAAAATGTACGTGTTCAAAATTTGAACGTTTTCGGATCCTCCGAGACCATTCCAACCATTTTTGAAAAATCTATGTGTGGGATGCAGCCATAAATGAATAGAGATTTTTAAATGAAAATTTAAACTGTCTAAAGACTTCAGAAGTTTTTAGCTATATTTTGATAAAAAAATATATTTCTAGAAAAAAATTGTAATTATGATCAATTTTGCAAAAAGCTTTATGTAAATGTTGACTGTAACTCTTTCGTTAATAAATATATTTCCTCAACTTTTTCGAGAAAAAATTTAATGGAAATTTTTTGACTTTCATTATGAAATGATAACTTACATCAATTTTATATAAATAAAAATTGTAGTGAATGCCAAAAAAACAACTTTTACAAATTGTTAACAAATAATTGAGCTTTCATATTTCAGAAAAATTACATTAGATTTAATCTGCAAACATCCCTTTACTACATTTCGAGCTAATACCACACGAACAAAATGTGTAATTATCTAAAGTTGAAATTTTTCTCGAGCGTTAAAAAATATAAAAACAATTGCCAGACACTTAAAATTTTCCGAATTTTCTCAAACAATATTTTACCCTACGATACTGCTAAAATCTGCAAATATCCCTTCTCTACATTTTGAGCGAATCACACGAGAACAAAATTTGTAATTATCGAAAGTTGCACTTTTTCTCGAGCGCTTAAAAAAATATAAAAACAATTACCGGACACTTGAAATTTTCCAAATTTACTCAAACAACATATTACTCCACGAAACTGTCAAAATCTGCAAACATCCCTTGTCTACATTCTGAGCTAATCGCACGAGAACAAAATTTGTAATTATCTACAGTTGCACTTTTTCTCGAGCGCTTAAAAAAATATAAAAACAACTGCCAGACACTTGAAATTTTCCAAATTTACTCAAACAATATATTACTCCACGATACTGTCAAAATCTGCAAACATTCCTTTTCTACATTTTGAGCGAATCGCACGAGAACAAAATTTGTAATTATCCAAAATTGCACTTTTTCTGGAGCGCTTAAAAAATTATAAAAACAATTACCAGACGCTTAAAATTTTGCAAATTTTCTCAAACAATATATTACTCTACAATACTGTCAAAATTTGCAAACATCCCTTCCCTACATTTTGAGCAAATCGCACGAGAACAAAATTTGTAATTATCTACAGTTGCACTTTTTCTCGAGCGCTTAAAAAAATATAAAAACAATTGCCAGACACTTGAAATTTTCCAAATTTACTCCACGATACTGTCAAAATCTGCAAACATCCCTTGTCTGCATTTTGAGCTAAACGCACGAGAACAAAATTTGTAATTATTTACAGTTGCACTTTTTCTCGAGCGCTTAAAAAAATATAAAAACAACTGCCAGACACTTAAAATTTTCCAAATTTACTCAAACAACATATTACTCCACGATACTGTCAAAATCTGCAAACATTCCTTCTCTACATTTTGAGCTAATCGCACGAGAACAAAATTTGTAATTATCCAAAGTTGCACTTTTTCTCGAGCGCTTAAAAAAATATAAAAACAATTACCAGACACTTGAAATTTTCCAAATTTACTCAAACAACATATTACTCCACGATACTATCAAAATCTGCAAACATTCCTTCTCTACATTTTGAGCTAATCGCACGAGAACAAAATTTGTAATTATCCAAAGTTGCACTTTTTCTCGAGCGCTTAAAAAAATATAAAAACAATTACCAGACACTTGAAATTTTCCAAATTTACTCAAACAACATATTACTCCACAATACTGTCAAAATCTGCAAACATCCCTTCTCTACATTTTGAGCTAATCGCACGAGAACAAAATTTGTAATTATCTGCAGTTGCACTTTTTCTCGAGCGCTTAGAAAAATATAAAAACAATTACCAGACACTTGAAATTTTCCAAATTTACTCAAACAACATATTACTCCACAATACTGTCAAAATCTGCAAACAACCCTTCTCTACATTTTGAGCTGATCGCACGAGAACAAAATTTGTAATTATCCAAAATTGCACTTTTTCTCGAGCGCTTAAAAAAATATAAAAACAATTGCCAGACACTTGAAATTTTCCAAATTTACTCAAACAACATACTACTCCACAATACTGTCAAAATCTGCAAACAACCCTTCTCTACATTTTGAGCTGATCGCACGAGAACAAAATTTGTAATTATCCAAAATTGCACTTTTTCTCTAGCGCTTAAAGAAATATAAAAACAATTGCCAGACACTTGAAATTTTCCAAATTTACTGAAACAACATATTACTCCACGATACTGTCAAAATCTGCAAACATTCCTTCTCTACATTTTGAGCTAATCGCACGAGAACAAAATTTGTAATTATCCAAAGTTGCACTTTTTCTCGAGCGCTTAAAAAATATAAAAACAGACACATTTTTTACAAGAATCAGAAATTACCTAATCATTTGAAAAATTTGTTTTTAATAAATTGAATATATTTTTTTATATATGATATAAAAATGTGTACAAATTTTCATTCATTCCCAACTTATTTAAATGTTTAATTTTGGCGGAATTTTCTTGTAGTACATCTTGATTGTAGATTGGAATAAAACTAACTTTTTTATACCACTATATTTTGTTTATGTGACTATGGTTTCGACCACACTGGTCTTTGTCACATAAACAAAATATAGTGGTATAAAAAAGTTAAAGTGTTTTATTCCAATCTCCAACATATTTAATTTCATAATTATTTTGTCGAAACGCGCGTACGTTTATTCCATGAATAATTCGCTACGTACGACTTGGGCCTCACTGGTTTAACAGTCTCCTCCTGCAAAAACCATTTCCAGCCATTCTTCTCGCAATAAGCTATGGCATCTTCTTTAGTCCAGAATTTGACCTTCGTGTTCGACAACGCGTCGCCGGTGCAAGCCCATCCCATAAAAGGGTTTTCCCAACGTTCACGGTTATCAAACTCCGTCTCCCAACCGGCGGTATTATCTGTGCCGCTCTGCATGCAGTTTTTGATCGGTTTATAAATCCTCACCCTGCGCCCTTTCACGTGTTCATCAGGGGTGTCGCCAAAATGCGAAGTGTCATCCTGCAAATGGAGATGTGAAAATGCGAAAACATCGGGATCAATACGTACGGGTTCCTTGGTGCTTATGTAACCGTCCAACTTTTTCCATTGCTTCGCCTTTTTGGGCTTCATATATGCCACATTCATCGTCTTGCATGCGAGTTTGTGAGACGTTGTGAAACTGGCCGATGACCTAAAAGTTATGTTTATAAAATTGAACAATTTTAGGTTAGGTACGTGTGTACCATTTTAAATATGCGTTTTGTGCCAGCAATCTGCTTCCAATCAAAAATGAAGACATATTTACGGAAATATTTTAGTATAAAATTTCACTGACAAATATCATTTTATAAGTGTTGACAGTGCCCTGCACACTCGGTACTTATAAAATTATTCGCTTCTAAGCTTCACTGCTGTCTCTAATGATGGCGCAAGTGTCGCAAAAGTAGGCCACTGTAATCAAAGAACACCAACATATACGAAAATCAAAGTCTGACATAACGACTTTTTTTTAATTTCTAAATCATTGTCAACTTTTATTTAAAATCTCGTTTTTATGATGAAAAATGGTGAAGTGGCCATCATGTTACTTTCTCCGATTTGATACAATCATTGTTATTTATGATTTATTTTCAATTTAAATCATATTTTAAATGTAAATCGAACGTTTTGACTTATTCTTTATAAGTGGTGACACCCTAATTTGTTTGCCATTGAAGATGGTTAAAAATTTTTAACGCCAATGAATTTCTCTCGTTCTTCTGATGAAAAAGAAGGTATACTTCAATGGTCTGCGATGCCCACACTCCTCCAACATAATTTACCCGCACCCTTCTCTTAATACAAAAGAAAAAGAAAAGTCAATTCAGTGAAATTAAATTAATAATAAAACAATCTATCAATGGGGTGTTTTGAGATTTCTACTGGATCATAACCTAGAATCAATTCTGTGTGCATTTTGAAAATTTTAACTCGATAGCAATTGTTTTAATATTTTTTTAAACCAAGTGGAAAATGAGCAACTTCAAAAATACATTAAATTCTGTTTCCGTGTAATTATTTGGAAATCTATCAATGGGGTGTTTTGAGATTTCTACTGGATCATAATCTAGAATCAATTCTGCGTGCGTTTTGAAAATTTTAACTCGATGGCAATTGTTGTAATATTTTTTAAACCAAGAGCAACTTAAAAAATACATTAAATTCTGTTTTCGTGTAATTATTTGGAAATCTATCAATGGGGTATTTTGAGATTTCTACTGGATCATAATCTAGAATCAATTCTGCGTGCGTTTTGAAAATTTTACCTCGATGGCAATTGTTGTAATATTTTTTAAACCAAGTGGAAAATGAGCAACTTAAAAAATACATTAAATTCTGTTTCCGTGCAATTATTTGGAAATTTATCAATGGGGTGTTTTGAGATTTCTACTGGATCATAATCTAGAATCAATTCTGCGTGCATTTTGAAAATTTTACCTCGATGGCAATTGTTGTAATATTTTTTAAACCAAGAGCAACTTAAAAAATACATTAAATTCTGTTTTCGTGTAATTATTTGGAAATCTATCAATGGGGTATTTTGAGATTTCTACTGGATCATAATCTAGAATCAATTCTGCGTGCATTTTGAAAATTTTACCTCGATGGCAATTGTTGTAATATTTTTTAAACCAAGAGCAACTTAAAAAATACATTAAATTCTGTTTTCGTGTAATTATTTGGAAATCTATCAATGGGGTGTTTTGAGATTTCTACTGGATCATAATCTAGAATCAATTCTGCGTGCATTTTGAAAATTTAAATTTGTTTTTTTTTTTTTCGAGTTTTCTTTGCTGACGCGTCACGGACTTCAAATTGACATTTGTTCTTGCGAAAGTACATTTTCCAAAGCGTCTTGATGGGATCTTTCCAGTGATGTATAGAAACCCGGAATCGAACCAGTGGTTTCTTCAGGAAATTATTTCAAAGCCAATTTTTGAGAAAAAGTAAGAAGGGGGGACCCCTGGGTGGTTTTTCAGATTTTCGTCAAAAATTTTAAATCGCTAATTTTAATTGAATCCGACTAATTTCCACACGAGGAGCACAGATTTGAAAACCGCATTTAATTTGGAGTTTTCGTTTAGCCGCTACGGCCGTTCAAAGTCTGAAAAATCGTTGTTTTTTTTTTAATTTTCCAACATGTTTATGGTGACACGCTATTTTTTTTACTATTGCAGATAGCTGAAGTTTTTTAACGCCAATCAATTTCACTCGTTCTTCTGACAAAAAAGAAGGTATACTTCAATGTCTACGATAAATATTAGAAAAGTTGATTTTTTCGATTTTTTCCATTTTCGAGTTTTCTTTGCTGACGCGTCACGGGCTTCAAATTGACATTTGTTCTTGCGAAAGTACATTTTCCGAGGCGTCTTGAAAGGATCTTTCTAGTAATGTGTAGAAACCCGGAATCGAACCAGTGGTTTTTTCAGGAACTTTTTTCAAAGCTAATTTTTGAGCAAAAGTTCTGTCGATTTTCACGTTTTCGTCAAAAATTAAAAATCACCAATTTTAACTGAATCGGACTAACTTACACACGAGGAGCACATATTTGAAATCCGCGTTCGATTTGAATTCTTCGTTTAGTCGCTACGGTTGTTCAAAATCTGAAAAAAATCGACTTTTTCAAAAATTTCATGGTGACATGCCAATTTTTTTGCATTTTTTCCTAGATGAAATTTTTTAACGCCAATCGATTTAGCTTGTTCTTCTGATGAATTACATAGGGGTCTGCGATGATTATAAAAAAAGTTAATTTTTTCGATTTTTTCCATTTTCGAACTTTCTTTGTTGACGCGTCACGGGCTTCAAATGGATATTTGTTCTTGCGAAAGGACATTTTCTGAAACGATTTGAAGGGATCTTTCCAGTAATGTATAGAAACACCGAATCGAACCAGTGGTTTCATCAGTAAATCATTTTAAAGCCAATTTTTGAGCAAAAGTAAGAAGGGGGGACCCTTCTCTCGATTTTCACGTTTTCGTCAAAAATTTAGAATCGCCAATTTTAATTGAATCCGACTAACTTGCACCCGAGGAGCACAGATTTGAAATCCGCGTTCGATTTGGATTTTCGGTTTAGCTGCTACGGACTTTTTTTAAATTTTCTTAACATGTTCATAGTGACTTGCCATTTTTTTTTGCATTTTTTTCTACATGAATTTTCTTAACGCCAATCGATTTGGCTCGCTCTTCTGATGGAGAAAAAGGTATTACATAAGGGTCTACGTTGATTATTAAAACGGTTGATTTTTTTCGATTTTTTCCATTTTCGAGTTTTATTTGTTGACGCGTCACAGGCTTCAAATTGACATTTGTTTTTGTGAAAGTTAATTTTCTGAAGGGTCTTGAAGGGATATTTTTAGCGAAGTGTAGAAACCTCGAATCGAACCAGTGGTTTCTTCAGGAAATTTGATTTGGATTTTTCGTTCTGAAATGTCAAAAAATCAAAACTGCCATTTGTAATTATTTTTTTCATATAAAAGTTCCACGTAATCTAGACAGAAATTTGCGTAGGATGCACGCACTGCCGTCTTTTTGACTTTTTTTTGGGTAAGAATTTTTCCTAAATCCATGGTCAAAAAATCAAAACGGCCATTTGTAATTATTTTTTTTTCATATAAAAGTTCCACGTAATCTGGACAGAGATTTGCGTAGGATACACGCATTGCCGTCTTTTTGACTTTTTTTTGGGTAAGAATTTTTCCTAAATCCATGGTCAAAAAATCAAAACGACCATTTGTAATTTTTTTTTTCATATAAAAGTTCCACGTAATCTGGACAGAAATTTGCGTAGGATGCACGCACTGCCGTCTTTTTCACTTTTTTTTGGGTAAGAATTTTTCCTAAATCCATGGTCAAAAAATCAAAACGGCCATTTGTAATTATTTTTTTTCATATAAAAGTTCCACGTAATCTGGACAGAGATTTGCGTAGGATACACGCACTGCCGTCTTTTTCACTTTTTTTTGGGTAAGAATTTTTCCTAAATCCATGGTCAAAAAATCAAAACGGCCATTTGTAATTATTTTTTTTCATATAAAAGTTCCACGTAATCTAGACAGAAATTTGCGTAGGATACACGCACTGCCGTCTTTTTGACTTTTTTTTGGGTAAGAATTTTTCTTAAATCCATGGTCAAAAAATCAAAACGGCCTTCTGTAATTATTTTTTTTTCATATAAAAGTTCCACGTAATCTGGACAGAAATTTGCGTAGGATGCACGCACTGCCGTCTTTTTGACTTTTTTTTGGGTAAGAATTTTTCTTAAATCCATGGTCAAAAAATCAAAACGGCCATTTGTAATTATTTTTTTTCATATAAAAGTTCCACGTAATCTGGACAGAAATTTGCCGTCTTTTTGACTTTTTTTTGGGTAAGAATTTTTCCTAAAAATAAGCCTCACGCGGATTCCTAAGGCTCATCAGAAATTTAGGGCTCGACCTCGGCTTTTTATCCTTTTTCCTATTGGAAAGGTCCTATAATAAGCGCTAACGACTTTTGTAAATTTTTGACCCAGTTTCTAGTAATTAATTTTTTCGCAGAAAAAATCGTAGATCCTTTAATTTAAGTTCCTTGAAGTTGAAACCTACAGATATGAAGGATGCCTGCATCCTCTGCAAAATCGAATAGGCCACTTTTTCAAAAATTTTGGCTCTTGAAAATGTTGAGCGAAAAAACAACTGCTGTCTCTTTGACTACTTTTTGGAGGGGTAAGAATTTTTTCTAAAAAAAGAGTCTCGTGCGGAATTCTAAGGCTCATTAGGAGTTAAGGGCTCGGCTTTTTATCGGTTTTCTTATTGGTAAGGTCCTAAAATATGCTTTAACGACTTTTGTAAATTTTTGACCCAGTTTCTAGTAATTAATTTTTTCGCAGAAAAAATCGTAGATCCTTTAATTTAAGTTCCTTGAAGTTGAAACCTACAGATATGAAGGATGCCTGCATCCTCTGCAAAATCGAATAGGCCACTTTTTCAAAAATTTTGGCTCTTGAAAATGTTGAGCGAAAAAACAACTGCTGTCTCTTTGACTACTTTTTGGAGGGGTAAGAATTTTTTCTAAAAAAAGAGTCTCGTGCGGAATTCTAAGGCTCATTAGGAGTTAAGGGCTCGGCTTTTTATCGGTTTTCTTATTGGTAAGGTCCTAAAATATGCTTTAACGACTTTTGTAAATTTTTGACCCAGTTTCTAGTAATTATTTTTTTCGCATAAAAATCGTACCTCCTATAATGTAAGTTCCTGGAAGTTGAAACTTACGGAACGAAATGCCAACGTTTTTGACATTTTACAAATTGCTGTTAGAAATTTATTAACTCTGTCTGAGTGACATAAAATTAAACAATTATTTTCATTAAACGAATTCAACAAAAAATTTCCTAAAATGCCGAATGTTGTCAATTGATACATTCTGTAACATTTTATTTAAAAAGTTTAAGACAACACTGAGAAGATTAGCCACCCTCTCCTGCAAACAATGTTAACATCAAAAGCCGTTTTGTGGTCTTAACAAAGTGTCGCATTATTTGTAATATTAAATATTACTTAGGGCAAAGTAACGCCACCCGGAAAATCTATTAAAAAGTAAATTTCATCGCACAATGCACGTCGCTTCACGTCCCGGTCGAGGGCCCCCTTTTGAAGCCCTCCCTCTCGCCCTTCGTGACAAACACTAATTTAAACTGTCGCTCTCCTGCCCTTTCAGAAGCCGGCTCTCCTTCCGCGTAAAAAATTAATGGACTCAGGTGAAACCCCCACCTCCCGACGAAGAAAAAAAAATCCCGTGTACCATAATCTGCTCGATCAATCTTGAGGTAAGCCGACTTAATTTAAATAATGGATTGTTTCGGGATACGGCCGTTTGTGAAAAGGCTTCGCGGCGTTTACACTAATTACCCCGCCATTTCCTCTTTTATTTATTTTTTCAGCCATTCTTCCATGTTGACAAGCGAAACCGCGATGGGAACTTAATCCGGCATTAATCACCGTGATGAGGTATCTAGGAACACGGGTAAACAATTGCCGGGGCATTTATTAGCATAATAAACAATATCGAATTTTGAGCGGTGTATTGTGTGGAAATTTACAGAGCGGATGCGATGATGACTTGAGAGACATTTCGCGGGAGTGATTAATTAATTCGTGTCTTCATTAGATTCTTTAATGAATTGGTGATGTTGTTAATCGTTGGAGAATTGGAAGTTGCCGTTACTACGTGGTAATCCACAACTGAATTGATAAATGTACTAATTATTGTAAACCTCATAATCAATGCACCAGTAGGTGTTATTCAAAACATACTGTAGTTTTAGAAGCTATAAAATCCATTTACGAAGAACTGTAACAATGAGTCAAATAACATAGCTCAATGTTATATGCAAGAAATCTTTTTCAAATTTGCGCACAACGCTGTTCTTGCCATTTTTAACCGTTTGGCGTAAAATCCATCTCCTATATACCATGCAACAAAGTAGGAAAAATTGAAAACTCAGACAATCTTGAGCAATTTTTTATGCGATTTGAGCCATCTCAGGCTGGTATTCAAAATTCATTCGCCCCCACAAAATGACCATCGGCCCCCAAATACGGATTGTCAGATAAACGCCCAATTTAGACGTCGATCGCAGCGGCGGCTCGTGGATTTCCGCAGGAGGGACAAAGACAAAAATGTCGCTCGTGCCGCACTACTTACTCTTATAGAGGAAACAAATATTTCGTTGCTATTTCGATCAAATTTTCTTCCATTGCCCCACCGGCGAACATCCACGCCACGCCACTGGTCGATCGTCCACGTTGAGGAACACTAATCTAGCCGAATTTTTTTTCACTTTCAAAAATGTTTGAGTTAGAATTTCGGTAAAACTAGTCCAAATGATTTTTTTGATTATTTACTTGTTTTATTACTGAAAGTCTAGAGAGTGTACTTTTAAAGTTTGAAGATAATTCACTAAGGAACTTTCTTGGAAATTAAGAAAATCTGGGTGAATGCATAATTTTGCGTTTTTAAAAATGTTCGAGTCAAAATTTCAAAAAAACAACCCAAATGATTTTTTTATTATTTACTTATTTTATTACTGGACGTATACAGAGTGTGCTTTTAAAGTTTAAAGATAATTCACTTTCTTGAAAATTAAGAAAATCTAGCTGAATGCATTATTTTTTGAAATGTTCGACTTGAAATTTCGGAAAAACTAGCTTAAATTATTTTTTTATTATTTACTTGTTTTATTACTACGAATCTATAGAATGAAATTGTAAAATTTAAAGATATTCCACTAAGGTGTTTTCTAGAAAACTAAGAAAATTTAGGCGAATGCATGATTTTGCATTTTCAAAAATTTCGAAAAAAACAGCCCAAGTTTGTTTTTTATTATTTATTTGTTTTATTGCTAGAAGTATGCAGAGTGCGCTTTTAACATTTAAAGATAATCCACTAAGGAAATTTCTTGGAAATTAGGAAAATGTAGCCAAATGCATATTTTTCACTTTCAAAAATGTTTGAGTTGAAAACTATTTTGGGATTATTTACTTGTTTTATTACCAAAAGTCTACAGAGTGTGCTTTTACAATTTGAAGATAATCCACTAAGAGATTTTCTGGAAAATTAAGAACATCTAGATGAATGCATAATTTTACACTTTCAAAAATGTTTGAGTTGAAATTTTGGAAAAATTAGCTCAAACTATTTTGGGATTATTTTCTTGCTTTATTATTAGAAGTCTACAGAATGTGCTTTTGCAATTTGAAGATAACTCACTAAGGGATTTTCTGAGAAATTAAGAAAATCTGGGTAAATGCATAATTTTGCACTTTCAAAAATATTTGACTTGAAATTTCGGAAAAACTAGCTCATATTATTTTTTTATCATTTACTTGTTTTATTACTACGAATCTATAGAATGAGCTTGTAAAATTTGAAGATAATCCACTAACGTGTTTTCTAGGAAATTAAGAAAATCTAAACGAATGCATGATTTTGCATTTTCAAAAATTTCGGAAAAAACAGCCAAAATGATTTTTTGATTATTTACTTGTTTTATTGCTAGAAGTATACAGAGTGCGCTTTTAAAGTTTAAAGATAATCCACTAAGGAACTTTCTTGGAAATTAAGAAAATGTAGCCAAATGCATATTTTTCACTTTCAAAAATGTTTAAGTTGAAATTTTGGAAAAATTAGCTCAAACTATTTTGGGATTATTTTCTTGCTTTATTACTAGAAGTCTACAGAATGTGCTTTTATAATTTGAAGTTATTTTCTAAGAATTTAAGAAAATCTAGGTGAATGCATAATTTTGCACTTTCCAAAATATTTGAGTTGAAATTTCGGAAAAACCAGCTCACATAATTTTTATTATTTACTTGTTTTATTACTACAAATCTATAGAATGTGCTTGTAAAATTTGAAGATAATCCACTAAGTTATTTTCTAGGAAATTAAGAAAATCTAGGCGAATGCATGATTTTGCGTTTTCAAAAATGTTTGAGTCAAAATTTCGAAAAAACAAGCTCAAATTATTTTATTATTATCTACCTCTTTTTGCTAAAAGTTTACAGAGTGTGCTTTTAAAGTATAAAGATAATTAACTTTCTTGTAAATTAAGAAAATCTAGCTAAATGCATAGTTTTCACTTTCAAAAATGTTTAAGTTGAAATTTTGGAAAAATTAGCTCAAACCATTTTGGGATTATTTTCTTGCTTTATTACTAGAAGTCTACAGAATGTGCTTTTACAATTTGAAGATAATCCACTAAGGGATTTTCTAAAAAATTAAAAAAATCTAGGAGAATGCATAATTTTGCACTTTAAAAAATATTTGAGTTGAAATTTCGGAAAAACCAGCTCGCATTATTTTTTCATTATTTACTTGTTTTATTACTACAAATCTATAGAATGTGCTTGTAAAATTTGAAGATAAACCACTAACTTGTTTTCTAGGAAATTAAGAAAATCTAAACGAAGGATGATTTGATTTTTCATTTTAAAAAATGTTTGAGTTGAAATTTTGGAAAAATTAGCTAAAACTATTTTGGGATTATTTTCTTGCTTAATTACTAGAAGTCTATAGAATGTGCTTTTACAATTTGAAGTTATTCCACTAAGGGATTTTCTAAGAAATTACGAAAATCTAGGTGAATGCATAATTTTGCACCTTCCAAAATATTTGAGTTGAAATTTCGGAAAAACCAGCTCGCATTATTTTTTTATTATTTGCTTGTTTTATTACTACAAATCTATAGAATGTGCTTGTAAAATTTGAAGATAATCCACTAAGTCATTTTCTAGGAAATTAAGAAAATCGCGGCGAATGCATGATTTTGCGTTTTCAAAAATGTTTGAGTCAAAATTTCGAAAAAACAAGCCCAAATTATTTTTTGATTATTTACTTCTTTTATTGCTACAAGTATACAGAGTGTGCTTTTAAGGTTTAAAGATAATTCACTTTCTTGTAAATTAAGAAAATCTAGCTAAATGCATATTTTTCACTTTAAAAAATGTTTGAGTTGAAATTTTGGAAAAATAAGCTTAAACTATTTTGGGATTATTTACTTGTTTTATTACCAATAGTCTACAGAGTGTGATTTTACAATTTGAAGATAATCCACTAAGGGATTTTCTGGAAAATTAAGAACATCTAGGTGAATGCATAATTTTCCACTTTCAAAATGTTTGAGTTAAAATTTCGGAAAAACTAGCTCACATTTCTGTTTATCATTTACTTATTTTACTACTGCGAATCTATAGAATGTACTTGTAAAATTTGAAGATAAACCACTAATTTATTTTCTAGGAAATTAAGAAAATCTAGACGAATGCATGATTTTGCGTTTTTAAAAAAGTTTGAGTTGAAATTTCGGAAAAATCTTGAAACCGAAAATTCATATGTTTTGAGTAAATTTAGGTAGAAAAATGCTTTTTCAATGCACGTGTGATAATTTTAAAATTTGGGATGTTTGCCGATTTTATTATAGAAATGAAAATTAATCCGTATTGAATAAATTGGAATTTTTTGCGATTGGTTTTTATTTTCAAGGCAACTTGAAAATGTCCAACCTCAAAATTGAATTCAGTGTTTAAGGGTAAATATTTCAAAATTGTGGCTAAGAGCTTTGATAGATTTTAATAGAATCCATTTTGATTAAATTGGAAAAGGTTCGAGAATATTATTGATTGTTCTCATTATATTTCTGCAATTTTAAAATGTAACATAGTTAGCTATTAACTGTATTTTAATTTAAATATATTTGACATGTACATCCACATAACAGTGGCGAAGTTACGAATAAAGAATTTAAATTTGAATTTGAATTTGAATGCTGCAACTGTTTTCGTGTTTTTTTTTGTGGCTTGTAAAAAGTTCGACCTCAGAATTGAACAGGAGTGTGATTATTTCGAAATCTAGGGTAGGAATCTTTGCAAATTTCTTATAGAAAAGTGAAGTTGCGATACATTTTGAGTGAATTTAAAAATTTCAATTGGTTTTATATTTTTTGGCGATTTAGAAAATGCTTAACTTCAGGATGTTCAATTTTAATTATTTCGAAATCTAGCTCAGTAACGTATGTAATTTTTTGCAGAAAAAATAAGTGCAATATATTTTAAGTGAATTTAAAAAAATTGAGAGGTTGTTTCAATGATTTATTTTTCGTTTTTTGGCGGTTTTGGAAAATGTTCGACCTCAGAATGTTGAAATGTGATTATTTTGAAACCTAAGGTAGGAATGTTTCCAAAATTTAGTAGATATTTAAAGTGCAGTCTATTTTAGAGGAATGTCAAAAGTTGAAGGTTTGTTTCAATTGTTTTTTTTTGCGGTTTGTAAAAAATTCATCAGATTTGAACCAGGAGTTGTTCAAGTGTGATTATTTTAAAATCTAAGGTGTTTTCCAATTTTTATAGAACTATAGAGTGGAATCTATATCTAGCTCAGATGTTTTAAAACGTTTCTCTTTGAAAGCCATCGTGAATTACAATACAAAAGGAGGTGTTTATAATCACATAATTTGGTAAAGAGTCTGTTATACAAAAAACTACAAATACAGACTTTGCCACCGTTCCTAGTGACTTACTGTTATAAAACAAATAATATGTAAAAAACTTTTTTTTTGTGTTTTTACAATATTTTTTCGAGGCCCGGCAAAATTCTTCTGCGACCCGGTCGCGACCCACACTTTGCCAAAACGCTGCTCTAGTCTAAACTATCTCGGATATATCGTGTACCCAAAATTGCGTCCCAAAAAAAAAAGTCGATGGCGCAAGTGTGCCCGTACGTCGCCATTTGCAACAATTATAAACAACAAAAAAACATTTTTCCGTACTTAAAGAAATGCGCAATAACGTGCTTTTCGCGTTATTTAAATAAAGCTATTCATTTCTCCTTAAAAAATTCCCAAACTCAGGTATGATTATGGCTGTTACCCCTTAATCAAATTATAAACGATTATTTGCGAAACTATTTCTACTTGCAAATACTTAATTAAATAAGAAATGATTTATTTTGTCGATTTTACGAACTGTTTTTGTATATTTTAAATTAAGCAATTTATAGAGATTAGTGGTATGCAACCATAGATACAAAGTCGTGAATTGGTTTTCTATAGTTGCCTGTAAAATCTGTGTTTATTATTAAGTTTCTCGTGTATTATAACTAAATTAATATATTTTGTCGGTGTGTATTCAAAGGAAGAATTATGTTTCGTTAGATATTGTTTTATAGAGAAGTCTATAGGAAAATATAAGCAAACATTTCGTTAATCATATTTAAAACATATGCAATTCTTTAAAGAATATTTATTATTATCTCAATGAAATATAAATCTTGTATTTATTAATAATAATTTTTGTTTGCGGAATATGTGTTTTAAAATAATTAATCACCGCGGCCGTGTGTTCGATTCCCATCCCGGGTGGAACATTTTTCGGCGATCGAGAAGTATTCGCTCGGGTCCGTGGTTGTTGTATATGTCTTACATTATTCATTAAAAACAGCCGTGTGTGACTGAATGGCTCAGCCTAAGTCAAAAAAAATTTTTTTTTAAAGAATGCCCTTTGAATAAAACAGTTAAAATTCAATTATTTAATATAAATCAATATATATACATATATATATATATATATATATATATATATATATATATATATATATATGAAACATCTTTATTGACAGACAATTTTTTTTACATTAATTTTTACATATTACATTTATAATGAACTGCCAAGGGCTATCGACCGTAGGTCTTTCTGTCCGATATAAATCAATTAAAATATATTTTTTTTAATATTGTAATTGGGTACAAATGAAATTTGAATATTGAATTTTTCAAAATGAGTGAATATAAGTTTCACCATGGGATATCGTTGTATGCAACCAAACTTGACCATATGTATGTATGAAGAATTCAATTTCACTGAAGTAATTAATAACGTTTGCAATAATAATAGAATAATCTGCAAGCACTTGTGGATTTAGGGGGTGGGAAACGAGGGTAGTCCTCCAGTCATGAAATAGTCAGATGATAAAGCTATTGCAAGCTAACAAACAATATAAATACCCTACAGTAACTAAGAATAGTTATTTATTATACGAATGTATAATATAAATTATCACTTGGTGAAACATTTTGAAAATAATTTGTTTACTCGACTAGTTTCGCTTGTTACATCATTTTCAAGAGTGAAACTAGTCGAGTAAATAAATACAGTTCAGTAATTTTAGGAAAAAAAAATTAAAACAAACTGTTCGAGGGTCCCACTTTTACTTACGATTTTTTCTATTTCTAATAGAGTTGGGATTTTGAAATTTTGTAGACTTCACCTACATTCTACAGCGTATTTAAAAACATTATTTTTGATTACACAGAGTGTCCCTAAAAAGTGTGACGACATGATGATGTATTTTTCTTAATTATACGCTCTATATTTTGTTGCTTATTTAGGTGCCTCTTATGTTTCCCTTCATACCCCTAAAATTTTGTTCAAATCGGTTTAGCGGTATCAGAAAAAATAAATAAAAACTGCTTAATTTATGGTGCATGCGCCAGGATACACAGTGTCCAAATCTAATCTCCTGTTTTCTCAGTTTCCAATAGAGTTTGATTTTAATATTTTGCAAGCTTCACCTAGGTTCTACGGCGTATTTAAAAAAATATTTTTAATTATACAGCGTGTCCTAAAAACGTGTGACGACATGTTGATGTATTTTCTTAAATTACATGCTGTATATTTTGTTACTTATTTAGTTGCCTCTTAAAATTCCCTACATACCTCTAAAATTTTGTCCTAATCGGTTGAGTAATTACGGAGAGAAAAAAAAAACTCCAGAAATTGTTGAAATTGCATCCAGGGACACCAAAACGGATATTTCCGTAAAAAAATTTGAAAAATTTTTCACGATCACAATACTTTCTCGTACTTCGTAACGAGGAAAGTAAAAAATAAAAACGACCTGCCCGAAATTATACGGGGACCGGCATTTCACCTCGCGTTTCTTCAGTCCAATGAAGTAAGGATTTCGATATTTTGCAGACTTTACCTACATTCTACGCCGTATTTAAAAAAAATCAAATAAATAAAAAAAAAATTAATTTATTTGATACTTTCTGCAACAAGTAAGGTTGTTTGTATTTTATTTATTAAAAAAATATTTTTGATTGTACAGGGTGTCCTAAAAACGTGTGACGACATGATTATTTATTTTTTAAATTACATGCTGTATATTTTGTTACTTATTTAGTTGCCTCTTAAAATTCCCCACATACCTTTAAAATTTTGTTTAAATAGGTCAAGTAATTTCAGAGAAAAAAAAAAAAAAAACGACCCGCCCGAAATTATACAGGGCCCAGCATTTCACCTCGCGTTTCTTTAGTTTTCCATGGAGTTAGGATTTAGAAATTTTGCGGACTTCACCTACATTTTACACCGTATTTAAAAAAATATTTTTTATTTTACAGGGTGTCCTAAAAACGTCACACGGCCTGCCCGAAATTATACAGGGTCCGGCATTTCACCTCGCTTTTCTTCAGTTTGCAATGGAGTTGGGATTTCGAAATTTTGGAGACTGTACCCACATTCTACACCGTATTTAAAAAATATATTTTTGATTTTACAACGTGTCCCAAAAAAGTGTGACGACATAATGATGTATTTTTTTTTAATTACATGCTCAATATTTTGTTGCTTATTTATGTAGTCTTCAATGGCAATGAGAACGCTACAAAAAATCTGCGTATATTTTGCTAAAATTTGCTAAATCTACGAACAACCTTTCAGAAAAGTGTTATCAACTAAGTTGAAGCACTTTCTCGACTCCTATCTAATAGAACAGTTGTTGTACATTGAGTAAGAATTCATTTTAACACGAGTAGTTACAAGCAGGCGCTGCTAAACGCAAACAAACAAAATACGCCGCTGGAAAAAATCAAAAACTTCCGAAAATAGAATTTTTTTTTCAAAAAACAAAGTGATTAAAGTGTTTTTAATTGCAATATGCAAAAGTGGTCAAAAACGAAGACGTAGAACTGTCAAAATCGTGGGATACTTGTACAAATTTTGAAAAAAAAGGGACTGATTAAACCAAAATTGTTTTTTAGTGAAAGAAGAAATGATCAGATTTCAGATAAAGAAAATATTTATAAAATAAAAATTTAAGTTGCCCATGAGGTTAAAAATCTATGCACCCTAATATATCGCATGAGCCACAAAATTTTGTTTCAGAGTTGGCTATGAGATAAATGAGGTACGTCGCATATTATTACGTCATGTGACTATTGAATTAGATTTTTTTTTAAATGAATGAATCTCAGACATGACTGCTATGTTTCTCTCTCTCTCTCGGGCATGGCCAACACAGAAACAAAATTCTGTGGCTCACACCTTACAATGTATCAAATTTTCGTAAAAGTTTCGTTAAAATAGAGACCATTGGATAATATTTTCTAATATTTTTACTGAAATTTAATTTCTCAAAACTTCAATAAAATGCTCGAAATAAGGATAATAATCTAAAATAAACCCTTAAATTAAAAATAAGCCCAAAATAACAAAAAAAGCAAAACATTATTCGGAATATTTCGAACCCATATCGGGTGACTGTTATTGATTGAGGCTTTTTACTTTCTCCGTTACGAAGTACGAGAAAGTATTGTAATCGTGATTTTTTTTCCAAAAAATTTTTTTACGGAAATATCCGTTTTGGGGTCCCTAGATGCCATTTCAACAATTTTTGGAAAAAAAAAATTGTGTCTGTATGTGTGTGTGTGTGTGTGTGTGTGAGAGAGAGAGAGAGAGAGAGAGAGAGAGAGAGAGAGAGAGTCTCTGTGTGTAACTGTGTGTCTGTGTGTCTGTGCGCGCTGTATCTCAAAAACTAATTAAGCAATTGATATGAAACTTTGAACATACGTCTTATTTAATAATCCGAAAGAACTGAAAAGCTTTTGGTAAAATTTTGTACACCGGAAGTGGATGTTTACCTTAACTGATTTTTGTTTTTTGCCAATATTTTCTTAAATATGATAAATATCACAAAGATATTTGAATAAACATTGAAAACCAGAAAGAAATGAACATCTTTTGATTGAAAAGATTTTTCATAAAATCATTTTTATTCGAGAAAAATTTTTTTTTTAAATTTTTGGTTTATAATTATGAAACGATAATAGTTACAGCAAATTTATGTTAATAATAATTGTAGAGAATGCTAAAATGAATAAATAATTATAAAGAATAAGTTTTTTTGAAATTACAGACACACACACACACACACACACAGCAGACGCAAAAAAAATTGTTGAAATGGCATCTAGGGACCCCAAAACGGATATTTCCGTAAAAAAAAAATTTGAAAAAAAAATCACGATCACAATACTTTCTCGTACTTCGTAACGGAGAAAGTAAAAATAAGTGTTACTAAAGTTGTTTTTATATTTTTACTTTCTCCGTTACGAAGTACGAGAAAGTATTGTGATCGTGATTTTTTTTTCAAAAATTTTTTTTGCGGAAATATCCGTTTTGGGGTCCCTAGATGCCATTTCAACAATTTCTGGAAAAAAATTTTTTGTGTCTGTGTGTGTGTGTGTCTGTGTGTGTGTGTGTCTGTGTGTGTGTGTGTGTGTGTGTGTGTCTGTCTGTGTGCGCTGTATCTCAAAAACCAATAGAGCAATTGATATGAAACTTTGAACATACGTCTTATTTGATAATCCGAAGAACTGAAAAGCTTTTGGTAAAATTTCGTACACCGGAAGTGAGTGTTTACCTTAACTGTTTTTTGTTTTTTGCCAATATTTTCTTAAATATAAAAAATATCACAAAAACATTTAAACAAACATAGAAGACAACAAATAAATGAATAGCTTTTGCTTGAAAATATTTTTCATAAAATCATTGCTATTCGAGAAAAAAATTTATTAATTTTTTTTAAATTTTTGGTTTATAATTATGAAACGATAATAGTTACAGCAATTTTATATGAATAAGAATTGCAGAGAATGCCAAAATAAACAACTTCTAAAGAATAAGTTTTTTTAGAAATGTCGTTAGTTTTCGAGTAAATCTAGTTTTTGAATTTGAAGTATAATTTTTCCATCTTTCATGATTTTGACGTTTTAAACGTCAGTTTCATCCAAGTTTACGCAACGCTCGATGTACATTTAAAATATGATTTCAATTGAAAAAAACCCATGAAAACGTAAATATAAAGTCGGAGAAAGTAATATGATGGCCACATCACCATTTTTTCAAATTAGCAGCATAGAAATGTCAAACTTCAAATACGTCAAAAGATTATATTTATTTCAGTCATATTTGATTAATCTGAAACAATTTAATTTCGAAGGGCCCACAGTAATATTACCAGACTTGGTAATTTCAATTCAATTAATTCCATCATATCTTGTATTTTCCAAGCCGTTATCAATAAAACGCAACATAACATTTTACTCGCCGTAAAAGAAAAATAAAGCAAATTGTAATAATCCCATTAAAATAACATATTCCGGACATGTTCCGTTTCACAATTGCTGCACCCCCACACGAATTATTATATCTAATACCGTGACGAAACAACATAAAACGGTTTATGGCGTGTAACGACCACCTTAATCCTTAATCCTGCAGAAATTGTCAGGATAATAACAATAATAATGGCTCAATTCGACGGGCTGTGCATACAAACACACACACACACACACAGGTGTCGCTTTAAATAATTAAAATGGGAACAGTCTGAAAACGGAAAGGAAAATTACGTGTGTCTGAGGAGAAGTAATTGTAAAAGGTGAGCAAGTCTTAAAACGTTATGGTGTAATTAAGCAAAAGTTTGAATGACGTTTCTTGTGAAAAGCGCGACGGTGTTAAGTGTTACGATCTGCTATCTCAATTTATTTTATTAAAATATGAGGGAAGTGTGGTAAGAGTTTGCTTTAATTGGCGGTTGAGTTTATATGCATATTTTAGGATTGTGTTTTATGTACAATGTTGTGCAATTTCAGATTTCAATTAAGGGAAGAAATTTAAAAATATACGTACATAATTAGTTTCGTTAATATTTTTCGACTTTTTTCATTATAAAAATTATTCGAAGTTTTTCAAGAAGCTGTAAACTTAAAGTAATAAATAATGCTGACATGCGCATTAGAAAACCCATTAATAGGCATACAAATTTTAACATGTAAATCGCTTGGGTGCATTGATAAAAAAATGAAGCTCTTTAGAGGATTGAGTATACAGGTTGTTTTTTTTTGAGAATTTAAGGCTTTCACTGTACTATGACAGGTCGACGGGGCGAGAGAAGTGGAAGAAGAAGCATTCACTGGCACCTTTGTGTACTCGGTTGCCTACATTGTCAATACATTGCAATGCGTTGATGTGATTATTATAACATCGAACATAGACATTAACAATCATATGTTCTGAGTTTTAAAAAAGCCTCTGTAGAAAAGTGAATATTTAATTTCGGCATATTTTAAATATTCAACATTGTTTTTATTTAAAAGCCAAACACAGTAATGATTACGAATCATTTTTGTATAAATCACTCCAAAATTTGAATTCTTCCTTATCAGGATCGGTGCCGGGTGTTCCAGAAATTCCAATTTCCATATAATTATTTCTTTCTTTCGTCAGCGGCAACCAATCATCGCTTGGTTTTCCAAATTTTGCAAAATTTGTAAAGAGCGTGACGATGTTATCGATTGCTAGATCTTCGGGACTTCCTGGTTCGATTTCCGGTGTTTTTTCGGTTTTGAAGAGGTAACCCAAGTCATCTATATGAGAAGTACCTAAAATGTATGTTTATTATAAAAAATAAAATATTTATTATTACTGTATTTCTTAGCATAGTAAATAAATTTAATCAATTATTGTTCTAAATTATGATATTATAACAGCAGAAGTGATACACTTTATGCTAAATTAGTTTTTTTTTTAAATTTTACAAATGAACATCTCTTTAAAGCAGTGGCGGCTCGTGGAACATGTTGATGGTGGAGCCACTTTCACAATTTATTAGATCGGATGATACTGGCGTTTGAAACGTCAAAATTATGAAAGATGGAAATAACAAATTATATAAATTAAATACCGGCAAAAAAATCAAAAATTTGCACATAGAAATCAATCACATACGTTAAAAATCTAAAGTATAGACCATAAAAAATACGCTCTTAATTAAAGTAAAAAAAAGATCGAAAATTTAGAGAAATTTCGAAAATTCGTTGTTAAAAAAATGCAGAAAATTTCAACAAAAAAAAAAAAATTGGAACGAAGAAATGAAAAATACTGGCCATAGATCTAAAATATAGCCCAAAAAAATTAAAAATTCGGGTCTAAAAATTAAAAATTCAAACAAAAAAATTGAAAAATCAAGGAAAACGAAAATAATTCGCCTTTTTCAGCCTCCAAAATAACTCTTTAGCTCAAAATAAGTTGCCGACCAGAAACTCGAAAACCTCAGTACCTGGAGGTCCCACTACAAAATTTCATGGACAAATAGTGTTCAGAATGGTCTCAGTCTTGAAAAAAAAACAAACAAAAATTTTTGAAAAAAAAAATATTTTAATCGATTTTAGTAAAAATCGCCCATAAAAAATAACAATTCAAATTAAAAAATCTAAAATCCGGGCCAAGAAATCAAAAACCATGAAAAAAACTTGAAAATATCGGCAAAAAAATAAAAAAAGTCGCGTTTAAAAATCAATCATTTAGGTTAAAAAAAATCTAAAATGTAATATAAAAAATTCAAAACTTCGATCCTAAAAATCAAAATTGCTCACCAAAAAATCGGAAATTTTAACAAACAAATCGAAAATTTAGAAAAAAATAAGGCTAAAAGATTAAAAATTTATGATTTGATTAATTAAAACACTTGGTTTTGTTTCATTGATTTTTTTTAAATCAGTGAAACAAAACCAAGTGTTTTAATTAATCAAGTCATATAATTATGTTTCACCATGGGTTAAGTGAGAAATTAATTAATCATATTAAAAATTTAGACCAAAATATCAAAATTCGGGCTTAACGATAAAAAACGAAAACAAGTAGATTGAAAATTCAAGTACGAAAATTGCCATTTTCAGCACTCGAAGTGATAAGCCCCAGAAAACATACGAAAAAACTTAAAATTTGCTCTGTAGCGAAGGAAACTTGCACTCGACGATTTGAAAAATTTAAAAAAATTATTTCTTGAAGGTTTCGTTTCAAATAAACTTCAATTATTCAAAAATAGTGTACTTTTAATTTCCTGAAAATAACGGCATGCTCCTGCAGAAAACAAGGGAATAAACTCAAAATTTGCTCGGTAGTGAAGGTTTACACTCAATGTTTTTAAAAATTGTAAAAAATTAATCACTTGTAGAATTAGTTTCAAAATTATTAAAACTATGCAGAAAGAGTGTACTTCTCATTACTTGTAAAAATAATTGCAATATTGCTACTGAAAACAACAGGAATTGACTCAAAACTGCATTGGAGGGAACGGAAATTGCACTCAAAGTTTTGAAAAATCGTAAAAAAATAATCACTTGCAGAATTAGCTCTTAATTAAGGTAAAAAAATTAAAATATAAGCACAAAAAATTGACAATTTAGACAAATATCAAAAATTCGCGGTTAAAAAAATGCGGACCAAAAATCCGAAAATTTCAACAAAAAAAAAACAAAAAGTTTAACCAAAATAAAGAATATTTCGGGCAAAAACTCTAAAATTTGGAACGAAGAAATGAAATATACAGGTCAAATATCTACAATATAGGCCAAAAAAATAAAAAATTCTGGTCTAAAAATAAAAAATTCAAACCAAAAAAAAAATCAAGGAAAACTGAATTAATTTTCAATTTACAACTCTTTAGCTCAAAATTAGTTGCCGACCAGAAATTCGAAAACGGCAGTCAAAAAGTAACCAAAAAGTAAAAAAAATCGCCCACAAAAAATAATAATTCAAGTTAGAAAATCTAAAATGAAGGGCAAGAAATCAGAAACTGTACTTGAAAATGTCGGCAAAAAATAAAAAGCAATTTAGGTTAAGAAATCTAAAATATAGGATAAGAAATTAAAAACTTTGACCAAAAATTCGATACTAAAAATCAAAATTGTGGACCAACAATTCGAAAATTTTAACAAAAAAAATCGAATATTTAGAAGAAAATTATTTTCTTTGGAAATATGTAAAGACACATTATTCAAAATTAGTTTGTCAAAATTTCCACCATCTGTTGCAATAAATGGGGAATTCCCATGGAAATTTCTGAAAAATGCGCTTTATTGGTCATCAAAATTTGCTTTTTAGTGCAACCATTTTTGTTGTGGTAAACTAGTCATTATTACTTTCTCCGTTACGAAGTACGAGAAAGTATTGTGATCGTGATTTTTTTTTCAAAATTTTTTTTTACGGAAATATCCGTTTTGGGGTCCCTAGATGCCATTTCAACAATTTCTGGAAAAAAAAATTGTGTCTGTGTGTGTGTGTGTCTGTGTGTGTGTGTGTGTGTGTGTGTCTGTGTGTGTGTGTGTGTATCTGCCTGTGTGCGCTGTATTTCAAAAACCAATAGAGCAATTGATATGAAACTTTGAACATAAGTCTTATTTGATAATCCGAAGAACTGAAAAGCTTTTGGTAAAATTTTGTACACCGGAAGTGGGTGTTTACCTTAACTGTTTTTTGTTTTTTGCCAATATATTCTTAAATATAAAAAATATCACAAAAACATTTAAACAAACATCGAAGAAAACAAAGAAATGAATAGGTTTTGCTTGAAAATATTTTTCATAATATCATTGCTATTCGAGAAAAAAAATTATTATTTTTTTTAAATTTTTGGTTTATAATTATGAAACGATAATAGTTACAGCAATTTTATGTGAATAATAATTGTAGAAAATGCCAAAATGAACAACTTCTAAAGAATAAGTTTTTTTTTTAAATCTTGTTAGTTTTCGAGTAAACCTAGTTTTTGAATTTGAGGTATAATTCTTCCATCTTTCGTGATTTTGACGTTTTAAACATCAGTTTCATCCGAGTTTACACAACGCTCGATGTACATTTAAAATATGATTTCAATTGAAAATAAACCCATGAAAACGTAAATATAAAGTCGGAGAAAGTAACATGATGGCCACATCACCATTTTTTTTTTGAAGAAGTTTATGAAAGGACATTATTCAAATTGGTCTGTCAAAATGTCAACCATCTGTCGAAAGAAATGTGTAATTCTCAAGTCAATTTCTGAAAAATTTGCCTTTTTGGTGATCAAAATTTGCTTTTTAGTGAAACCATTTTTGTTGTGATAAACTTGCGATGATTTTCTTTGAAAAGTTGTAAAAACACATTATTCAGAAATAGTCTGTCAAAATTTTAACCATCTGTTGAAATTAATGTGGAACTTGTTACGAGTGTTGTTTAACATTTTAAAAGTTTAAAGTTAAAGTTAAAAAAAAATTCTGAGCTTGAGTCTACAGGTAGTGCCATGGCTCTGTGGCTCTATATAACGAGCCGCCCCTGCTTTAAAGATAATAAGGTTTAGTATTATCGTTATTATATTATGTACATGTTTGAAAAATTAATGAATAAATGTTTTAATACTTTGAAATCTGCCAATTAACAGTATCTACTTGTTTTGGATTCAAACCTATCCTCTTTGTATAATCTTTTTTTTATAAAATAGTACAATCATTGTTTTGGACTTCACTTTGGGCAAGAATTCAAGGTAAAATTTGGACATTTCCGTTAACCGATTTTTTTTTTTTTTTTTTTTTTTTTTTTTTTTTTTTGGCGTAGGCTTTTTGCCGTTCAGCCACTAACGAAAATTAAAAGGATGTTACGTAGACGATAGGATTAACAAGGGATACTCTTCACACCAAGGGGTAGTTCAAGGCGACTTTTAAACAAACAGGTATACCACGGTTAATGGGTTACATTACTGAGGTACATAAACAAAGGATAACAATTCTAAATTTTAATCTTAGACCTTATAAAGAAATTTACCAGGCAATTGAAAATATCTAAATTATTCAAACTAAGTAGATAGTTGGCGTTAATTGGGTATTCCAATTTAAAATATTTAAGGTCGTAGTTTAACTGATTAATATTTCCAAGATTTAGAGGACATTCAAATAAAATATGGTTTATATCTCCAAACCCACCACAAGTACATAGTGGATCTGAGTTTATCCGGATAAAATGTAGGTGACAAGGGGTTAGACAATGGGTAGTTTTCAGACGAAAGATGGTCGACGAGAGAAGTTTAGGTGAATATTTTTGAATGTACGCTATATTTTTAGGAAGGGTATTATGGATTCTTTTGTAGTTTGTTTTACCAGAACCATAACTTAACCATTGCTTCTCCCACTCCCTAAAGATGGATTTTTTAAATTCCGCAACAAAATCGGAATATGGTAATCGAACATGGAGTGGAATGTTTTTATCATCGATGCTAGCTTTTGCCAACGAGTCGGCATCTTCATTGCCTTTAATATTGCTATGGGCTTTTACCCATACTATTTTTACGACACAGTGGAGATTATTTAGCTTCTCCAATGAGATTATTATTTTATAAATAATTGAGTTGCAAACCTTACCTGGTCGATAATTTTTTATAGCTTTAAGAACAGAGAGACTGTCTGAGAATATAATAGCATCTTTAGTGTTCATAATGGCCCATTCAAGGGCTTCAAGAACGGCTAGTGCTTCCGCCGTAAATACTGTAGCTATTTCCGGCAAACGTTTACAAAAATGTAATTTATTGGCTGGAATGACACATGCATATGCTGCCCCCTGTCTAGTTTTTGAGCCATCAGTAAAAATGTGCGTGGCTGATGGGATTTGATCTACTACCCTCTCAAGTATTTGATTATTTTGTGAAGGAACCGTTGAATATTGTGGAATAATTATGTCCGGTACCATACTAAGGCACCCATATCCTAAATTTGAGGAGATACTGGTACTATCAGTAATCAAATTTACATGGGCCGTGTCTAGGAATGATTGGTATATCAATGGTGTTGTCTTATTTCTCCAATAGCTACTAGTTAATCCTGATACTGACGCTGTACATACTGTATTTAAAGAATACTGACAATTATTTGATCGCATCTTTAATACAAATTTATATGATATTACTCTTCTTCTCAACTCTAGAGGCAATTCCCCTACTTCAGCTAAAAGAGTTTCGCAAGGGGTGGAATTCATTGCACCCAAACAGATACGAAGTGACTTGTATTGAATCCTGTCTACACTCTTAAGGAGTGTTTTAGATGCTTGCCCATAGAACATACATCCATAATCAAGGATTGAACGGATATATGCCCGATAGAACAGAAGAGTACAACTGACGTCACTGCCCCATTTAATTTTAGTAACTGCTTTAATGATGTTTATGCCTTTTGCGCATTTATTTTGGATATGCAGGATATGCGGCTTCCAAAGTAGTTTCTTATCCAGAACGACACCCAAATATTTGTACGAGCTAACAATGGGGATGGAGCCGGGTACCGTATTAACACAATCAGGTAGCCGATCCCTGTGCCTACTAAAGATCATTACAGATGATTTACTTAGTGACAATTGAAAACCGTTCAATACAGACCAATCACTAACTTTATCTATTATCATTGCGCATCTATTCAGCGATTCACCAAGATTGTTACACGAAATGTGGAAACAAAAATCATCAGCGTATTGGATGCATTTGAGCCTATTATTAGTAATCTGGTGGAGATCATGGGTGTATATATTAAATAAAATAGGGGCTAAGACAGATCCTTGCATTAATCCCGAGGAAGTTTTCCGAGGTCCATGCAGCTTAAAGCCATCCCTTATGTATATATGCCTGTCCATGAAAATAGCAACAATATTGTTAGATACCTTTTGAGAAAGGCCAATCGCAACCAGTTTGTCTCTGAGAATTAACAAGTTGACCGAGTCATAGGCTTTGGTAAAATCGATAAAGATAGAAGCATGATATGCGTTACTCGAGAATGTGTTATGAATGTTAGCGATCAGGTCCGTTAAAGCGTCCGTAGTGCCCCTCCCGCTTCTAAAACCATAGACGCTGGGATTTAACTTAGAGATGTGTTCTAGAAACCAGTTCAAACGGGTTTTAATTAGGCGCTCGTATGTTTTCAGGATACAAGAAGCGAGTGATATCGGTCTGTATGAAGAGGCCAAGGAACAATCTTTACCAATCTTTCTCAGAAGGACTATAATAACTGGGTTTAATAAGTCCTCTCGCTTTGAAAGAACCCACCAATTATTAAATATGTTGAGTAAATACTCTACACCTTTAGCAGGCAGTTGCCTAAGCATATTATATGTTATTCCATCCAGACCGGGGGATGTATTTGTCGAGTGTTTGATGGCATTATTGAATTCAGTCAAGTTAAAAGGTTCATCCAGATTAAGTCCTGAAGATGGGCAAGGATCTGAATTGCGGAATGTGTCAGGGTCGATACTATTTGAAGGCGGAGCTAGGGTATTTTCGACTTCGGCTATCAATTCCGAGGAAAGCGGTTTGTTGTGTACGCCGCAATTAGTTATTTTTTTAATAGACTTCCAGATATCGGACACAGGACACCCAGCGTTTATGTTTGAACAAAAAGTCATCCAAGATAATCTAGCCTTTTCCTTGAACCTACGTTTTGTGGAAGCCGCTATATTCTTATAATGTAAGAAGTTATTATATGTGGGATTAATTTTGTATTCTAGTAAACATTTTTGTCGGTTTTTAGTTAATTCATGACATTCGCTATCCCACCATACTGGAAGTCTCTTGCACCGATTGGACTTATCTTTGCGTTTCATGCATAAATCTGCAGCATTGGTTAGAGCTGCTATAAAGGAAATTAGATTTGGGTTTCCACAAGTGACTTCAAGTTCCTGATTTATTATTGCTTGGAATTCTGACCAATCGACGTTTGTTTCGTACCAACCTATCTTGTCCGTAGAATCATACCTTACAGGTTTACTGATAGCCCATTCAGTTATAACCGGGAAATGGTCAGAACCCAGGGTATCATCATAAACATTCCAAGTACATTTGGGAACTAAGTTACCGGGAACCAGAGTAAGATCCAAAATAGACGGACTATTACCATGAGAGATTCTAGTGGGATTGCCATCATTAATAGCGCAATAATTAAAATTGTCTATAGTGTCAACAAAATCTGAACTCTCACTATCGCAAAAACTAGAGCCCCACAATGGGTGGTGATAATTGAAATCACCACAGATAACTGAGTTACTAGGTATGTTGGAGAACAAAACATTCCACTCTGATTTATTAACTTTTACATTAGGCGGTCTATAGATATTGATCAGATTGATACCTGAGTTGTTTAATAGGAGCCTGACTCCTAAGGTCTCCAATTTATTATTTGGATTATATGACATATCTATCTCCTTAAAACTGTACATATTTGAGATAAGAATTAACACGCCTCCGTGTCCTTTCTCTCGATCTTTCCTAATACTAGTGAATCCTGGAATATCAAAGTTAAAACTAGGTTTTAACCATGTTTCAACGATTAATGCAACGTCGAATTGGTTATTCATTATGAAATGCAGAAAGCTTTGCTTATTAGCAATGAGAGAACGAGCATTCCACTGGACAACTTTAATACTATTGTGATTCGCCATTTTTATTGCAGATTACAGAATTATTCTGATTAATGTTGGATTTCGAGTACTCCATATTAAGCTTTTCGGTAATAGATGCGATGAAGTTTCTGATCGGACCATCATACTCTTTAGAAGCGCCTGTAGGATTTTCTAACAATTTCTTAAATGAATTAATGTCTTCCATCACAGATTGTTTAAAGGCTATAAATTCATCCCTAAATGGGTTAGGGATTATAGGTTGAGCGGCAGGGCTTGAACCAGATGACCAATTAAATCTGATAAGCGGCTGAATGGGAGAGGAGGGTTTTCTCTTTTTGTTAGCACTAGCGTGAACTGCTATATTCCTTTTAGGGAAGTCCTTATTTATTTTTTTGGGATTTTTTTCAGCTAATAGCGGGAATTCATTCAGGTTTTCTAGGACTGAAAACCTGTTTGGATAATTGGTACTTGATTTAAGACTATTAGCAAAAGACGGATTGTTAAATATTTGTTCTGCCTCTTTAAATGCTACATTATGCTTGGCCATAATATCCTTAATTGACTTTTGCTTCTGATACATATGGCACCCCCTGTAAGTAGAGTTATGCTCTGAAGATTTACAAAAGATGCACAAAATATTGCTAGTGCAGTCCCCCTCGTGACTATCTGCACATTGCCTACACCTACGCTTACCCTTACACTGTCTGCTAGTGTGACCATATAGTAAACAATTGAAGCATTGAAGAACAGGTTGAACAAAGGTGGAAACTTCAAACCTACAACTATATATGTATATGTGCGACGGTAACTTATTACCTTTAAATGTCACAACAACTGCCTCTCTTTTGATTAAATTAAAAGATCCGTCGTCGTTGTTTTTCTTGCGCATGATTCGTCTTAAATTTACAATAGGGATTTCGCTTACAAAGTCATCAACCAAAAGGTCAATATCCAGAGTGGTGTCTACTCCTTTTATCACGCCTTTTCTTTCTACCACATGCCGGGGCACATATGCGACCAACTTATTTGCCTTAATGATAGTATGATCGATTAATTCATTCGCCGCGGGATAATCTTTAAATTCTGCCTTAATTCTATTACGACCAATAGTATTCACTTTTAAAAGACTATCCTTAAATTTATTTACAGAATGCAATATTTTCCCCACTTTCATGGGATGCAATTTACTTATGTCTGTGGAAATACTTTCAATAAATATAATGAATGGGCCCTCATTTAAATTATTGTATTTTAAAGTGATGTCTATCGATTTTATTTCGCTGGAATCCTTCCGCAAAAACTTATCTACTGTATCGGACGACCCGGGCTCGGGCGCGGATACGTCCATAGCGTGATCTCCGTGGCGGCTCACGCCGCTGGAGAATAAATTTAACCAAGACCAATTCTAGTGTATTATACTAGGAGAAACAAACCCAAAAGAGTAGCAAGCCCTCAGAGACTGAGCCTACCTTAATTGAGTGATAAATAATAAGTTATAATTAGTTTAACGGGTACTTATCGATACAAAACTCGAGAGCTGCGACAACGATACACACTGTACGGCTGCTAGACTCGAACTGCCGTAACCGATTTTTATCTTGCAAATTCAATCAAATCTAATGGCTAAGCAAATTTTAAGACTTGCCATTTTTAAGCACATTTGATAATGTTGTCAATTCGAAAAGCGAAATGTGTCAGAAAATATTGAATAACATTCATGTTGGATGAATTATTTGCAGAAAGTTTTTTCTTGAACAAAATTTAATTGCCCGAGGTGAGGATGAAATCCACAGCAGGTATACTCTCGCCGCGCTATGAAGGCGTCTGAGGTGAACAAAGGGTCGGAAGGACCGCCCTCATCAGAAGTGATTGGATATTTTGTTACTTTACATTCACAGATGTTTACACTTTACTTGCTAGCTATTGGTGCACTATCCACTTCTATTTATACATCAGTGGTTTCTAAAAGGTTACAGATACTTCCTCAGATGCCTTCATAGCGCGGCCAGACTTTATCAAAGCCTCTCATCACCTCTAATGACACGCGAAGAATCTATGTCTAAATGCAAAATTCTTACCTTTAACTTTAGCCGTCTCCGGTGTTAACTGCTTGAAGTAATTTAACTTAGTATCTGCACTAATTCTGTAGAAATACATCGGCGTATCCGACGTTCTACTTTGTAAATCGAGAACTTTTGAAATCCCCGACAAGATGTAAACACCACCAAACATATCCACTGACTTTTCCAGATTATCCAAACTTGGTTTCTCATCTCCAAAATAATGCGTCTTGATTTTATCCTTCGATTCCTTGTTCAAATCTTTAGGTACCATAACAGAAAAATCGTCTACGATATAAGGTTTACCAGTAGTCAGTCTATGCAGAATTTCAATTACTAATCCATCTCTATTTGTGTAACCGAACATAAACGGAACTTTGTTGTAGTTTCCATCTTTTATAATTTGTAGTGCTGGTGATGTAATAAAGGCGCCAGAGACGTCTTTCTCTACTACAGGACTTGACTGTAAGTCCTTATCAACTGGAACTATCTAAAATCATATGACATTAGCTACAAGTTGACGGACTTAACCTTAACCTTTTTACAAGAAAAATTAAAAATTAAAAATGGTGATGTGGCCATCATGTTACTTTCTCCGACTTGATGGTATAGTTATTTATATTGACACTTTCATGTTTTTTTTTTAAATTGAAATCATATTTTAAATAGCGTTGTGTAAACTCGGATGAAACTGACGTGTAAAACGTTAAAATTATGAAAGATGGAAAAATTATACTTCAAATTTAAAAACTCAATTTACTCAAAAACTAAAGGGATATTGAAAAAAACTTATTCTTTATAAGTTGTTCATTTTAGCATTCTCTGCAATTATTATTCATATAAATTTGCTGTAACTATTATTGTTTTATAATTATAAACCAAAAATTGAAACAAAAGTAATAGATTTTTTTCTCGAATAAAAATGATTTTATGAAAAATGTTTTCGAGCAAAAGATGTTCATTTCTTTGTTGTCTTCAATGTTTTTGTGATATTTTTCATATTTAAGAAAATATTGGCAAAAAACAAAAAACAGTTAAGGTAAACACCTACTTCCGGTGTACGAAATTTTATCAAAAGCTTTTAAATTCTTCAGATTATCAAATAAGACGAATGTTCAAAGTTTCATATCAATTGCTCTATTAGTTTTTGAGATACAGCACGCACAGACACACACACACACAGACACACACACAGAACACACACAGACACAAAAAAAAAATTTCCAGAAATTGATGAAATGGCATCTAGGGACCCCAAAACGGATATTTCCGTAAAAAAAAAATTTGAAAAAAAAATCACGATCACAATGCTTTCTAGTACTTCGTAACGGAGCAAGTAAAAATACGATAAAGAAATAAAATATTGCATAATATAACTAATACTTAACAATAACGATATATTACAATAATTAATTATTAATTTAATCTAATTTAATGACAAATTCACTCGGTTCAAAATGCCACCCGATATACACATGAGGTTTCAAATTTTAATTACTTGACAGGTTTAACAAATCAAACAATAATACTGTATGCAATTTACTCACAATCTCTTCAATTTTCTGCCATTTAAGAACTTCAGTCGTGGATAAACCCTTTAATGCTTGAAATATTTCCTTAGAATCATTAGACCCGACTCCTAAATAACGTCTTCCGAGTATTTCCAAAGTACCCGGAGGTCCCTGTGCCCATGAATTCAGAGCCGTGCCACTCATCGAAATCGCTTTATGGAAGAGGCCTTTCGAGGCTGGAGAGAGCAAATGGAAATGGACGGAAGCTCCTCCGGCACTTTCTCCAACAATCATGACATTATTTGGATCTCCGCCGAATTTTCTTACGTTCTTCTGTACCCAGCGCAGGGCCATGTTTTGGTCTTTTAAGCCTGCGTTTCCGGAAACGCCGAGGGATTCGTCCACGGAACTAACGAAGCCGAATAATCCCAGGCGGTAATTTATGGTTACCACGACGACACCGGCAGGTACTAAAAATTCTCCTCCAAAGTACTTTGCATGCCCAGAACCTTCAATGAAAGCTCCTCCATGGATGAAGAAAAATACTGGCAGCAGTGGTTCCTGGTCATTGCTTGGAATCTAAAATGTATTTTTGGGTGTATTAATTTAAAAAAAAAATAATAGTACCCATTAAATCATACCTTCGGTGTGTGTATATTGAGAAAGAGACAATCTTCTTGACCAACTGCCTTTCCGAAGTATACTTGCGAACAAACGGGCATGTCATTTGTTGCGTTGAGGACTCCATCCCACTTTTCAGGCTCTTGCGGAGGCTATAATAATACCAATTATAATAAAAATATGAATTTTTACGGTAGAAGTGATCACTTATTAAATTTCTAAAAAAAAAACTACATTTCCCGGCAATATTTTTTTGGTAATCTGTAAATTTGAGTAGTCAATAAATATAATAATAATAATTATTATTATTACATACATTTACAAAGGTCCGACATATGTTTTTAGAAATAAAAGTAAATTCGATTCATGTCTTCACACTCCTAATCTACAAGATCAAAATTTAATTTAATTTCTTGGGAGTGAATATGAAAAAGGAACATTGTGGTGGTGTATAAAGTTTTTTTAAACACTTTTACGCAAAACATAAAGTTCATGCAAAATACGAAAGCAATATCTATGGAGCCTTAATGTTTATATGATATTAAATTGTGTGTTAATAATTAAGTTATATTACATCTCATTTAAATATTCTCTGTAGTAACTTGTTTCACATACCGATGTTAAAAGACCTCTGGTCGATAGCCAGCTAATAATAGTGATATGCCATTTTTTTTTAATGTATCTTAAGGCCTGGCGCGCACTGGCAACTTTTCCTAAGCAACTTTTTAGTCACCGAAATCACACACATTAAAGTTGCTTTGATTTAAAAATAGCCCAATTCATAACGGAAAAATTGACACATTTTCAAAAATTTTAATTGATTTTAAAGGTACATATCTTGTGAATATATTAAACATGTTGAGCAAGTTTTATCACGTCAGTATTTATTTTTCTTCGATTTTTTTTATCGAAATGTTCGACAAATTAAAACGTTAATTTTCAAAAATTCATAACTCACGAAAAAATTGACACATTTTCAAAAATTTTAATTGATTTTAAAGGTACATATCTTGTGAATATATTAAACATTTTGAGCAAGTTTTATCACGTCATTATTTATTTTTCTTCGATTTTTTTTATTGAAATGTTCGACAAATTAAAACGTTAATTTTCAAAAATTCATAACTCACGAAAAAATTGACACATTTTCAAAAATTTTAATTGATTTTAAAGGTACATATCTTGTGAATATATTAAATATTTTGAGCAAGTTTTATCACGTCAGTATTTATTTTTCTTCGATATTTTTATTGAAATGTTCGACAAATTAAAACGTTAATTTTCAAAAATTCATAACTCACGAAAAAATTGATACATTTTCAAAAATTTTAATTGATTTTAAAGGTACGTATCTTGTGAATATATCAAACAGTTTGAGTAAGTTTTATCATGTCAGTATTCATTTTTTTTCGATTTTTTTTTTATTGAAATGTTCGACAAATTAAAACATTAATTTTCAAAAATTCATAACTCACGAAAAAATTGACACATTTTCAAAAATTTTAATTGATTTTAAAGGTACATATCTTGTGAATATATTAAACATTTTGAGCAAGTTTTATCACGTGAGTATTTATTTTTCTTCGATTTTTTTTTTATTGAAATGTTCGACAAATTAAAACGTTAATTTTCAAAAATTCATAACTCACGAAAAAATTGACACATTTTCAAAAATTTTAATTGATTTTAAAGGTACATATCTTGTGAATATATTAAACATTTTGAGCAAGTTTTATCACGTCAGTATTTATTTTTCTTCGATTTTTTTTTTTATTGAAATGTTCGACAAATTAAAACGTTAATTTTCAAAAATTCATAACTCACGAAAAAATGGATACATTTTCAAAAATTTGAATTGATTTTAAAGGTACATATCTTGTGAATATATTAAACATTTTGAGCAAGTTATCATGTCAGTATTTATTTTTTCAATTATTTTTTTATTGAAGTGTTCGACAAATTAAAACGTTAATTTTCAAAATTTCATAGCTCACGGAAAAATTGACACTTTTTCAAAAATTTTAATTGATTTTAAAGGTACCCTCTAGGATCCCTACTTTAATGTATTTAATTTCGGTGGCTAAAAAGTTGCTTAGGAAACGTTGCCAGTGCGCGCCAGGTCTAAAAGTGTATAAATTACTTTTAATAAAGATAATTGAATAGTTGTTAAAAGTCCATGTTCATTTTGATATTGGTAAATAATACACGACAATACTTTCAAATATTTATTATTTAATATATTATTCAAATATATTTAAAACTAGTGTGCGAGGCTTAAGTTTGTGTATGTGAAATAGTGTTTTTATGTAAAATGGTGAAATAATTAATTTCAATGCAAATATTATAATGCTTTGTAAATATACTGGAGCTTTGACAGGCTCTTCAATGTCAATGATTCTCGAGAGAAACGCATGTATCGCTCATTTCTCGAGCCAGGGCACAGTAACAGGGGCCCCCGTAGGCAAAACGCTTGCCACATTTCAATCCTTACGGTAAGAGGTATCTTTGGTGAAAATTTCAGCCGAGTCCATGTCAAGCGATTTTTACTTAAATTACCGATGAAAAATGAAAAATATGGTGCTTTGACACATAAAAAAATTCATAACTCGCGAACGATTAAAAAAATCGATAAAATTCAAAGAATAAATTTTATAGAGCTGTCTCTTAGAGGATGAAAAAGGTTTAAATCATCCAGGAGGTACGGGGAAGGCTGTGCGAATTTGTTTCCTCTATTTTCTAAAGAAGGCCCTAAAGACCACAGGGAGGATCATTGGGACGATCAAATTTATTCAAGCCGTGCTACGTCATAGCTGTCACATTGCCTAAACAGGATATCTCCTTCGGCAATGCAGAAGTGGGTGCAAGTTGATTAAACATGTTTTTAAATCATTTTAGGCAGTCTGAAATTAGGGAAAATTAGTATTTCAAAAAGTATGCACTTTATGCGAGAATTTTGTATATGTTTTCGATTTGACTTCAATAATTACAAAATCTGACATTTGGATTGAATTAAATTTTTTCCCTTTTCCACCCTCGCTGGGAAGTTTCGAGAATGTCGAGCCAAGAAATAACGAATCACCGTAATTTGTAGAGAAAACGGTCCTGCATATAACAGTTTTCATTTTATATTTTTCATTTTATATTTTTTCATTTTATATTTTTTATTTTAATTTTTAGTTTTTAATTTTTTTAATTTTTGTTTGAAAGCAGGTTTTGTATCCTCTGCGATCCCTAAAAGTTTAAGCTTTTCGACTTCAAACGAAAAATTACACCCTTAAAAGAAGAAAAACGAAGCCAGGGGTGCGAATGGTGCGTAGGGGTGGTTAAAAGAACAACTTAAAGTTTAAATTAAGAAAAACGAACCCTGGGACCCGGCCAAATGGCGCGCTCTGGGGGGCTGGGGGGGGTGTTTTAAAAATTACCTCTTGTTCCTCGGCCGTACCAGAAAAAAAACCCGCGAACCGTCACTGGTGTATATGTACACAAAAATCTGAAAGTTGTAAAGTGGAAACTTTGCAGCGATCTCCATTGAAAAATTGACCGGTCATCGTTCTTTTAGATGTCTGGCCACCAACGGCGGACATTTTGAACATTTACAGTCACCATATGCTTAACTGAAGACAGTGTCATATGTGTGATCAGTATTTAAATATAAAATAAACATATAATAAATAAATTAAAAAAAAAAAAACGAAATATAGCCCGAATATAATTAAATATTCAACCTGTTCGTAACTCTGCAAGCAAAATTAAGTCTTACTAAGACTATAAACAAATAACTTATTGAAACAACTACTTCCCTATTTTATATATAATAAATAGATTTCATTCCTTAAAGTGTGTCCACAATTTTCTGGCGGACTCTGTATATTTAATCTATCACTTTTGTGGCTTAGTAAAATTTATTTTGGGAATCTATTCTGTAAGTTTGAAGAAAAACACTTGTTATATATTCAAATAACGTTCATGAACATGAACTTTATTCTTTAAGTATCAGTATTATTACCTGTATCAAATTTTATTCTTTATACCTGAGACTTCTACATCATTATACAAGTTGAATAATATAGTCGCATTATTATTTTAACAAATTTATAATAAAAAGTAGGAGCATTACTTACTTTAAATCTTAAATCACCAACCGGACTCTTCGCATACGGAATGGAGAGAAAACTGTAAAATACATGCCCCTTTCTATCAAGGCCAGTTTTTCCTACTAACTTTCCCTGGTCAATCTCAAGTGTAACTTCATCACAATTCCCTAAGTGAAGGGTACACAGAACAAAAAGTAATATTTTAAGCATTGCTTCTGTTCCAGCAATAATTCGTTAATGATTCGAATAATGATGATAACTTTGACCTTTTGGTACTTATTTTTCTTAACGCTTCTACTAAACAAAATAATTTATTAGACTTTATCAGTAATTAACATTTATTAACATAACGACAGTCTGATAAATTTAATTGACTCTATTACATCACTCAGGACAACATACAGAGACATTTTCAAATAGCTCTATACGATAAATATTGATGGGATGTGTTTGAAATTTAAAAAAAAAATAAGCGGAAATCTTGAAAATATTATTATTGGATAATTGTGATAATTGTGCGCGTATTTTTCAAGTTTTGACATTTTTTCTGCACTCAATGCGTTTTGCCAAGAATAAATCTGCCACTTTCAATTCAATTCAATTTTATTCACTGATTGCTACTTTGGTACATAAAATGCTGTACATACAGTTTTACAAAATATTTCACATATATAGTGGATGTGAATGTCAACATGTCTAAAATTTTAACATCTAACTCTTTGTGAATATGAAACAGAATTTATTTAAGGTGGTTACAATGGTTTGTCCATTTAAGGTTCTCATCAATGTATACACCAAAGAATTTTGTCGTACTAGTTGATGTTAATAAATTTTGAGCAAGAGAAATATTAATATTTACATCTTGTTTGAAGTATTCACTAGAAGCCCGTGTTGTTTGAACCACGATGATAATTGTTCTAATATGTTATTGCACTAAACTTCTATTACTACTTAAAATTGTAGATGTGTCATCGGCGAACCTGACTACATTATTTAGGATTGTTAAAATGAGGCACTTGGTTGGTGCCTAAACCCCTAAACCCTGAATATTAAAAATGTTTCATCACGTCATAATCGAGAACCAAATTCAACGAATATGATTACATTTCCTGAAATATATTTAGTTATATCGTTAATGTATAAATTACAGAGAATAGGACCAATTATGGATCCTTGAGGGACCCCCATAGTTATTATCAGATACCGTAATAAAAAAAGTAAAATAAGATAAGTTGATACTACATTTTTTGAAGTGTGATGAATTTTGACTTGTTGCCACCTATTTTCTATATAAGTACGAATCCAGTTATGTGCTACTCGTCGTAGGACCCGTTTACACACTCATGCAATTTGAGCCAATTGCGCTAATTTGCGTATAAACGAATGCATGAGGTTTGCGCAAGTCAAAAAGTTTGGATTGAAGAAAATCTGACACTCTAGAAAATTTGCATGAGGCTGATGCAAATTCGATATTTCTGCTTCGATTTTACCGTCTGTTTTAATAACACAAACCGCAGTCAGAGAAGGAAATATTTTGTAGTCAATATTTTTCATTTTTAACCCGTCGGCAAATTGTGCAAGATAAAGTGAACGTATAAATGCCACACACACGTTGCGTAGTTTTGCATGCACAAATCAGCTTGCGCAAATTGCATGAACGTGTAAACCAAACATTATACCCTATTTGTAAAGCTTATCTAATATAATATTTGTATCAATGCAAGCCTTTGCTTGTTAGTTGATGTCTACATTCCAGATGATTAATTGTGGATTTATAGAACGAATGCAGTACTTTAATGGTTGAGAATTGTTTACGAAATCCATGTTGTTCAGGTAACAAGATGTTAAACTTATTTAAATAGCTTTCTAATCTACAATACATGCAGAGTATGGGTCTATAATTTTCAGAGTTAAGGGTACCGTCTACTTTGTTAAATTCAAAAAATATTTTTTTCTGTTTTGCATTTTTTGAAGCTGTAGGTGTATAGAATATTGTTCCCAAACGGCAATGGAAATGCTTATAAACGGCGGGCCTAAGCGCGCCACGTACAAAGCAGAGATTTTCAAACGCGTTTTTTTCAGAACAGTGTTTTTTTTTTTAATTGGTGGAAGTGACTGCGCGCAGACGGATGCCGCAATCGTTCTAAAAAATTTCATAGGGAGGGAGGACATACCTGCAAGGTTATGTAGCATGAATTTAAAAAATGTATTTTTATTGATTTTATATTGCAAAAAAAAAACGAGCCGCAAAAAATGGTGATCATGTCACTTTCTCCGACTTGATGGTATCATTTATATTTATGCTTTCGTGGTTTATTTTTAATTTAAATCATATTTTAAATGTACATCGAACGTTTTGTAGACTCGGATGAAACTGACGTTTAAAACGTCAAAATTATGAAAGATGGAAAAATTATACTTCAAATTCAAAAACTCAACGGATATTTCTGTTGAAATTTCGTATTTGAAAAAATCATGATCATAAAAGTTCTCCGTACAAGAAAGTATTGCGATCATGACTTTTGAATTCAAAATTTCAACAGAAATTCTTTTTTGAGGTCCACGATACAATTACGGCCCTTTTTGAAAAATGTCTGTGGCATAAATTCACGCAAGATTTATGGATCGCATATATGGGAAAATGCTGAAGATTTAAGGGTCACGTGCAATGGAGATCGATACAAAATAATGCTTCAGCACTTCCTCTTTCCACTCTTGAGAGCGGACTTCAAAATGGTTTCAGCAAGATGGTGTTATAGCAATTCTAACAATTTCCGAATCGTGTCATCTTAAAAAATGGTGACTTGAGATGGCTGCCGCGATCGATCTAACGTCTCCAGACTATTTCTATGGGAGTACCTGATCAAGTTCTACATCAACAATCCACAGACTTTATAGGGGTTGAAAGACAAAATTAGAGAGAAAATTATACCTGCCACATTGCAACAAGTAATGCAGAGGTAATTTTGCAAAAAAACTAAATATCAAGTTTTCAACTTCAACTGTCATTTACTGGAAAAATTTCTTATGTAAGATGGCAATATTTTTACACTGCCAGTTCGACAGTGAAAAGATCTCTCAAAATCAAGAACAAAAATAGGGGGTTGCCATTTAAAAACAAAATAGCGGACTTCATAACTCAAAAACAAATTACGGCTGAAAATCGACTTTCATGCAAAAATGTGTATTTTTGTAAAAGAAAATCGACCTGTTTCAGGATTTTTTCCAAAAATATTTTATTTCGGTTTTACTGAATATATTGCATACTTTAGGCGCGCACTGTATAAAAAAATCAATAAATATGAAAGAAGTCACAAAAATCCGTTTTAATAAAGTTACATGATGCCAAGATCAATATTTCTTTAGATTAAAAGAACAATTTAAAAACAAACATTCACTTAAAGAAATGTATTGCAAATATATGGAATAAATATAGTTATTAACTTGCCAAGGGGGAAAGGAAAGGTTTCTTTGCCGTCAAGAGATTAGGAAGTTAACTGTCTCGTGACAGAAATACAACTTTTCACCGATGTGTGTACTATTTTAAATCATTAGTTTTCATGATTAAACTTCAGATTAATGTCGCAATAAAAATGTAATGCGTCCAGTTAGTAGTTTTTTGTCATAGGATTAACGTCAAAACAAATAAAAAAATGGTGATGTGGCCATCATGTTACTTTCTCCGACTTGTTGGTATCATAGCCATTTATATTTACGCTTTCATGGTTTATTTTCAATTGAAATCATATCTTAAATGTGCATCGAGCGGATGAAACTGACGTTTAAAACGTCAAAATTATGAAAGATGGAAAAATTATACTTCAAATTCAAAAACTCGGTTTACTCAAAAACTAACGAGATTTCGAAGAAAACTTATTCTTTAGGAGTTGTTCATTTTGGTATTCTCTACAATTACTATTCAAATAAATTTGCTGTAACTATTATCGTTTCATAATTAAAAACTGAAAATTGAAAAAAAAATAATACATTTTTTTCTCGAATAGCAATGATTTTATGAAAAATATTTTCAAGCGAAAGATGTTCATTTCATTGTTGTCTTCAATGTTTGTTTAAATGTTTTTGTGATATTTTTCATATTTAAGAAAATATTGGCAAAAAACAAAAAACAGTTAAGGTAAACACCCACTTCCGGTGTACGAAATTTTAATAAAAGCTTTTCAGTTCTTCAGATTATCAAATAAGACGGATGTTGAATGTTTTATATCAATTGCTGTATTAGTTTTTGAGATACAGCGCACACAGACAGACACACACACACACACACACACACACACACACACACCATGACACACACACATACACGCAGACACAATTTTTTTTTTCAAGAAATTGTTGAAATGGCATCTAGGGACCCCAAAACGGATATTTCCGTAAAAAAACGTTTTGGAAAAAAATCACGATCACAATACTTTCTCGTACTTCGTAACGGAGAAAGTAATAAAAGTCAGTTAATAAAATGAGGATAAGAAGTAGCGGTCAGTAATGTGACACTTCCCAACGTTACAAAGGTCAGTAATGTCAACATTACATATACGGTTGTGAATAAACAAAATAATAAATAAACATCTACTCTCATCAAGTAAGTGTGTAAAATTCTCTTTCAAACTCGCAAAATCTGTTTATTCTATGGATCTTGATATATTATTTTCAATAGATAAAATTGATTAAAGTCGATTTTAAGACATTGTTGATCTAAACTTTTATAGAATTTTTGATATAAATATTATTGCTTCTGCACACTGAATTCAATCAACATTTGTATTATTATAGTGGCTGAGTGTATTTTTAAGATAAACAATGTTTTAAAATATCCTCTTTTTTCGATAACTCTGAATGATTGTGTAAAATGTGTTATTGTAAGTTGATTTTGTTCATAATATCACGACCTCAACGTTGTACAAATTAGACTCCATGCAGCAATTAATTAAAAATAAATTATGAAATTAAAAATTCCTTATTTTATGTCGAATTATTAAATCAAAAAAACCTTACACAAAACGTATCAACCGATAACAATTATTCATTCTGAAACGTTTGGCTCAGGACAGGAATTTATTTAAATTCAAGAACTCTAATTACAATGAATACTTTTTGTATAAATCATCCCAAAATTTGAAGTGTTCCTTATCAGGATCGAGGCCGGGTGTTGAGGAAATTCCAATTTCCATATAATTCACTTTTTCCGGTGTTACTGGCAACCAATCTTCGCTTGGTTTTCCATGTTTAGCAAAATTTGTAAATAGCGTAACTATATTATCGATTGCTAGATCTTCGGGGCTCCCTGATACGATTTCTGGTGTCTTTTCAGTTTTGAAAAGGTACCCCAAATCATCTACATGACAAGTACCTAAAATAGATATGTATTATTAATTTATCGTTTTTTACAAGCAATTATAACACAATCGTTTCCTGAAGACAACAAGAAAAATATTTATCATATTAATAACTGTTGATTATATTGAGTCAAATGATAATTTCTTAATACATTTTGTTTGTGATATATCCTCCTAACGAAGCTATGATGTAATAATAAAAACACTTTTACTTTATTGATATAACACGGATTTTTATTGTTGACTATCAACAGAACTTTATGTTTTGATAATGGGAAGTTGAGTTGCCAAAACTATAGTCAACAATAAAAATCCGTGTTTACCAACAAAGTAAAAGTGTTTGTTATTATATTTACAACATGTATAAATAGAAGCCTCCACCATAAACAATATGAAGCTATGATGGTTTAAATAATATTTTAACCCATTAACGCGTGAGTTTGTTTTTATTTTTATTCAATTTTTCTTTGTATTTTTAGTTACAGTAATTTATAAATTCATTATTAAGGCAGAACTTTATCATATCATTTTTAGTATACGAAATACTGAATGCGCCGTAGATGGAATAATACAATCCAAAATAGCTTTACTATTTTGTGTATGGCACACGAGGTGGTAATGGGTTAAAGGCAAAACAAAATGTACAGTTAAACTGGATTGAAAAATGGATTATGTTATAATCGCTACAATTTTTTTAAAGAATTTTTCAGTTCAGTTTCATTGTTGATTAACAAGTGATGGCCGCAATTTATAGGGTTTTATTTCAAATAGACAGTTGGGAACGAAATGTAAATCTAAATGCAAATTTCTCACCTTTAACTTTAGCAGTCTCTGGCGTCAGTTGCTTGAAGTAATTTAGCTTGGTATCCGCACTAATCCTATACAAATACAACGGCTTATCCATTGTCCTACTTTGTACATTAAGAACATATGAAATCCCCGTAAAAAACCAAACACCGGTGAACAGATCATAACTTTTCTCCTGATTATCCAAACTCGGTTCCTCATCTCCGAAATAATGCGCCTTGATTTTATCCTTCAGCTCCTTCAAATTTTCACCCTCCTTGTTCAAATCTCTGGGCACCATTGTAGAAAAATCGTCTACGATCAAAGGCTTACCAGTGTATAGTCTATATATAACATCAAGGGCTAATCCATCTTTATTGGTGTAACCTAACATGAATGGAACTTGATTGTAGTTTCCATCTTTTATAATTTGCAGTGCTGGTGATGTGATAAAGGCACCAGGAACGTCCTTCTCAACTATAGGACTAGACTGGAATTCCGTGTGAATTGGAATTATCTAGAAAAATATCGCATTAAAGGCCGAAATATTATAAAGGACATGTGTTTATCTTAAGGGTACAATCTACTTTGCAGGCCTGAAAAAAAGGTGATTTTCGGTATTTTTTTTTTGAGACGACTAATAAAGTTTTTAACTTGAATGTTTTCCCAGAAATTTAATAAGCCTTTAAGTACAAATTGTGATTTTTTGATAGTTTTATATAAAAATTAATTATGTTGTCACATCGTCGAAGTTGGGATGTCACACTGGTGGAAGTTCCTCGGTCCGCAAAAATAGTGTGAAATCAAAAAACGACATACCGTGTTAAAGTTTATTACATTTGCCAGTGTTAAGTAACATGGAATATTACAATTCGGAAAAACAACAAAATGACGCTTGTTTGGGAAAAAAGTTAATTTTTTGACATTTTTGCGGCTCGTTTTTTTTGCAATATAAAATCAATAAATATATTTTTTTTAATTCATGCTACATAACCTTGCGGGTATGTCCTTAGAGTATTTGGGAAAAATTTCAGATCAATTGCTGCATCCGTCTGCGGGCAGTCACTTCCACCAATTAAAAAAAACACTGTTCTGAGAAAAACGCGTTTGAAATTCCCGCCACGCGGTGCTGCTTTGTATGTAGCGCGCTTAGGCTGCCGTTTATAAGCATTTCCATTTGAAATATTTACTTGCCGTTTGGACACAATATTCTATACACCTACAGCTTCCAAAAAATGCAAAATAAAAAAAAAGATTTTTTGAATCTAACGAAGTAGACGGTTCCCTTAAGTTGGTAGAGCAAATAAAAATGTTTCATAATGAAAATCTAACATTTTGATTTCATAACTAAAATTAATTTTGATATGTTCGTTGCACTCCCCTCGATTGCGGATGGCCAGTATGTTCTCTGCGTTTGCGTAGTCGACTCGTACCTTGTTTTAACCATTTTGCTATGGTACGAGTCGTACTACAAGTCATACTTCAGGAGAATGGTTAAAACAAGGTACGAGTGTACGAGTGTACGAGTGTACGAGTGTACCGAGCCCGCGTAAACGTGGGAGTGGCAACGGACGTGCTAATATCATTTACTTACAAGACCATCCTGCCTTTGCAGCTTGAGAACACCAGATGTGGATAATTCGTTAAACGCTTTAAATATTTCCTTCGAATCATTTGATTGAATTCCCAAGTTCTCTTTCCCCAAAATTTCTAACGTGCCAGGGATTCCCTGAGCCCATGGATTTACAGCAGTTCCACTCATTGCAATAACTTTATGGAAGAGGCCTTTCGAAGCGGGAGAGAGCATATGGAAGTGGACAGATGCTCCTCCAGCACTTTCTCCGACAATCATCACGTTACTCGGGTCTCCGCCGAATTTTCTTATGTTCTTTTGCACCCAGCGTAGGGCCATGTTTTGGTCTTTCAAGCCTGCGTTTCCGGAAACATCGAGGGATTCGTCCAGGGAACTAACGAAGCCGAACAATCCTAAGCGGTAATTTATGGTTACTAAGACGACATCAGCTGGTACTAAAAATTCTCCTCCGAAGTACTTGTTGTTTCCGGAACCTTCAATGAAGGCACCGCCGTGGATGTAAAAGAAGACTGGTTTTAGTGGTTCCTGGTCATTATTTGGAATCTAGGAAATTATTTTTGATTATAGTAGTACCATTCTTTACCGTTGTAAGGCATGTAAATGTGTGTTTGTGTGTGGGAGAGTATATTTATCAGGTAAAGGAAAAAGTATCAAGCCCTTCACGCTAGATCACTTAGGTAATACAAGTCGTACCGTGTCATACTGAAACCTATTAATCTCATTGGTATTTTAGGTCTATAACAATAGTCTAGATTTTTATATAAGTACTTGCTTAATGTATTCTTAGTAAGACTTAATGTTGCAGTCAACTCTTTCAAATAAAACTAATAACTTTGTTGGTATCACTTTATTAACTTGGAGTAACCATAATTTTGACAATTTCAGCTTGTCATTTTCAAATGATGAATATTTACATTACGATTGTACATTTATATATTTTTACTTTCTCCGTTACGAAGTACGAGAAAGTATTGTGATCGTGATTTTTTTTTCAAAAATTTTTTTTGCGGAAATATCCGTTTTGGGGTCCCTAGATGCCATTTCAACAATTTCTGGAAAAAAAAATTTTGTGTCTGTGTGTGTGTGTGTGTGTCTCTGTGTGTGTGTGTGTGTCTGTGCGCGCTGTATCTCAAAAACTAATAGAGCAATTGACATGAAACTTTGAACATAAGTCTTATTTGATAATCCGAAGAACTGAAAAGCTTTTGGTAAAATTTCGTACACCGGAAGTGGGTGTTTACCTTAACCGTTTTTTGTTTTTTTCCAATATCTGCTTAAATATGAAAAATATCATAAAAACATTTAAACAAATATTGAAGACAACAAATAAATGAACATCTTTTGTTTGAAAATATTTTTCATAAAATCATTGTTATTCGAGAAAAAAAATTATTATCATTTTTTTCATTTCTGGTTTATAATTATGAAGCGATAATAGTTGCAGCAAATTTATGTGAATAATAATTGTAGAGAATGGCAAAATGAACAACTTATAAAGAATAAGTTTTTTTCGAAATCGCTTTAGTTTTTGAGTATACTGAGTTTTTGAATTTGCAGGGTAATTTTTACATCTTTCATAATTTTGACGTTTTAAACGTCAGTTTCATCCGAGTTTACACAACGCTCGATGTACATTTAAAATATGATTTAAATTGAAAATAAACCATGAAAGCGTAAATATAAATGATACCATCAAGTCGGAGAAAGTAACATGATGGCCACATCACCATTTTTTACAAAGCATTGAACTGGGGGGGAGAATATTAGGTCGGTTTGGTCGTTGATGAGTGTTCAATGCTTTGTAAAAATATATAAATGTACAATCGTAATGTAAATATTCATCGTTTGAAAATGTCGAAACTACTCCAAATTAATAAAGTGATACCAACAAATTTATTCGTTTTATTTGAATTATTCAAAAAGCCTTCAAAATTACTTATTTTATCAACTCTTTCAATGTTTTGTCAGCATGTTACATTCAGTTTTATCCTCTGTTGTTGTAGACCACGATACGTGTGTGGATTTGAATATTTAAAAACTATTGATTTTCAATAGAAATTTTTGATGTTACAATATAAAATAAAGAATTATGCTTATTCATTAATTACAAACATCGTACCTTTGGCGTGTGTACATTGAGATAAAGGCAATCTTCTTGACCCAATGGCTTTCCAAGATACAGTTGTGAACAGGCGGGAATATCGTTTGTTGCATTGAGGACTCCATCCCACTTTTCAGGCTCTTGTGGAGGCTATAATAATACAAATCACAAGAGCACCCCGATTTATTAGACGAGTATAAATTATTTGGAGGTGATCCATTGTTATCAGGTGATTTAATTATTAAAAGAGACGGTGTCGAATTGATATTCGATATCAGGAAGTACACAGTCTCTTTTAACGAGTATAAATTAGATAAAAATGAAATATGCTCTGTGACTGAAATTAGAGCATTCAGTGTGTGTACCTAACATTATACAATGAAACCGAATTTTAAAATGTATTTATAAGACAAATTATAATATTTAGTTGTTTACCTTAACGAGATTGGTTCTCTCTATGTAATCTTATGTTAAACTTTATTTTACTTACTTTGAACCTTAAATTACCAACCGGACTCTTTGCATACGGAATAGAAAGAAAACTGTAAAATACATTTCCCTTCCTGTCGATGCCACTTTTTCCTACTAACTTTCCCTGGTCAATCTCGAGGGAAATTTCATCACAATTCCCCAGGTACAGGGTGCATAAAACAAAGAGTAATATTTGATGTATTGCTCCCATAATAGTAACCTATTCGTTAGTGATTGTGATGTGTTAAATTCAAACTGCTGGAGGTGATAACTTTGACCTTTGTTTTATAGTTTTTAGAACTTGCGCATAAAAAGTAATTAATTTAATGGACGTTATCAATTGATAACATGTTTACAGTCGTCTGATGATATTATGTAAATGTAAATAATGATTATCTCATTATAATAGATTAGAATTGGTAATTAAAATGTATGTAATACACACTACAAAAATAACATTTAACATCACTTTTATACTACGGTATAGTCAGCATATTTATATACCGTAAGATCAGAAAGTTGAAAATAGATGGCAGCACATTTTCCGAATATCCCTATAATAATTCACGCAATATTATATAGCCTGCACTTGCATTATGTTTATTTTTACATCTTGTGTTTTTGAGGAATATTTTTGATTGTTCAGGAAGGACTTCCTAGTCAAAAACACAATAATGACACATCTGTTTATACTTTACTTTCTATAGTTCCAATGATATTTCTGTCTATGCTTTGACGTATGTAAAACATCCGTTAATTGCAATAAACTTATTACAAAACATGTAAACAAATATTGAAGATAACGATGAAATAATCATCTTTTGTTAAGAAATGTTGCTCATAAAAGCATTGCCTTAAAATAATAATTTAACTTTTTGTTATTTTTGGTCTAATTTATAAAATGATAATGGTTACATTAAATTTATTGTAGAAAATGCCGAAATGAACAACTTAAGAATGCGTTTTTTTTTCGTAAGTAAACTGGCGATAAGATTATAAGAATTTGCAGTATCATTTTCATCTTTCATAATTTGATGTTTTTTGTTTCTTCCGATCCTTCAAAATCGGAAAAAATAACATGATAGCCACATCACCATTTTTTTTAATAAGTGTTTGTCATGTCAACAGCCTCTTAATTTGTACGTTCAGGGGCGGCTCGTCATATAGACCCAAGGAGCCATGGCACTACCTGTAGTTTCAAGTTCAGTAAGAATTTTAAATTAATTCTTCTTTGGTCTATGGAGATAAATCGTTCTTTCTTTCTTCAAAAATGGAGGGGGTGGGGTATATTGTTTAAGTAACTCTACCAACATAATGTTTCACTGGTTATAACTGTTCGTTGTTAAATATGCATTTTTTTTTAATTGCGTTCAAAATTGAGCATTTTCTAAAATAAATAAAAAATACCAGAAATTGTTTAAAAATTCTGAAATAATTCCATACAACTAACTTCCAAACTATTATGTTTTAAGAATGTAATCACTTTCTTAAATTCCAATAATTTTTTAATGAATTATAGCTGTTCTTGGTTAAATGTGCATTTTTTAATTGTGTTCAAAATTAAGCATTTTCTAAAATAAATAAAAAATAGTAGAAATTGTTTAAAAATTCTGAAATAATTGTATGCAACTCCTAAATTATTGTATTTTGAGAATATAATCAACTTCCTAAATTCCAATATTTTTTTAATGAGTTATAACTGTTCTTGGTTGAATGTGCATTTTTTAATTGTGTTCAAAATTACGCATTTTCTAAAATAAATAAAAAATTGTAGAAATTGTTTAAAAATTCTGAAATAATTCCATACAACTCCTAAATTATTATATTTTGAGAATATAATCAACTTCCTAAATTCCAATATTTTTTTAATGAGTTATAACTGTTCTTGGTTAAATGTGCATTCTTTAATTGTGTTCAAAATTACGCATTTTCTAAAATAAATAAAAAATTGTAGAAATTGTTTAAATATTCTGAAATAATTCCATACAACTCCTAAATTATTATATTTTGAGAATATAATCAACGCCTCAAATTTCAATATTTTTTTAATGGGTTATAACTGTTCTTGGTTAAACGTGCATTTTTTAATTGTGTTCAAAATTGAGCATATTCTAAAATAAATAAAAAAATGGTAGAAACTGTTTAAAAATTCTAAAATAATTCTATACAGCACCTTAATTATTATATTTTAAGAATATAATTAACTTCTTACATTCCAATAATTTTTTAATGGGTTATAACTGTTCGTAGTTAAACATGCATTTTTTAATTGCGTTCAAAATTGACCATTTTCTAAAATAAATAAAAAATAGTAGAAATTGTTTAAAAATTCTGAAATAATTCCATACAACTCCTAAATTATTATATTTTGAGAATATAATCAACTTCTTAAATTCCAATAATTTTTTAATGGATTATAGCTGTTCGTAGTTAAACATGCATTTTTTAATTGCGTTCAAAATTGACCATTTTCTAAAATAAATAAAAAATAGTAGAAATTGTTCAAAAATTCTGAAATAATTCCATACAACTCCTAAATTATTGTATTTTGAGAATATTATCAACTTCTTAAATTCCAATAATTTTTTAATGGATTATAACTGTTTGTAGTTAAACATGCATTTTTTAATTGCGTTCAAAATTGACCATTTTCTAAAATAAATAAAAAATAGTAGAAATTGTTCAAAAATTCTGAAATAATTCCATACAACTCCTAAATTATTGTATTTTGAGAATATTATCAACTTCTTAAATTCCAATAATTTTTTAATGGATTATAACTGTTTGTAGTTAAACATGCATTTTTTAATTGCGTTCTAAATTGACCATTTTCTAAAATAAATAAAAAATAGTATAAACTGTTTAAAAATTCTGAAATAATTCCATACAACTCCTAAATTATTATATTTTGAGAATATAATCAACTCCTCAAATTCCAATAATTTTTTAATGGGTTATAACTGTTCTTAGTTAAACGTGCATTTTTTAATTGTGTTCAAAATTTAGCATTTCCTAAAATATATGAAAAATGGTAGAAATTGCTTAAAAATTCTGAAATATTTGTATGCAACTCCAAAATAATTATATTTTAAGAATATAAGTAACTTCTTAAATTCCAATAATTTTTTTATGGGTTATAACCAGGGACGGTTCGTTATATAGATCCAACTACCTGTAGAGTCAAGCAAGAATTTTTAATTAACACTTTTTCGCCAGTTACTTTGATCTAGAACATAGGTCTCCAAACTTTTTCCATCGCGGGCCATATATACAATTCTTCATAACCTACTAGGCCGAGATATGATCAATTTGATAACTAATTTCAAAATCTATAACAAAAAATCGTTTTAGAATTTTAAAATGTGACATTTGCGGAAAATGTAACGCTTGCCGCGGGCGGAACTCGATGAGGTCGCGGGCCGTAGTTTGGAGACCCCTGTCTAGAAGATAAATCGTTCTTACTTTCTTTAAAAAGGGGGGGGGGGGGGTATATTGTATAAGTGGCTCTACCATTAACATCTTCCACGAGCCGCCACTGTGTATGTTAAACTATTGTAATAGTTAAATAATCTAAACGACTTTCATAATCGGAAGAGACATACCAATGTAATTAACCTACATTTTTAATACTACTGTTGACTAGATTTTTATAGAGTTATTTTTTTTAATACATTAAATCAACATAATTCTCCTTAAAACACTGGTATCACTAAATTTTTCTATGATAAAAAAAATATTCTAATCATTTGTTCGAAGCGGTGTAAACATTTCTTGGTATACACAGTTGGATTTCCCAAACCAAATTTGCATAATTCATTAACATTACTGACTTGATTCGGCAATGGAAAACTTCCCAACACCGCGATATAAATAGGGAGCCACCGCAGTATTTGCACGCAAATGTTTACAAACATTGATCCAAGTAAGACGTTTATCCATTATGAATAATCTGTTCAAGAGCCTTGTTATCGTTGCATTAATTATTGAATGTAACGGAATAACCATAACATTGGAACAAGGACGTTTGACTGGAGCAACTAGAGAGGACAGGCATGGAAATTCCTTTCATAGCTTTTTGTCGATACCTTTTGCGAAGCCACCTATTGGTCAGCTGAGATTTGCTGTAAGTAAAATGATTATTATTTTTATGTTATAGGTGATAAACCGTAAATAAATTACTATTATTATTATTATTTATTTCCCGTAGCATTTTGGAAAATAATTTCAAATTTCGGGAAAAATATCAGTTGATTTGAAAAGTAAGAACGGTACATTTTAGACGCAATTATTAACTCAAGACAAAAATATTCTCTTAACCCTTGGCTGCACCTTGGGGTCCAACAGGACCCCATCACTTTTTTTTGCGGGCGTTTTGGTGACCTTTAAATATCGAAAATCCCACAGGTGTCGTTGTACGGTGTTAGTAAAACTATCGAACTATACGACTGCACACATTAGAACATACGACGTGCGTCAGTCGGCTTCTGGCGATCATCCAGTTAGACCTCCTATTTTTACAAGTGCAGCCAAGGGTTAAATTGAATTAAACAAAATATAATTCGCATATTAAAAGTAGTCCCACTATTGACTGATAACATTAATAAGGATTATTGTTATGTGGGAAGCTTCTACTTCACTATAGATGATTTTAAATGATCAATAAAACACTTTTTAACTTTGTATAACACATTCGTATTTGCCGAAACTGCAGTCAACTAATAAACGAATGTGTTATACAAAGTTAAAATAGTATATTCTGTAACAAAGTCAAAATGGAAATTCGATGCGAGTGAAATATTAAAGATCTAAAAAGATCTAAAAAATTGAACAAATGTTGACTTTGCTAATTTTAAAAATTGGACAATTCGTAAATCTCTGTTTTGAGGTCAATGGTTTGGAGGGTAAGATAGGGCAAACCCACCACCCTTCCTATCAATTTTACCTTTTGCAAAACTCTATTTAGGTTACACGAAATTTCGTTGTTCACCTGTTATAATATTTGGATTGATAAAAACTTCCAAAAATCATGTTTGTAATTAAAGCTTAATGAGATGTAAGGGTGGTGGGTGGAACCTATCCTACAATCCAACCAGTTAAGCTGACAACAATGGTTGCTCTGGTAAAGATATAAAAAATTGAAACAACAAAGGAAATATTGACTTTGATAATTTTAAAAATTGGACAATTTGTAAATCTCTGTTTGTTTTCTGGTCAAAGGATTGGAGGGTAAGATAGGTCCCACCCACCACCCTTCGTATCAATTTTAGCTTTTGCAAAACTCTGTTTAGGTTAAACGAAATTTCGTTGTTCACCTATTATAATGTTTGGATTGATAAGAACTTCCAAAAATAATGTTTATAATTAAAGCTTAATGAGATTTAAGGGTGGTGGGTGGACCCTATTTAAGGGTGATGGGTGGGCCCTATCCTACAATCCAACCAGTTGAACCGAAATCAACGTTTTCTCTAGAAAATATCTAGCAAGTTAAAAAAATGTAGAATTTTAATAATTGGACAATTTATAAATCTCTGTTTTCTGATCAACATATTGGACAGTAGGATAGGGCCGACCACCGCCCTTCGTATCAACTTTAAGTCAAACAGAACTCTGTCTGTATTAAACGAAATTTCATTTTTCATTTATTTTGAAACATGGATTGATAAAAACCACAAAAAAAACAATGTTTCTGTTTGTAGTCGGAACTCGAGGGTGGTGGGTGGGCCCTATCCTACAATACAATCGGATGAACCAGAAACAATGGTTTCTTTGGTGAAAATCTAGAAAATCAAAGAAATGAAGAATTTATTGTTGTTGACTCTGCTGTCCTTAAAAACTGGACGATTTGTTAAATTTCGTCTGATGTACAACTAATTGGAGAGTAAGATATTGCCCACCCACCACCCTTTATATCAACTTCAACTCAAACCGAACACTGCTAAAACAAAATTTCTTTGTTCATCGATTAGAAAACATGTATTTATTTATTTATTTATTTATTTAACGAAATCTCTATATAAAAATAGTAATACAAAGAAAAATGCATAAATTACATGAAATGAAAAAAAAATAAATTTAGCGTACATACATACATAATAAATGAAACCAAATTGAAACATAATAGCTAGAAACTAAAACTAAGAATTATAAAAAAAATATGAATTATGAAAAAGTCATATTCAAATTAAATGACACATAACGATTTACGGAACAAGGTATAATTGATAAGAACAACCAAAAGCAGTGTTTGTAATTGAAGTTTAATTGAAGTCGAGGGTGGTGGGTGGGCCCTATCCTACTTTCCAATCGGATAAACCAAAAATAATGGTTTCTCTGAAAGTCCAGAAAATCAAAGAGATTGAGTATTTATTGTTGTTAACTGTTGTTCTTAAAAATTGGACAATTTGTAAAATTTCGTTTTATGACGGGTGATGGGTGGTCCCTATCCTACAATCCAATCGAATAAATAAAAAATAATGGTTTCTCTGGTGAAAATCCAGAAAATCAAAAAAATGAAGAATTTACTGTTGTTGACTCTTCTGTTCTTAAGAACTGGATGATTTGTAAAATTTCATTTAATGATCAACTAATTGGAGAATAGGATAGTGCCCACCCACCACCCTTTGTATCAACTTCAATTCAGACCGAACACTGCTTGGATTAAACAAAATTTCATTGTTCATCGATTCGAAAACATGGATTGATAAGAACAAGCAAAAGCAGTGTTTGTAATTGAAGTTTCGTTGAACTCGAGGGTGGTGGGTGGGCCCTATCCTACTTTCCAATCAGTTGAACCAAAAACAATGGTTTCTCTGGTGAAAATCCAGAAAATCAAAGAAATTAAGAATTTACTGTTGTTGACTCTGCTGTTTTTAAAAACTGGACGATATTTAAAATTCTGTTTTATGATTAACTGGGTGGGATGAGGTCCACCCACCACCCTTCGTATCAACTTCAACTCAAACCGAACACTGCTTGGGTTAAACAAAATTTCATTGTTCATCGATTAGAAAACATGGATTGTTAAGAACAACCAAAAGCAGTGTTTGTAATTGAAGTTTCTTTGAAGTCGAGGGTGGTGGGTGGGCCCTATCCTACTTTCTAATCGGATAAACCAAACATAATGGTTTCTCCGGTGAAAATTCAGAAAATCAAAAAAATTAAGAATTTACTGTTGTTGACTCTTCTGTTCTTAAAAACTGGTTGATTTGTAAAATTTCATTTAATGATCAACTAATTGGAGAATAGGATAGTGCCCACCCACCACCCTTTGTATCAACTTCAATTCAGACCGAACACCGCTTGGATTAAACAAAATTTAATTGTTCATCGATTCGAAAACATGGATTGATAAGAACAACCAAAAGCAGTGTTTGTAATTGAAGTTACGTTGAACTCGAGGGTGGTGGGTGGGCCCTATCCTACTTTCCAATCAGTTGAACCAAAAACAATGGTTTCTCTGGTGAAAATCCAGAAAATCAAAGAAATTAAGAATTTACTGTTGTTGACTCTGCTGTTTTTAAAAACTGGACGATTTTTAAAATTCTGTTTTATGATTAACTGGGTGGGATGAGGTCCACCCACCACCCTTCGTATCAACTTCAACTCAAACCGAACACTGCTTGGATTAAACAAAATTTAATTGTTCATCGATTCGAAAACATGGATTGATAAGAACAACCAAAAACAGTGTTTGTAATTGAAGTCGAGGGTGATGGGTGGGTCTTATCCTACAATCCAACCAATTGGACTAAAAGTAATAGTTTCTCTAGTAAAGATCAAAAAAATAAAATAAAAAACAAAGACGAAAATGTTAATTTTGCTGCTGACAATTGATGAAGTTTCTCGTAGCTTGAAAAGTATTCACTTACAATTACCTAATAATGAAAGCGGTTGAGAATTTTTAATCAAAACGTTGGTTTATTCGTCATTATCTGTCACTGCTCGTTAGTCAATTTTGGTTTAAATTAGAAGAGGATTTAAGGTAGAGAAAATACATCGAAATAGACAATAATTGTGCAAATAAACATTGTGAAAGAATCAATTAAAATATGAGTAATACGTGTAATCGCAGAATCTAACCTTTATTTGCCATTTAAAAGATCGTTTACACAGCCGAAAATGTAATACCAGTGTTATGTCAATTTAAGCCTGAGTTATCTTTATTAGCACCTTTATGAAATCAACTGTCACTGCATTAAAAATATCTCGGTAGCTCGAAAAGTATACAATAATGAAAGCGAGTTAAACGGGACACCCTGTACGCAAATATTTTCACATATAAAACGAAGAAAAAATAAAATATATAAATTCCTACAATCATCCTACACCAACTTCAGGTGTATTAAGTATTTATTTATTTACAGGATCCATTACCACCAGTACCATGGAGGGGCATTCTAAATGCAACAACAGATCTAGTAAGCTGCCCCCAGACCTTTGAAGGTCGAACCGTAGGACAAGAGGATTGCTTGTATTTAAACGTGCACACACGCAATGTAAGAAATTAATTATTACATTTGAGGCTTTAATAACAGAAACAATTTCTGGTTTCAGTTACCGTGTGGACCCGAATTAAAACCAGTAATCGTTTTCATATTCGGCGGTTCGTTGATCGAAGGCTCCGGTACAAGTTTATACTACGGCCCGGAATTTCTGATGGCAGGCGATATCGTATTAATCACCATCAACTACCGTCTAGCTTTACTGGGATTCTTAAACTCGCGAGATCCCAGCTTGAAGATACCCGGAAACGCTGGGTTTAAAGATCAAACGATGGCTTTGAGGTGGGTAAAGAAGAATATTGCCAAATTTGGCGGAGATCCCGATAACGTGACGATCATGGGAGAAAGTGCCGGAGGAACGAGTGTAAATGCACACATGGTTTCACCGCTGTCGAAAGGACTTTTCCATCGAGCCATTGCAATGAGTGCCGTGGTTGGGAATAATTTTGGAAGAGGGGTTAATGATAGTATAGTTCCCGTTGCTCGACGTTTAGGAATTACTGCTACGGATCGTGGTGAAATGCTGAAGCAGCTGAGGAACGTGCCTTTTGGTGATATCGTCGCAGCAAATACAAATAGTGTGAGTTCCTTAATAATTACCCTAATTCGTGTCTTAATCAGTTAGATAAAATAGTTATCACTTTTCAACCCTTCCGGTAAGAGGTATCTTTGGTGAAAATTTCAGCCGAATCCATGTCATGCGATTTTCACTCAAATTTCCGATGAAAAATGAAAAATATGGTGCCCTAAAACAAAAAAATGCATAATTCGCGAACGATTTGAAAAATCGAAAAAATCAAAGAATAAAAGTTATAGAGCTGTCTTCAATGAAGAGGACAAAGTGGTTTCAAATTATCCAGGATATGCAGGGAAGGCTTTACGATTTTTTATCAATAATTTTGAAAGAAGGCACTGACGGCCTCAGGGAGGATTATTGAGACGATCAAATTTGCTCAATACATACCTCTTAATAGCTGCCATGTTGCCTAAACAGGTCATCTCCATCGGCAGTACCGAAGAGGGTAAAAAGAATAAAACATGATTTTTAATCGTTTTGGGCAATTGGAGAAAATCAATTTTTCTCAAAATATGCACTTTATGTAAGAATTTTGTATATGTTTTTAGATTTTGTTTTAATAGCTATTAAAAAATTTGACATTTGAGTTGAAAAAAAAATACGAACGCGAAAAAGAGGCTGGAAACTTAAAAAAAAATTTGATCGCTTCTTGAAAATTCAAATCTCATTAAGGGAGCAACAAATCAAAAAGTGTGTTGATATAAATAATGTAGGTGGATGCTTTGTAAAGAGATCCCGCCACCGACGGATCCTTCAAGAGCAAAAATAAAGTCAGTGGCGGCGTTTCGGCGAACCCCTGAAATTTCATATATGAGGCTATTGCTCCAAAACGGCTTTAACGATTTTTGTTAAAATTGGCGGGGATATTCCGCTCATCGAGGGGAGTATTTGGAAAAAATTAGAAAGAAATCGGGCAATACGTTTTTGAGTTTTAACACTTTCTTTTTTTTCGGGTTTTTTATTTCCCGGGGGCGGTGGGGTAAAGTCAGAGGGGCGACACCGGGAAGGATCGATAGAGGCATCGGTGATGCATCGGACCGTGCCGGAAAAATTTCGAAAAAAATTGCCTCCACCCCCCGGGGGTGATTTTTACGTTCCGCCACGGTGACCCGAATTACTCCGAAACCGGTCAACGTACGGCGGTCAAATTTGGTGGGGATATGCAGAAGGGCAAAGAGAGTCTTTGTTGAAAAAAATCAAAGCGATCGGCTTTCATTCGTCGAAATCAACCATTTATAACCGAAGGGGGTGGTACAATTTTAGGGGTTATAACACAAAAATTCAAAAAAAGGAGACAGAGAGTCTTTTTGAAATATTTTTTAAGGTCGAAAAAAATTTTTGCCAAGATTTGACCTAGAAACCCTCGAAAAATAAGATTTTATTCTTTTTAACCACAAAAAAAAAATATTATAAAAATATGAAATGTCAATTTTCTACTATCAAATATTTCAATACTTTTAACAGTAGCAAAATTGTATTTTTAGCTATACAAAATTTTGCCAAGAAGGAATATTTTTGACAGGTCAACAGTAGAACATTTTTGACATTTGGAAATTGGCACTTTTAACAGTGGAAAAATTATATTTTTTGCAGTAGAAGATTTAGTCGAAAAGGAATATTATTGACAGTCAAAAAAATGACATTACGGACTAGAAAAATATTTTTGACAGGTCAACCGCACAACATTTTTGACATTAGGAAATTGACACTTTTAATAGTAAAAAAATGATATTTTCGGCAGTAGAAAATTTAGTCGAATAGGACTATTATTGACAGTCGAAAAATTACATTACGGACTAGAAAAATATTTTTAACAGGTCAACAGAAACACATTTTTGACAACAGGAAATTGACGATTTTAACAGTAGAGAAATGATATTTTTTGCAGTATAAAATTTATTGGAAAATGAATATTATGGACTAGAAAAATATTTTTGATAGGTCAACATTAGAACATTTTCAACTTTGGGAAATTGACACCTTTAACAGTAGAAAAATGATATTTTTGGCAGTAGAAAATTTAGTAGAAAAGGAATATTATTGACAGTCGAAAAATTACATTACGGACTAGAAAAATATTTTTGACAGGTCAACAGAAAAACATTTTTGATAACAGGAAATTGACAATTTTTACAGTAGAAAAATGATATTTTTTGCAGTACAAAATTTAGTAACCCAAATATCAAATTAGGTGAATTTTTTAAGGTCAATTCGTGTATTAAATTAGTTTTTGAAAGATTCACATTTTTTTTAGACCCTAAGCGATCGAGTGACGGAAAATTTAATTTCGACATATGATTCCTAACAGTGCTGAATATCAAATCACAATTTTAAAAAATTCGAATAACTATAATTTTTACGATATTTTGATATTTTTTATAAATCCATCAACAATTAACTAGTAATTTTATGTACAATTATAGGTAATATTTTAGTATTAATAATTTTCTTTTCAGTATAAATAATCCCATTTTTTACCAAGATATGACCTTGAATCCTCGAAAAATAAGATTTTATTTTTTAACCACTAAAAAATTATTATAAAAATATGAAAAAATGTACATATATTTTTCAAGGTCATTTAGGGTATTAAAATTTATTTTTAAATTTTAACAATTTTTTTTAGCAATGTCATATGTCATATCGAATTAAAGAGAAAAAAAATAGTCTTTCAAATGAGGTCATAGCCAACTGTAGTTTCCATTTGAAAAAATATAAGTTTGAGTCATATCTCAGAAAATAATGTCGGTAAAATTTGTATAAATTTATTTTATTACGCTGCGTAAAATTATCTACAACTTTGTCTTCCTCAGCTTTTTTCTATCTGTCATAATAACCAAGATATATTTATTTGAATAAATTGATACTTTTTACATTTTTTCAAAATATCTAGTTACCCTTCACTTTTTTGAAAACTTTTGAAAGTTATATTTTAGAGGGCTCGTAAAACTGCTCTTCTTTGCCCATTTAACCGTTTCTCTATCTCTTATAGTTTTCGAGATCCCCGTCCAGAACATCGAAAAAAAACTCACCCTATATAAATATGCATATTTTTCAGATTTTTATAATAATTTTTTGTAATTAAAAAATCAAAATCTTATTTTTCGAAGGTTTCAAGGTCATATCTTGGCTAAAATTGGGTTGAAAAAAATGTAATACTAAATTGTTGATAAATATACAAAAAAATATCAAAATAACGTAAAAATATTAGTTATTCGAATTTTTAAAGATGTCGCACCAAACGTAAAAACATGAAAAAAATCACATAGATGGTTTTTCTTGATAGCAATCACATACATAATAAAAAATAATAAAATTTTCCGACGCTCTTAAACTAGTAGGCATTTTTTTTTAATTTCAAACATTCTTTTAATACCCTTAATAACCCTTAATGACCTTGAAAAAATCACCTAATTTAGTATTTGGGTCAGTAATATTTGTAAATTTTTTCAGATTTTTAAAATAACTTTTTAGTGGTTAAAAAAATATATTTGAAAAAAAAAACTGAAATGCATTGTTTCTAAATTTTAGAATATTTTAATGTGAACGGAGATGAAATAAAAAAAAAATGCAGTAAATTCGTCGACGTGAAAATAATATAAAAACAATTGCCATCGACTTGAAACTTTCCAAAACAACTGACAACACATGTGATTCTACATTTCCGTAAAAATTAGAAAGGCATTGTTTCTAAATTTTAGAATATTTTAATGTGAACGGAGATGAAATAAAAAAAAAATTGCAGTAAATTCGTCGACGTGAAAATAATATAAAAACAATTGCCATCGACTTGAAACTTTCCAAAACAACAGACAACACATGTGATTCTACATTTCCGTAAAAATTAGAAAGGCATTGTTTCTAAATTTTAGAATATTTCAATGTGAACGGAGATGAAATTTAAAAAAAAAATTGCAGTAAATTCGCCGACGCGAAAAAAAATATAAAAACAATTGCCATCGACTTGAAACTTTCCAAAACAATCGACAACAAATGCGATTCGACATTTCCATAAAAATTAAAAATGCATTGTTTCTAAATTTTAGAATATTTCAATGTGAACGGAGATGAAATTTAAACAAAAATTGCAGTAAATTCGTCGACGCGAAAAAAATATAAAAACAATTGCCATCGACTTGAAACTTTCCAAAACAATCGACAACAAATGCGATTCGACATTTCCATAAAAATTAGAAATGCATTGTTTCTAAATTTTAGAATATTTCAATGTGAACGGAGATGAAATTTAAACAAAAATTGCAGTAAATTCGTCGACGCGAAAAAAATATAAAAACAATTGCCATCGACTTGAAACTTTCCAAAACAACTGACAACACATATGATTCTACATTTCCGTAAAAATTAGAAATGCATTGTTTCTAAATTTTAGAATATTTCAATGTGAACGGAGATGAAATTTAAAAAAATATTGCAATAAATTCGTCGACGCGAAAAAAATAGAAAAAACAATTGCCATCGACTTGAAACTTTCCAAAACAACTGACAACACATGTGATTCTACATTTCCGTAAAAATTAGAAATGCGTTGTTTCTAAATTTTAGAATAGTTCAATGCGAACGGAGATGAAATTTTAAAAAAATTGCAGTAAATTCGTCGACGCGAAAAAAATATAAAAACAATTGCCATCGACTTGAAACTTTTCAAAACAACTGACAACACATGTGATTCTACATTTCCGTAAAAATTAGAAATGCATTGTTTCTAAATTTTAGAATATTTCAATGTGAACGGTGATGAAATTTAGAAAAAAATTGCAGTAAATTCGTCGACGCGAAAAAAATATAAAAACAATTGCCATCGACTTGAAACTTTTCAAAACAACTGACAACACATGTTATTCCACATTTCCGTAAAAATTAGAAATGCGTTGTTTCTAAATTTTAGAATATTTCAATGTGAACGGGGATGAAATTAAAAAAAAAATGCAGTAAATTCGTCGTCGCAAAAAAAAACATAAAAAACAATTGCCATCCACTTGAAACTTTACAAAATCATTCAATAATCATTCAAGAGTGATTTGGTAGAAAATTCATATACATTTCCAGGATTACTTTGGCGATTTTTCATGTAAATTTATGAAAAATTATAATGTTTTTTTGTTGACGCGAAAAAAATATAAAAATAGCTGTCAAATACTTGAAACTTTCTAAATTTACTTAAAATTATTACAATAATCTTAATAATCTTTCAAAAACTCAAAAAACTCCATCACAGGTTTTCAAGATAACCGACCGAGAACAGCGCTTCAGATTATTTTTAAATTTGCACGAGTGAAAAAAAATTATAAAAACAACTGCAACACACTTGAAATTTTCCAAATTTACTCAAAATACACTAATAGTCATAGTCATAGTCATAGTCATTTATTACGGATGGCCAGTACAGTACAATAACATAACAATTAAAATACACAATAAAAACAATACAAAAATGTACAAAATAATTTATAACCTTGGCGTAAAGGTGCTCTCAATAGCTTTCCGGAATATCGATTTAAAAGTACTCACGGAGATGCCAAAAACGTCAATAGAGTCGCAATAAGAATTAACATGCCTTATGAGAGAACAATCTTAACAATCCTCCAAAAAACTCAAAAAACCCCATCACTGGTTTTCAAGATTTTAAGTTTCGCCTCTTCCGAGTGAAAAAAAAAACACTTGAAACTCTCCAAATTTACTCAAAATACATTAATGATAATAAGCATCATTATTGATGATAATTACATATTTTCAGACTGTACCGATTCACCAGCTTGTTGAAACCAACCCAATTGTGGAATACCAACACCCGAACGCATTTTTACCGATAGATCCGGCAATTGCTTTTGAGACAGGAAATTACACTCAAGTGCCTTTCATGTTGGGTTACACCAATAACGAAGGTATATTCCCTCAAGTGGGCAACAGATTGGCCACCGGGCGACCTTACATCCCCGAGGATCTTGGACCGCTCATTCCCTATAACGTACGAGCGAGTCCGTCCCAGCTCGAAGATTTGAAGAGGGAAATTAAAGAATTCTATTTTGGAAACGAAGAACCCAACGAGGGCAACATGGACAAAATAAATAGGTTGGTGACTGATGCCGTCTTTATTGCTCCAATTGAAGAGGTTATCAGGAGGCAGGCCGTTACGCAAACTTCGGCGCCTATATATTTCTACGTGTTTAGTGCTGATACCGAGATGAATTACTACAAGAGGATGACTAATGAGACGGCAAAATTTCCAGGTAATTTATATTAGCTACTATTTCATATTTTTCCTCATCATCATAATAAAAAAATGTGATGAATGGCCATCATGTTACTTTCTCCGACTTGATGGTATCATAATTATTTATATTCACGTTTTCATGGTTTATTTTCAATTGAAATCATTTTTTAAATGTACATCGAGCGTTGTGTGAACTCGGATTAAACTGACGTTTAAAACGTCAAAATTATGAAAGATGGAAAAATTATACTTCAAATTCAAAAACTCAGTTTATTCAAAAACTAAAGGGATTTCGAAAAAAACTTATTATTTATAAGTTGTTCATTTTAGCATTGTCTACAATTATTATTAACATAAATTTGCTGTAACTATTATCGTTTTATAATTATAAACCAAAAATTAAAAAAATAATAATAAAGTTTTTTCTCGAATAGCAATGATTTTATGAAAAATATTTTCAAGCAAAAGATGTTCATTTCTTTATTGTCTTCAATGTTTGTTTAAATGTTTTTGTGATATTTTTCATATTTAAGAAAATATTGGCAAAAAACAAAAAACAGTTAAGGTAAACACCCACTTCCGGTGTACGAAATTTTACCAAAAGCTTTTCAGTTCTTCAGATTATCAAATAAGACGTATGTTCAAAGTTTCATATCAATTGCTCTATTAGTTTTTGTGATAAGTTTTTTTTCATAAATTGTTGAAATGGCATCTAGGGACCCCAAAACGGAATTCACGGTTTCATTTATATATAATTAACTTTTAGGTGCATCTCACGTTGACGACTTAGGTTACGCTTTCAAGAACATGTACACGCCGGAAATAAAGCCAGGCAGTCCGGAAGACATTTCCATAACAAACTACGTTAATCTGATAACCGGCTTCGCCAGAAACGGTAAGCCTGACCGTAAACTTAACTGGAAACCGTTCACTCTTGAAAAGCAAGATTACCTTGACATCGGAGGAGTCAGCTTGCAACCGAAGACCATGCCCGATGAGAAATCGTTCAAATTTTGGAAATCAGTTTATGACCGATATTCCGGCAACAATACACGTTTGGTAGCATACTGAATTTAATTTCAAGTTTTGTTAATTTTTTTATAGTGATTTTGTTGCATTTGAAGTGTAAATGATGTGATAATAAACTTATAATTTTAATAATAAAGTTCTTTATTGCCCAACAGGAAACCCCATTTACAAGACAATAATAATATAAGTATAAAACAGACCCACACACTAGTACAGGTCGGCAAACATAACTTGCCGTTGCGCAGTGGCAAAATTGTGGGCGGAACCTTCGAAGGGCGCTCTCGATAGATTTCGTGAAGAGTTCGCGCGCCTGGTACATTCATTTTCAAAAGTGACAGTGCACTGGTTTTCCAGAGTAAATTAACTCGTGACCGTGCTCTTGCCAGTCAATCTCGTGAGATAATTCTCGTACATAATTAATTAATTATGTGGAGGAGAGCGCCCGATTGAGTTTTAAATGAATAGCGCACGCGAAGAATATGTGACCGCTTATTACAGAGACTGTACTCGGCGGAAGTAGAGAGAGAGCTTTCACTTCCTCTCTGCGCGCCTGGCCAAGTTACATTTGCCGTCCTGTATTTAACAGACCAACTGTCAACCAGTTCCGGTTGTGTGTCGTAATGCGATTACTCACTATAACGATATTTTTCATAATCACTCTTAGTTTCAATTTTGCATTTTGTTAGTGTAGCCTTTAAATATAAAGACTACACCGGAACTGGTGCTCGCCGTAGACAGTTAATACTGCCCCCTAGAATATAGAATGTGCTGATATGCCTTGAGCTTGATCTAGGGACGTGGAAGTTTAATTTTGACAATAGAAATGGAGCGACCACTCTGTTGTGGAGGATCCAGAAAATAGCGTGAAACGCTAGTGAAGTCACACCAGGAGCAAACTTTGATCCACATCGAGTTTGAGATAGATGCCAACCACTAGGCAAGGTGTTGAATGGCAAAGCAATTATTTTTCAAGCTTAAATAATTAAATTCGTCCTTAAAAGAAGAAAAAAAAATTTAACCCGGCTTTTAAAAAATCATATCTCGGAAACGGGGCAAAAATTAAAAAAAGTGGCCCGATCAATTTTAGATATTTTCTTTAAGATTATTGTAAGACATACCGGGATCGTCCAGCTCCGGCGGTTACGGAGGAGATATTTTTTTTTTGAAACGTTCATAAATCTAAAATCTGTGTTTGAAAAAACGAAACGAAACGACGGGACCGGTTGTAAAAGCTTGCCCGGTTATCTGGGCGTCGATCTGCGACTTTTCTTACTCAGTTAGTATATACCGGGTGTCCCATTTTAATCTTTCAGGTGGAATATATCGAGACAAGTGCGCCCAATCGAAAAAGTTGTCTAATGCAAAGTTTAGTGGTTTGCAGGGGGACATTTGATTCTGTTATCAATTTCACCCCCCACCCCCCAGGGGGGTGAATAACAGGGGTAACTTCTGAATCTTAAATGGGAACCCCCATTTTTTATTGCAAATTCGGAAAGTGTGAAAAAAACTGTGTAGGTTTCACTCAGAAACTTTTTGCGTATGGGCAACAGGTGGCGCTGTAATCGTCAATATTAGATTATTTTACACCGAATCTTGAATTGATGTAAAAAAGTTTAAACAAATTGAATTGAAAAAGCGAATCTACTTACCACCACCACTCCACCACCACCACTTTGACGTCTGTAAAGGTACAAGGGTAATAGAAATTCGAAATGAAATTGTGCAGTTCAAAGAGAAAGATGTCAAAATTATTATTGTTTTTTGTACGGATCAGTTTTAGGTAAAATTTTCGTTGAGTAAGAAGATCATTTTAGGAGGTGTTCGATGTGACCACCGTGTTCTCGAATACAAAAATTGACTCGTTTTTTAAAATTCCGAACCGTCGCCGTCAACGTAGCAGGTGTTATAGCCAAACAAGCTTGTCGGATGCGCTCCTTCATATTTTCACGAGTTGTCGGCCGCTCACGAAATACTGCGTCCTTGATGTATCCCCAGAGGAAAAAGTCTGGAGACGTTAGATCCGGCGATCTAGGTGGCCATTGCACAGGCCCCCGCGACCAATCCACTTTTGTGGATATGCGGCGTCCAAATGATTCCGCACAATTCGTACAAAATGCGGAGGTGCACCATCTCGCTGAAACCACATCGTTAACCTTGTGGCGTACGGAATGTCATCCAAATTACAAATTACATCCATTACAAAAGCGCAGGAAGGCCGCCTTGCAAGAAATGCAAATAGCGTTCCCCATCTTATTCTTACAAGAATTTCATTTCGAATTTCTATTACCCTTGTACCTTTACAGACGTCAAAGTGGTGGTGGTGGAGTGGTGGTGGTGGAGTGGTGGTGGTAAGTAGATTGGCTTTTTCAATTCAATTTGTTTAAACTTTTTTACATCAATTCTAGATTAAGTGTAAAATAATCTAATATTGACGATTACAGCGCCACCTGTTGCCCATACGAAAAAAGTTTCTGAGTAAAACCGACATAGTTTTTTCACACTTTCCGAATTTGCAATAAAAAATGGGGGTTCCCATTTAAGATTCAGAAGTTACCCCTGTTATTCACCCCCCTGGGGGGTGGGGGTGAAATTGATATCAGAATCAAATGTCCCCCTGCAAACCACTAAACTTTGCATTAGTCAACTTTTTCGATTGGGCGCACTTGTCTCGATATATTCCACCTGAAAGATTAAAATGGGACACCCTGTATAACTAGTTTTCCTAAGCTTAAGTTGACAATAGATAAAATTGTTTTCTTTAATTTTTAATTTAAAAAAATAAATTTTTGTTTTTTTTTGTGTTTTTGTTTTTTTTTTAATTTTTAACGGCTGCACCGTCGTCCATGGGTAGCCTATTACAATTGAGCAAAGAAACCGGTGACGAACGACGGCTCCGCTGCGCTGCGCCGTCGTCCATGCGTAGCCCTTTAAAATTAAGGAAAGTCACTGATGACGAACAACGGCTCCGCTGCGCTGCGCCGTCCTGCGTGCGTGGCCTTTTAAAATTAAGGAAAGTTACTGGTGACGAACGACGGCTCCGCTGCGCTGCGCTGTCGTCCGGGCTCCGCTTGTATTCACATGCAAGAACTCTGCATGCATTACCAATCTCACTTTGTGAATCTCTCATAATCTGTTAAACGTGACGCACTATCAATGTATTTCTTAATTTGCTGTTTAGAAAGCACGCGGACGTTAACAGTAAAAGGCTTATTTTCTTTCATTAATTTTGATCCTTTGAAAATTATTTGGTGAGCATCTGAGAAATATATACACTTTACAGTCGTTTTCGAGGTTTCCAAATTTGACGATCGAAAATTTTGATTTCGATTGTTCCAAAAAATTTGAAAAAATTATTGATAAAAACAAGTCGTATCCTCTACTGACCTTAATCATTTCAACTCTTCCTCTTAAAATGCAAAAAATACACTCTGCGTCAAAAAAAAGCGCCACTCGAAAAATCGCGAAAAAACTCGATTTTTCAAACCGTCGTAACTTGGTTCAATTTGGTCGAAAATCAATGAATCTTCCAGTTTGGGAAAGATTTAAGTTTTATCTTTAAGAATTGATTTTGACCCCAAGTCCAACCCACTCCCCGTAACAACGCGATGGATTTTTTTTTTATGTAAAAAATTGTCCAACTTTGACAAGCTGTATCGTGCGCAAAAAAAATCGGCGGGAAATTTCACCACAATGGCAGAAAAAATTAATCAATTTCCTTCAAATGCCTTAAAAATTCGAGTCGTTTCGATGATCTGGAGCAAAGTTATGAATTTTTGAAAAAGGATTACATTTTTCACTTTTTTGGCCATAACTTGAGTAATTTTGCACCAAAATCGATGAACTTTTGCAGTCTTAACAGTTTCAAATTTTCTCTTCAACGTTATGTGAATTGTTTTGTTGCTAAAACGATTCCACCCCCTGCCACCCCCTAAAGGAAAAAAATGTTTTTGAAGTTTAAATGTGCAAATTTAGTTTCTTGTACCGTGTGCAAAAAAAATCGTGGACTCAATCGGTCAGCATGGTAATAAAGTTCAATCATTTTCCTCCAATTTCCTCCAAAATTCAATTAATTTTTTTTGAGCTCTTGGATTTAAATAGAAAAAAAATGTCCGCGAAAGAAACCTCAGAGAGAGTGGAAACTTCAGAAAAAATTTATGGTCACTTTTTTGAAAAAACATATCTCATTAAGGGGGCAACAGATTGAAAGTGTGCCGATATAAATAATGTGGGCGGATGCTTTGTGAAGAGATCCCGACGGATCCTTCAAGAGCAAAAATAAAGTCAGTGGCGGCGTTTCGGCGAACCCCTAAAATTTCATATATGAGGCCGTTGCTCCAAAAAGGCTCTAACGATTTTTGTTAAAATTGGTAGGGATGTTCCGCTCGTCGAGGGGAGTATCTGAAAGAAATTAGAAAAAAATCGTTCGAAGCGTTTTCGAGTTTTGATACTTGCTTTCTTTGGGTTTTTTTTATTACCGGGAGGTGGTGGGGTGAAGTCAGGGGGCCGGCACTAGGAGGGATCGATAGAACTCTAGGGGGTGCATCGGACCGTGCCGGAAAATTTTTCAAAAATTTGCCTCCTCCGCTTTCGGTATAATAACTCTGAAACCGGTCAACGTACGGCGGTGAAATTTGGTGGGGATGCGCATGAGGGGGAAGAGAGTCTTTGTTAAAAAAATCAAAGCGATCGGCCTCTATTTGTCGAAATTAACCATTTTGAACCGAATAGGGTGGTAAAAATTTAGGGGTTAAACTCAAAAAAAAATTAAATTAATTAAAAAAAAAGACCGAGAGTCTCTTTGAAATATTTTTTAAGGTCTAAAAATATTAAAAATTTCAATGCCCTTTTGGTAGATCGAGTCGACACATTTTTTCCAACTCGTTTTTTTCCCAAAAAACGTGTTTTTTTGTTCGGGGGTTGAACGGTTAGAAAAGGAATCATTCCAATTTAAAGTAGAGACAAAATGGGATTTTTTCCCGGAAGAATCATCAAATTTGGTTGAAAAGTCACTGAGTTTTGTGCGAAAAACCTCAAAATGCACTTTTTTCAAACACCGGTAACTTGGTGCAAAATCGTCGTAGGAACTTTGTTCTTTGAGTCCTGGATAGGGAATTGATCATATTTTAATGCCTTTATGGTGGATCGAGTCGACAAAATTTTTCCAACTCCGTAGACATCGTCAAAGTTGGACATGGTTTCCAGAAAAAACTTTTTTTTCACAGGGGCGATAGAGGGGACAAAAGGGGTTACGCTTAATTTCGCATGCATGACTTTAAAGAAGACACTTCAAAGTTTCTTGCCCTCAAAGATTCATCAAAATCGATTGAAAATACGCCGAGTTACGGCGGTTTGAAAATGGTCGAAATTTCACGAATTTCAAGTGTTTCATTTTTTTTCCTTCAGTATATTTGGTTTTAATTTTGAGGAATAAAGTCAAACTTTTAGGCGACTTGAGATATCTTCGCAGGCAGGTATACATTTGCCCGCGCAAAATGTCCATCGGCCCCCAAAAAACAGATTGTCAAATAATCACCCAAATTAAATGCTGATCGCCCACCTGAGGGCGATATCGCCCACGTTGAAAAATACGAGATAAGTAAGATGCCATAAGTTTTTTCTCAGTAACTGTTTTCTTGACGGATTATGGCTCTGTTTGAAAATTTTTAAATTGTTATGGAAAGTTCTCGAAAATCATAAATAAGCAGTTGGATTTCCCAAAGTAAATTGGCATTGCAAAAGCGTAGACATAAATATTTATTTGCCATCGCGTTCCAGTAATCATAAAAAAAAATCCTTATCCTTACATTGTGGTCTTTATAAGTAAAAGCGATATACGTACGTGCAACAGATAAATTTGCATGCAAACTTCGGTTTAGACAAGATTATAAATATTATGGCTAATTTACCAAAGAGACTTGCTATCATTGTTTTCATCTGTTTAAAATGTAATGGAGACGTGGTAAAATTGGAACAAGGACTGTTAATTGAAAAAAACTGGAACGGACAGAAATGGCCATCCGTTTTCTAGTTTCTTGTCGATTCCTTATGCGGAGGCGCCTGTTGGAAAATTGAGGTTTGCTGTAAGTACATTTATTCAAAATTAAAATTCTATATACCTGAGGGTCCTGTATTCCACCTCTCGTCCTACAGGTTAGTTAGTAATTAAGTTATAATTTTTATATTTTCCAGACGTCGGAAAATATCAAATATCAAAATATCGTCGTCTATAGCTCAGCTACTTATTAAGTTAGGATTTTGACTTTACTTGTATCCTAGACGATTCAGGTTAAGTTTTCAAGAACATGTACACCCCTGAAATAAAACCTGGAAGCCCCGAAGACATTTCCATAACGAACTATGTGAATCTGATAACGAGCTTCGCCAAAAATGGTGAACCGGATAAGAGAGTTCACTGGAAACCTTTCACGCTCCGAAGGCAAGATTACCTCAGCATCCAAGGAGTCGACTTGCTCCCGAAGGTCAAGCCCGATAAGGAATCGTTTCAATTTTGGAAGTCCGCTTACGACCGCTATGGCATCAACACCCGTTTTATTTCACTGTAAATTGTATTTATTTGTTATCGGGTTGTTCGTGTTGCATTCGTGCTCGGGTGAAAATTATGTGATCGTAACTACCAATGCCGGTGATGTTAGGGGTGTAGAGCTGAAGGATAAGAATGGGGGGATTTTTTACAGTTTTCAGTCCATACCGTTCGCTAAACCGCCGATTGGGAAACTTAGGTTCAAGGCAAGTTTCCTAGACTAATTATGGAATTTTCGCACAATTTGATTATTTTGTTGGCAAAAATGTAAAAACCGCGAGATAGAAAAAAGCCATGTCTTTTCTTAGTTCCTAAAAAAAATTGACCTTGTCTTGACCAGTGTTTATTTAACTATGAAAAGACATGCGGCTTTTTGTTCATGGCCTGCTTTGACTATTTTTTCTTTAGATCTCACTGTGTATGTATAATTAATTGAAATCATTAAAGAGCAAAAACATCAACATTAAATATTATTTTCAGCCTACCTGTTTTTGACGTTCATTTATCGTTCTAAATTGCGGTATGAAAATCCTGTTTAGAATCCAAAGTGGTGATCTAGCGTTACAGAAATGTTCCAATAGATGGCGACATACTTGTCAAACAAATGTCAGTGGCGATACATACAAATCACCTATGCTCTGCAATCGTTTGTAAATAAATCTACAATTATGGATTGGTAGCAGTGATATGCTCACACCACCAGAACTAAAGGAAATTGCCGCTGCCGATTCGAATAATTTATTGCCCGCGAAATCCAGAAAATATTAACGTGTGCTTCACAATTTATTTATTTTACCATATTATCGGTAGGCGGAAAAATAGCGTGTGTCCCGCAGGCAGAAATGCTTTAGCAGCCCTTAGTTACTGACACCCTCGCTCGCTACGCTCGCTCATACACCGCGGGCTGCTAAAGCATACTTTCTGCCCTTGATGCACAATATACTATTTCCCTACAGGCTCGTGGATGATCGGCATTGGGGCAACGGAAGAAAAATTGACCTCTGTAAGAGTAAGTAGTGCGGCACAAGCGACAACTTTGTCTTTGTCCTCCCTACGGAAATCCACGAGCCGCCACTGTATTTTAAGCTGTGTAAATAAACGTTCTTTATCCGTCATTGCCCGTCACTATACATTTTTGAATCGTTATTGTTTAAATTTAAAATGAAACCTCGGAAGAAGATTTAAGATAAAAAAAACGTCGAATTAAAAAAGAATTTGTTAATAAACATTGTGAAAGAGTAAATATCAATTAAAACATGTGTAAAGTAAGAACCTAAACTCAAATTATGCATTCCGATTGACATATTAAAGATCGTTTACACAGCCAAAAAAATATATAATACCAGTGTTATGTCAATTTAAGCCAGAGTTTTACTACCTTTATGAAATCCACCACTGGTTTAATTATAGATGTTGACCGTCGGGAGAATTTAAAAAACCTCCTTCATTCACTCTATTGATTATGCCCTTGATACATAAAATACTACTATTATTACTGTTGAAAGAATTTTGCACAGCTAATGAATTTGTTGTATATTTACCATTATTAGATTTCGTTGTGAAATGCAAGCATATTTTTAGGCACCTGAACCTGAGGAACAGAGGGAAGATATATTAAACGCTACAAAACCAGCTCCAGTTTGCGCTCAATTTGAGTTCGATAGGATTGTTGGACAAGAGGATTGTCTTTATCTGAACGTCTACACTCCTCAGGTTGAGCTTTTGTTCAAAATGTATGATTGTTGAGTTGATCCCTTTTTTTAATTACAGCTAGTTTCTGATGGAGAAAATCTTCCCGTGATGGTGTACATCCACGGAGGAGCTTATTTTGAAGGATCCGGAAGTTACGAGATATATGGTCCACAATTTTTCATGCCTGAAAATGTAGTCTTGGTTACTATCAATTACAGACTGGGAAGATTTGGTAAATTAATGTTTCAATAAAGGATACCTTTAACTTGTTGCAACTTAAATAAATATCAATGTTAAAAAATAGGCAACAATCTGGATCTCTTATTGGCCATGAAAGAAGTTGTTTCAATAAGATATTATTTATTTTATGGTCCTTGAAAAACTTATTTTTAAATTTGAAATGCCTCACTTGTTGCGGATGCATTAAATACATTCAATGAAAACGTTATTCTATGAAATTCATTCTTTGCAAGATTAACAGCTTAGATAAATTTCGTTTATTTTTTTGTACTTTTGGTATTTTTAATTAATGTTAAGGGATAGTTTGATAACTAAATTATAATTAGGTTTCATCAATTGTGTAGCATACAAAGTGTTAAGTTTAATTATTACAAAATTAGTATTCATTGCTGTATTGATGAGGGTACTACTTGGTAATACTCCATTGCTAAACTTTAAAATAAAACACGAATGTCAGAATTTAATTTTTATTTATATTTGTGGAAACACTGCTACCATTGTTTCACCACACAGTGGCTGCATCAAGCAGGTGAACCAACTTGATTTTTGCTAAACGATTTGCCTAACTGGTCATCGACAGCGAGATCTTCCAACCGTGTATTTTGTTTATTTTAAAGCGTATTCATATAATTTTGACTTCTTGATTAATACCGTGAAGTCAAAAATTATCTTGATCAAGAGTAGAAGGAATGGAAGACTTCTGTCACGTTACGTGCCACACAAGCATGTTTTACTTTAATCCTTAGCTGTTCACGAATAATGTCACATTTACAGAATTGTCAAAAGAGTGATGTAGGCTAAGACAGTCGTTTTCCATTCGATGGGTACTGTTGACCAAGATATTTTTTGACATCTGGATACTTATTGCGTTGTTTATATTTTACCAGGTTATATTTCTAGGCTCTATAAGTTTTGAAGATCAAAGTTTGGGAGTACCCGGTAACGCTCACCTTAAGGATCAAGTCATGGCTCTTAAATGGATTCAGAAAAATATTCTTCAATTCGGAGGCGATAAGGATAGGGTCACACTTTTTGGTGAAAGTGTGGGCGGAGCGAGTGTTCACATGCACATGCTATCGCCTATGTCAAAAGGTACGTAATTTATTTCTAAAATTGGGAAACCCTCATTTGTTGCAGAAGTACTTTATTCAAAATCGTGCAAATATTTGATTTTCACAACTCCCAAAAGTAACTGAGAAATGACACTCCGATAATCAGTTATGGCTGGATATATGTTTTATGCAAATAGCGTTGTTATTTTACAGTGTGCCATTTTCTATACTTATTATTTATTTAATTTGTGTGAGAGTAGCACTTGAGAAATTATTTTTACTTATCAGTAGATAGAATGCCGTTGCTAAAGACGACTGTCTTTATTCCGACGAAAATAAAACAACAGTTAAAAAGTACTGTAATTATGCAACAAGTGTTATAAACGGCACTTTTGTCACGAGCGGAGCGTAGCTGAGCGAGTGTTTAATAACGAGTGTCTAGAGAAGTTTATAACACGAATTGCATATTATACTTTTTCTACGACTAAATTAAAATTTTGAAATTATTTTATTATCTTAAATGAACATAAAAATATTATTAAATTAGAAGTTACGTTAGAGGCATGGCAATTGCTAAAGGTAAACATTCTTTCTTTCTAAATTTCTTTGGTGGTGTATTATTTAAGTTGAAAGTATTCCTTGTTTCATTTTCGCCAAAATTAAAGCTGGAACTTTCAGTTGGAATATTAAAATTCTCCGCATTATTTTGCACCTCACTATTTTGTACAGTATTGAAGATTTTATTCCCTGTTACAATTTAGTTGCTTAATGAGTTGTCCATATAACCCTCTGCTATAGTGCTAGAGCGCCATCCTCCATGACGCTTTAAAGTGTTGCGCCCGAGTTTACTAAAATCGTCGCTGATGATCTCCTTAAACAATGTCCAGTGTAACAAGTAGGGCTTCCAAGTTTATTTATTCGAATGGGCAGTTTTGTACATTTTCCTTGCTGGTAATTTAGGAAAAATCGGGTACTTGTTAGGTTTTAGGGTCGAAGTTTTATGTATTTCTTACAGGTATGGTAGAAAATACCTCCATTAACAAACTGACGTTCTGTTTTCAATATGACTTGCTTCAATTTTCATCAATTCTGCTCTCCGACAAGCTCCCATTATTCCGAAAACTAGCCCAACCTGAAATATTTATACTTTTAATATTTCTGTTTAATTTAATTTTATGTTTTGCCTTTGTAAATAAGTATTCCTTGCCTGGAGCAGACGACAAAAATTCTTTAATCGTATTAAATACGTATAATTTGGGGTACTTGCTTATATCCACATTGTTTTTAATATTTACTGTCATCCGCAACATTGACTAGATTGCCCATAGAGAGGACGGTTTCATCTTTCAGCGAAAGGTCGTCGAAATATGCAAGTAATACATTTTCAGAAAGTGAATTTGTTTGCCTCTCTTGACGCCAATCTTTGAAAAGTTTATGCGTACCTTCGTATTGTTTTTTTTTTTATTTCGGCGGCAGCAAATCAGCAGTTGCAGATGTCGCTGCTTGAATAATTTCGGGAGTATCCTCGTCACTTTCAGTGTTGTTAATTATTTACACGAAAGGTACTTTATTTCTACTATGAAAATCACTTGCGCGTGATCGACATGTATGACATGTAACAATTAACAACCCAAAGCCAACTACAACTAACTTGATTTTGAGTTTCAATTGATTTTAACGATTTTTTCTACTCCCACCTCTAAAACGCCATTTATTGCATATGTTTCCGTGACGCTAAGTGATTCTTTAAATACACCTTGACTTTGTGCATTTTAGTCATGGACTGAAGTTAGCTCCAGATTTTTAAATCGCTTGAATCAATTGAAATTCAAAATCAAGTTAGTTGTCACCACAGAGCATTAAGGATAAAGAGGGACAGTTCAATGTTAACTTTTGGAAACGCCATCAGCGCCGTCTGCGAGTCATCTGGCCAAACACATCGAGCCAGCGGGAAATTTAAAATTGCGACTTTACAATTCATTTTTGCAAGTGTTTCGAACTTTTTGGTTGTCACTTATCAACAATCTGTCAAAATAAAACAAATAAATTAAAGAAGGAATACTTTCAACTTAAATCAAATAAATAATACACAACCTTCAAGAAATTTAGGAGAATCAATGATATCATTTAGTAATTGACATAATGTCTCTAAATTAATTGTTAATGTATATTTACCAGAGTAGACCAATTTAATAAAATTGTACTATTACCGTGTTCATTTAAGATAATAAAATAATTTTAAAATTTCACCGATTTAGTCGTAGAAAAAGTATAGTATGCAATTCGTGTTATAAACTTCTCTAGACACTCGTTATTAAACACTCGCTCCGCTCGTGCCTAATTAACTCGTGACTAAAGTGCAGTTTATAACACTTGTTGCATAATATACTATAAAAATCTGCAGCTAACTTCAGTCCATGACTAAAACGCACAAAGTCACAGTTTGTTAAGGTATATTTAAATAATCACTTCACGGAAACCAATGCGATAAATGGCATTTTATAGGTGGGAGTAGAATTTTTTTTATATAATATGATGTAGTTAAACTGTCTGGGCTAACTACCGAAGATCTTTCTGCCCTGGGTTGGTGTTGATATTATACAGCATTAAATAAATAACATCAAGACGAAATATATTACAAAAACTGTTTTTTAGACCGATTAAAATGGAATTATTATGGTTACAAAATTCACCCACTTCTCAAAATGTGTTGAAAACCAATAAAGAGACCACGCCATCTGGTGTTCGCTAGTGCCAAATATATATGTGGGACAACTGTACGGCGTAAAGGCAAGCGCCCACTGATCCGCGCCGAACGAGCCGCACGCATCGCACGAATAGCAAGAAAATATCCTTCGCATTGTTTTAAACGACAGTGCGCTCACTGCCTCAAGTCGCACTATCGTAAATGCAGCCAGCATTCTTGAAAAGAATATTTTTTTCGGCGCGTGCGATGCGGACTGATATACGACGAAATTCAGAAAATAATGCGTTAAATTTATTAAACCCTGGTCGTTTCTTGCATATATTGTATACGCACACTTTTCGTTTTTTTATAATCTTCTCCTCTTCTGCTAACAATTATTAATTCTTCCTCACTGTCACTTATTTTCCACAAATTTGACTAGGAAAACTTTAAAAGTTAAAACAATAAACCGCTCCTGAAAGACGCCCAGATCGCACTGATGAACCATTTTGTTATTTAAAAACCGCTGAATTGCTTAATACTCACAGTAACACGTTTTCCCATCAACAGACGCACTGTGCTGATGATGCCCAGTAGCCAGAAACCCGTCTACTGCTGTTATTGATGGGAAACAAGCATTTACCCTTAATTTATTAGAATTATTTGATACACGTTACAAATTACATTGACTCGGTTGTTTGTCCTGAAGTTCGATAGGGCATTAAACCAGGCCCGGGGAAGATTTGTGCTATATCAGAGATGCCAACACCTAAAAGTGAAAAGCAATTGCGTACTTTCCTTCAAACTGGATCGTGTATCCGTAATATTCTGCTCTTTCTAAGCCACTCGGCGATCTGACAAAGAAGGATGTGACCTCGAAATGGGGACGTGAAGAAAAATGTCTTTTGAAACACTAAAGGCGCTTCTCACATCCGCACCGATCGTGAGTTATACGAAACCATGTTGAAGACAGATGCAAGTTCCTATGTTATACTCCAGTGGGAACCTTCTATGGAACGTTCTATGCAATATAATATGAAGAAATACCACAGTTGGTTTTGCCAAAATCACAAATACTGCATCTGCTGTACGAATACCATGATTCACCATTAGCAGACTATTAAGGAATCGGCAAAACCTTCAAAAGAATCATAGCACGAATTTATTGGGCAGGGAAGAGAAAATGCATTCAGGGGCACATATCAACATATTATTTTTATAAAATGGATTTTTCCGTAAATAAACATTATTATTATTATTATTATCAACAGTGTATTGATTGTTAAAAATTTAAAGCAGCCAACCTGCTGGATGCTACAAACTCATGTAGTCAAAAAACGGTATGAAACTCTGCCCATAGACCTGTTCGGACCATTACCAGTAGCCGACACAGGAGAGCGCTGGATCTTCATCATCGAGAATGTAGCCACCAACAAAAACAAAACAAAAATACAAAGTTCAGTTGAAACAAGTACTAAAGCTGGCAGACTAAAGCCAACGCCGTAAATTTTCTGAAGGTTAGAAATGAAAGCAGTTGATCCCATTTTTTAAGGAAGATATTCAGATGACGAGGCCCGTAAAAAGTACTTAAGAAAGTAAAACTGTCGTATCTAAAAACCTAAGAGAAATAGTCCAACAAACTCCATATTCACAACGAGTAATGGCGGTTTCATGAGATCGTATTTTTTTTAATGAAGCTTATGCAACCGTTAGTAGTCAATGGTGTGCGTTATCGTGTGCTATCCAATTTTTTGGCAAAAAGACGGCGCCACATCTCACATACGTGGTGAAACACTCAAATTTTATAATCGAAGTGAAGACTTCAGTTACACGTCAAGATTTACCTTTTTTCTTTGGGACAATAAAGTCTACACCAATGCTACAGAAACGATTTAAGTGCTTAATGCAATATCAAAGCTGCTATTCGTGAAATCAAGCTTAAACTTATCTAAAATATATTCCATTAGGATTTGCATAGCTGGTACTATTTTAATACTTCAAATTCATTCAAGTTTACATGTTATAGTAAGAAGACTATTTGAAAATTGTATTTACAATATCGTCAGCGCCATTTATCATTTTTTTGCGTTCAGTGATTATTCGTTGACATTTGGCAGGAAGCGAAAAATTACCTACTTGATTTAGAGAAACAGATCATTTACTTTTCTTTAATTTAAATCTCGGGCAGACATGGGTTAATCGATTACAACCTTTTCGATTGTCCATCATATATTATTTTCATTTAGATGGGTATAAAAAAATTACGTTTCTTAAAAAAACTACGATTTTTTTTTAATTTGTAAAACTACACAATAATCGTCGCAATTCTTCTTAGGCCTATTCCATCGTGTGATATCACAAAGTGGCGTTTCCTTGAATCCGTGGAATCAAGGCTTTATTGGGACTGGAAAAATGATTGCTGAAAAATTGGGTTTCGGTTCAAAATCCGAAGCGGAGATGATTGAAGAACTTCAGAAACTACCAACCAGCAAGATTATGGAAACGCAAAGTAAAGATGGATTGGTAGGTACAGCTTCATATATTTTTAAATTATATTACTTATTTCCTCAAATAATCACATAAAACCACAAAACGTTAAACATCTAATAACAAATAATTTATTAAAACAACTACTTAAACTAATGAAAAATTCGGAAGTATTTAATAAATCAATGTTATTTGTTTTGTTATAGTATTAAAATGACGTTGAAATTTTGGCGATACATTTATAATTGCTTTTGAATTTATTACAAAATAGCCGAATTCAGCTCGTTCAAATGCAACTACAAATAAATTTTGAATTATGATATATTTATGTAAGTTAACTTTTGATTTTGCACTTTAGAGTTTTTAAAAACAATTTTATTTATTAATTATTACATTAAAAGTGAATGATTATATAAAGACGAATATTAATATTGAAATAACTACTACATAGTTTGAATGCTAAGATATGACTGAATTATAATAATAAAATAAAACCTATTTATACAAACTAAATCTACAAGCTAAGCTAATTAACATCTGGCACATGATGTCACCTAATCTGCGTATTAATATTAAATATACATTTCTTATAAATAAAACCTATTATAATTAAACAATCAAATGTCTATTGTGGCCGCCAGGTTACACCTTCCCCCTCAGATTCGACTTATCCCAGAAGGCGAATTATTATCTTGAAGGAGGATTGCTGCTCTTCTTCTTCTTCTTAATTGTTTATATATTAAAATCACTATAACTATTATCACGAAAACATAAAGTAGAAGTGTCCATGCACTAGGTTTGAAGGGTACGAATGTTTCTGGCACAATTGGAATTGGGGAGAACACTGGAACATCCTCTAGTTTAAGTCTTTTAAATTGAATAGTAAAATTGTTTATCTTATCATTGTCTACTTTGAGTTCGGTTGCACTCACTAACACCGGAGTTCCGTTCATTGTTTCTATTTTGGGCACTTTGTAGTTTTTGTAGATAAGATCACACTTATCTGGTTGAATGAGGAAGACTCCTTCTAGATCCTTCGTTTCTTCTTTTCCAGGACATATAATTCTTATTCTTTCTTTCTTGATAAAAACAGCTAAGAATTGGTTTGTAAATGGTACTTTTTCCAAATGATTTTGTTGAATGTCTAATTTTGTATATTTACAATTTTTAGTGGTTCCGTTAATTAGTATCTCCGTTTCACAATCCGCTTTATAGTTCAATATTAAATTATCACTGCATTGAAACTGTTTATTATTACTTAAGCACATTTCTCTTAGAGGCCATGTTTTTGAATCAAATTTTGATTTAAGTAAAATTTTTATATTTGGAATTATCGTTACGTATTTTGATTCAAATTTAAAAGGTATTGGATATATAGAATATAAATCAAATGAATGTTCATAATTAATAGGGAGAGACAAGAAGTAATAAACTTTCGACTCCTTAATTTTACAATTAACTGTTATTACAGATTCAAAATCTAAAATGTTTTCTAATTTCAATTCGAAAGGTAGTTCTTCATTATAGTGAACAGAAATTCTTTGTATTTCCTCAAATAAATCTTGAGGTCTAATTATATCAGGACTCAATGTTTTTAATTTACAAAAAGTTAATGAGTTAATAATTTCTTGTAGTATATTTCCTATTACACCTAAAAGTAGTATAAGTTGATTATATAAGTCTTTTACAACCAGAACATGTTGATGATCGACCTCTGTCTTATATATTGCTTGTAATTGCATAATTCTGGCTTTTAATAAGTTTTGGTTATGTGCGATATCTTGAACTGTATTATTAAAATTTTGAATAATCTTATTATTAGTACTATAGCCAAATTTTAATTGATTCTGAAAATTATTTTGATTGTTAGCTAAGTGTTTCAGGATTTCGTTAATTCTCTTTTCATCTTGAGCATCCATATTACCACTAATTGTTTTAATAATAGTACCCAAACCATCAATCAAACCTCTCTTTGCACGTTTTGATTTAGAATTTAATTGTATTGTTTTAATTTTATTACTTATATCTTTCCAAGAATAATTTAATAATTTTTCGTAATTCTGGAAGTCATTTTTAAATTTAGATATATTACTTGTAGTATCTTTCAAAAACTCATACTGGTAATTTAATTTTTTAATTTCTTCGTAAACAGGACTTAAATCATAATGATGTACCAATACATGTTTTGTTCTTTCCAATTTTGCTAAACCTAATTTTATAGGTAACAGTCCCGTATTTTCCGTAACATTCCTTATTTCAAATTAATGATTAATTAATTCATTAAAATGACTCAAATGAAGTACCAGGTTCTGAATTATCAAATTTAATTGCATCAAGATAAATAATTATTTGTAAATGAGAGTTTTGGAATATATAGTTCAACATAGCTTTTACTGTTTTATAATTTAGTTTGTCCAAGCCACATCCCAATTTGGGAATTGCCAATTTAGTTATTTGTTTATCTAAACAAAACTGTCTTAAATTGATTAAAGTTTTAAATAAACATTCTAAGGTAGGTTTATCGTCAAAATTTTCTTTTGTTATCAAATATAAAATATATCTATTATCTTCTTTAATATGACAAAGAGAATATAGTTGAGGATTTTGTTTAAACAATTCTCTTACTCTACCAAATCTGATTTTAAATTCTCTCGCTATACCGGCACCCATTTTTAAATCTTTGCTAACACAATGAGCAAGTGAATAATCCAATGGAGCATGGAATAAATCTTCATTAATTTCTGTTACGTTTTCATTTTCAATAATTTCCTTTTTATTATAATTATTCATAAAAATTCTAAAATCTAAGATATTTCCAAAATTTACTTTCTTTACCCTTGGTCTTTTTATATTAGATAAATGAATTTTACCTACTTGGTTACGATGACTAATATCAATTTCTGCTGTTTTATGATCAACTCTTAAACTCTTAACTTTTTCTTTTTTATATTTATTTTTTGTTTTGGCCTGCTTCTGTTTATTTTGAATAAATATATTTTCAGGTATTTGAGGAATTTCCTCTCGAGTTACATTTTGTCTATCAATAGCTCTAGTTTTATTTTCACTTATTGTTTCATTAATTTTCCCGTATAATAATTTTACTTTTTCTTTATGCATTTGAACATAATTATTAGTAAGAAGAGTTTCCAAATCAATATCTAAAAGAGAATTAGAGTCAATATGACCAGAAATAATTTCACAAGGTTTTAATTTAGTAGTGGAATGTATTGAGTTATTGTAGGCTAATATGGCATAAAGAATTTTAATTTCAACTGGTTCATTTTTATACAAATCTTGATTATTTAATAATCTCATATGTTCAATTATTGTAGAATGTACTCTTTCTACTATTCCATTTGACTCAGGGTGTTGTGAACTGATAAAATGAATTTTAATTTTATGCAATGCCAAAAGTTCTCTAATTACAGTATTTTTAAATTCTAGATGGTTATCCGAAATAATTAAATCTGGTGTTCCATGATGACAAAAGAACTTAATTAAATTAGTTGCTATTTCTACAGCTTGATAAGAGTTTAATTTATATACTTGTGTGTATTTTGAGAATGCATCAATTATACTAAGAAATTTTACATTTTCCAAAGCTATACAATCTATATGCACAATTTCAAACGGTTTCATTGCTGTCGGTGTATGACTAAATTTTAACTTTAAAGGTTTTCTTTCATATTTAGACACAAGACAAATTTCACAATCATTAATATATTCTTGTATTGTTCTTCTCATGTTTGGCCAATAATAAATTCTTTTTAGTTTTGCTTCCGTTTCATCTATACCACGATGATTAGTTTTTCCTTCATGGTAGTTCTGAATTATTTCTAAAACATCATTTTTATCTTCCACATCATTTAATAAACTTGTACATTTAACCATTTTAATTTTTGAATTTTTAAAATATTTTTGTAAAATACTACTAAACTTTTCATACACTAGATCTTTAAAATAAAGATAATAACTTACATTAGGAACAATATATTCTTTAATAAAGTCAACTACTTCTTGACTAAAATTAGATTTTCAAAATTGAACATGGATACGCATTTTATTTTGATTAAATGGCTTACTTATTTTTGGTTTAGAAGGGGAATAATCTACTTCTGAAATTATTTAATCTGCGTATTAATATTAAATATACATTTCTTATAAATAAAACCTATTATAATTAAACAATCAAATGTCTATTGTGGCCGCCAGGTTACATGTATATAAAGTTGTAACGGAGGTCATTGATTTGTTCAATTTTTTTAATTAAATTTAAACTTATATTTATATGCATAAGTTTGACCCCCCAAATAATACAGGCTATATAAATTTGAAATTCAAATGATAGACAGCATATGAATTCTTTCGGCCGTTGTTTGACAGAAATGAAACTAAATAAAAGGCCTAAACTGGAATAGATCGTGGTAACCGTCGAAACCACACTCTTTATTTAACATAGGTGGTATTCAATTAAAATTAAAATAATATACACAGTGGTTAATATAAAAAATTTCGTTATATTATTTGATTTGTAAATAAAATTCCTGAAAACCTCACATGTGTACAGCGTGTCTAAAATTTAATGTTCTTATAAGCTCGGTAACCTTAAAAGTTATAAACAAAGCTGATATACATGTTATGACCTCTTTCTCTAAAATAATAATAACATTAACATGATTATGATTGATTAGTTTGGGAAATATCGGGCGTTTTTTTAATTTTTGGCTATTTTAAAAACAGTTATTTGTGCGGTCTTTTTCACAGAGTTCAGTAGTGTGCTTATTTTTTTTTTATTACAACTTTTAATTTAAGATTTACGGCACAAAATTTCAAATATTATCATTTTTTTCGTTAATTTACATAGATTTTTTATTAATCATGTTATTTTAATGTAAAGGTGATTTAAAGTTCTATTCAGTGACATAAAAATATACTGAGTTTTCCATTTAGAAAATGCAACTTTATGTCACAACTCTTAAATTAAAAAGTCACAATAAAAATAAACACGCCAAAGAATTTTGCGAAGAAGACCACACAAATAATTATTGAACTGTTTTTTACATGTCTTGCAGTTATAAAACGACGTATTTTAATAATAATAATAATAATAATATAAAGAAGTCATAACGTGTATATCAAGCCTTGAGGTTTCCAAGCTAGCCTATAGAAACATCGAATTTGGGCAACCCTGTACATAGAATTAGCCCACTAAATATATAGTCTGGATGATTTTCAATTGCTAATGATACACAGGATGGTTCATTATTCGTAAAGTTTCATTATTTTGATCCATTATATTTTTTTCTCTTCTAATTTGACCAAATTTCACATCTGCGACGTTTATTTATTTCAGTGCCATCTTGTTTCTTTGGCAATGATGCCAATAAGCTTAATTGATTTTGTGATATAGCCGAGGGAACATTCTCATTAAAAAAAGGATAAAACAATTCTGACGGAATAAAATAAAGTTTTGTACGTAATACGTTAGTTATGAAATATGCAATATTATTTGACTTTGGGTAATTCAAATTGTTAACGAAAAATACGTTATTTACCATTAATTATTTATAAAAGTAATTCTAATACCTATTAATATTGTACTTATTCAAATATTGTTTGTTTACAAAGGTGCCCCGAATATATAAATAATGTGGTTGCAATTATCACAGGGTCAGGTCATTAGATAGTCACGTAACATGAATAAATTTGTAGTTGGTCGGGTATAGTTTTTGGAAAATCGATTACAAAAAATTGTACATGAAATCTGAAGACGTAGACTAAATTTACAAAGTCTTTTTTCACAAGAAACAAAAATATTTTAATTGTTTGAGTTAGATAGATATATAGGTTTATAATAAGAATTCACTTCATTTGTTTCACGAATAAATTGCTTTATTTTCAAGTTTTTTAGTTTCGGGTACAGTTTACTTTGCAGGCCAGAAAAAAGGTGATTTTCGGTTTTTTTTTTGAGACGACTAATAAAGTTTTTAACGTGAATGTTTTTCCCAAAAATTTAATAAGCCTTTAAGTACAAATTGTGATTTTTTTGATAGTTTTATATAAAAATTAATTATGTTGTCACATCATCGAAGTTGGGGTGTCACACTGGTGAAAGTTCCTTGGTCCGCAAAAATAGTGTGAAATCAAAAAACGACATAACGTGTTAAAGTTTATTACATTTGCCAGTGTTATGTAGCATGGAATTTTAAAATTTGGAAAAACAACAAAATTGCGCTTGGAAAAAAAAGTTCATTTTTTTACTTTTTTGTGGCTGGTTTTTTGCAATATAAAATCAATAAATTTTTCTTTTTACTTTCTCCGTTACGAAGTACGAGAAAGTATTGTGATCGTGATTTTCTTTTCAAAAATTTCCCTAGATGCCATTTCAACAATTTCTGGAAAAAAAAAATTGTGTCTGTGTGTGTGTCTGTGCGCGCTCTGTCTCAAAAACTGATAGAGCAATTGCTACGAAACTTTCAACATACGTCTTATTTGATAATCCGAAGAACTGAAAAGCTTTTGGTAAAATTTCGTACACCGAAAGTGGGTGTTTACCTTAACTGTTTTTTGTTTTTTGCCAATATTTTCTTAAATATGAAAAATATCACAAAAACATTTAAACAAATAGTAAAGACAATAAAGAAAGGAGATTATTTTGTTTAAAAACATTTTTCATAAAATTATTGTTATTCGAGGAAAGAATTTTTTTTTTCATTTTTGGTTTATAATTATGAAACGATAATAGTTACAGCAAATTTATGTTAATAATAATTGTAGAGAATGCTTAAATGAACAACTTTTAAAGAATACATTTTTTCGAAATCTCTTTAGTTTTTGAGTAAACTGAGTTTTTGAATTTGAAGTATAATTTTTCGATCTTTATAATTTCGACGTTTTAAACGTCAGTTCCATCCGAGTCTATAGAACGCTCGATGTAAAAAATATGATTCAAATTGTAAATAAACTACGAAAGCGTAAATATAAATGATACCATAAAGTAACATGATGGCCACATCACCATTTTTTAAATTCATACTACATAACCTTGCGGGTATGTCCTTAGAGTATTTGGGAAAAATTTCAGATCGATTGCTGCATCCGTCTGCGCGCAGTCACTTCCACCAATTTAAAGAAAACATTGTTCTGAGAAAAACGCGTTTGAAAATCCCCGCCACGCGGTGCTGCTTTATACGTGTCGTTTATAAGCATTTCCATTTGAAATATCAACTTGCCGTTTGGACACAATATTCCATACACCTACAGCTTCAAAAAAAATGCAAAATAAAAAAAAAGATTTTTTTGAATCTAACAAAGTAGACGGTAACCTTAATGCCATTTTCAAGAATGATGTACAAACGAATATTAACATAATGTTTCACCAAGTAAATTAATGAGAATGATAGAGTTAGATAGAAGCTAATATTCCCTGTCCTTCAAAAAAATTTAAAATACAAGCTTAACGTATCTATCATTATGTTGTAGATTTATTTCCTGATAATTAGTAGAATACATTTTAATCCATAGGGAGTTCCAGTTCACATAAACTTCGAATACAGCCCAGTCGTAGAAAAACAAACAAACGAACCAGCATTCCTTCCAGACCTACCGATCAACATAATTGAATCCGGAAACTACACAAAAGTACCGTACATGTTGGGCTACAACAACAACGACACCATAATCTTCCAAGTCATCAACAGAATATACAACGGAGCACCGTATTACATCACAGACTTTAACTCATTAATTCCTCACGACATCAACTTTAAAAGTGAGGATGAGAAACAACAGCTGATTCTGGAAATTAGGGAAAAGTATTATGGGAAAAGTACTGATTATAGTAGTGTAGAAACATTTTTAAAACTTGCTTTAGGACCGTGGATTACTGCGGCGTATAACAGAGTGGTGGTGAAGCATTTGAAGACTTCGGATACGCCGTTATATTTCTATGTATTTTCAGGTGATACTAAGTTGAATTTCTTCAAGAAATTACATCCATTAACTGCAAAATATAAAGGTAAATATTATTCATCACAGAATTATATTTCTGGATGGGTATGTCTTAATTATGGAAAACGAAAAGTTTATCTTACAAGGATTCTAACTCATACTGAAGTCGCCCGTCGGTTAACGTTCTAAAAATCACGATACTCGATACTCGTACTTCGTTCCCAGAGCCGCAGTGGGACCCCCACTCTTATTTTGAGTCCCTCCGATTGCGTCTCCTGCGTTCTCCATGTTCGGTGAATTATTGAAAGCACGGTATATTATCTCCTGCGTTCCCCACGTTTGGTGAATCATTGAAAGCACGGTATATTATCTCCTGCGTTTCCTATGATCGGTGAATTATTGAAAGCACGGTATATGAAATAAAACTCTTGTTGGGTTTCATGTTATTAGTTTCAGTTTTCTTGTCGGAAACCGACAAAAATAAATATTATCAAACCAAACAAGAGTCTAATTTAATTTATACCCAAATTGGTAACTCAGTTTTATCAAGTTTGTAGCACAAAGAGTGTTAATTTTAACTTTACTCGATGGCTCAAATTACAAATATTTAACTTTTACTTTTTTCCTTAGGTGCTAGTCATATGGATGAACTTGGATATCTCTTCAAAACCAAATACACTCCATGCATCGAAGTGGGAAGTAGAGAAGACAAGGCGCTCAATAATATGATTAAGTTGTGGACAAATTTTGCGAAATACGGAAATCCAACTCCTGAAGGTAATACACTCGGAACGACATGGTTGCCTGTCACTAAAGATGCGTTCAATTATCTGGATATTGGAGTAGAGTTGAAAAATGGAGTGAAGCCTGATGATGATACTTTTAAATTTTGGCACAATGTCTACAAAAAGTATAATGGAGATTGAGAATATTTATTGAAGTTAGTTGAAGATTGTCAATAATTAAATGTTTTCCTAAATTGTTATTTTATTACCTATACTCCTTGAGATTAGTAAAAAAACAAAAAATTACCACTGGCACTAATGTGGAGGAAGACTTCCACCCATGATATGGCAATTGGGAAATCAGAAATGCATTGCTTGTTGGAGAATCTTGAAGTTTTGAAGCAAATTCTTGGATTAGTTAATTTTTTACAATTTTTCAAATTGTTGGATGCAGTTTTCATTTTCTCACCACAAGTTTGAATTGTTGCCAATTTGTTTCCACCCATGATATAGCAATTGTTTTTAATGGTAAATCAGAAATGCATTGCTTATTAGAGAATCTTGAAGTTTTGAAGCAAATTCTTGGATTAGTTAATTTTTTACAATTTTTCAAATTGTTGGATGCAGTTTTCATTTTCTCCCAACAAGTTTGAATTGTTGCCACTTTGTTTCCACCCATGATATGGCAATTGTTTGTAATGGGAAATCAGAGATGCATTGCTTGTTGGAGAATCTTGAAGTTTTGAAGCAAATTCTTGGATTAGTTAATTTTTTACAATTTTTCAAATTGTTGGATGCAGTTTTCATTTTCTCACAACAAGTTTGAATTGTTGCCACATTGTTTCCACCCATGATATGGCAATTGTTTTTAATGGGAAATCAAAAATGCTTTGCTTGTTGGAGAATCTTGAAGTTTTGAAGCAAATTCTTGGATTAGTTATTTTTTACCATTTTTCAAATTGTTGGATGCAATTTTCATTTTCTCACCAGAAGTTTGAATTGTTGCCACTTTGTTTCCACCCATGATATGGCAATTGTTTTTAATGGGAAATCAGAGATGCATTGCTTGTTGGAGAATCTTGAAGTTTTGAAGCAAATTCTTGGATTAGTTAATTTTTTACAATTTTTCAAATTGTTGGATGCAGTTTTCATTTTTTCACCGGAAGTTTGAATTGTTGCCACTTTGTTTCCACCCATGATATGGCAATTGTTTTTGATGGGAAATCAGAGGTGCATTACTTGTTGGAGAATCTTGAAGTTTTGAAGCAAATTCTTGGATTAGTTAATTTTTTACTATTTTTCAAATTGTTGGATGCAGTTTTCATTTTCTCCCAACAAGTTTGAATTGTTGCCACTTTGTTTCCACCCATGATATGGCAATTGTTTTTAATGGGAAATCAAAAATGCTTTGCTTGTTGGAGAATCTTGAAGTTTTGAAGCAAATTCTTGGATTAGTTAATTTTTTACTATTTTTCAAATTGTTGGATGCAGTTTTCATTTTCTCACCACAAGTTTGAATTGTTGCCACTTTGTTTCCACCCATGATATGGCAATTGTTTTTAATGGGAAATCAAAAATGCATTGCTTGTTGGAGAATCTTGAAGTTTTGAAGCAAATTCTTGGATTAGTTAATTTTTTACTATTTTTCAAATTGTTGGATGCAGTTTTCATTTTCTCCCAACAAGTTTGAATTGTAGCATCTTTGTTTCCACCCATGATATGGCAATTGTTTTTAATGGGAAATCAAAAATGCTTTGCTTGTTGGAGAATCTTGAAGTTTTGAAGCAAATTCTTGGATTAGTTATTTTTTACCATTTTTCAAATTGTTGGATGCAATTTTCATTTTCTCACCAGAAGTTTGAATTGTTGCCACTTTGTTTCCACCCATGATATGGCAATTGTTTTTAATGGGAAATCAGAGATGCATTGCTTGTTGGAGAATCTTGAAGTTTTGAAACAAATTCTTGGATTAGTTAATTTTTTACAATTTTTCAAATTGTTGGATGCAATTTTCTTGTTCTCACCACAATTTTGAATTTTTGCCACTTTGTTGCCACCCATGATATAGCAATTGTTTTTAATGGAAAATCAGAAACGCATTGCTTATTGGAGAATCTTGAAGTTTTGAAGCAAATTCTTGGATTAGTTAATTTTTTACAATTTTTCAAATTGTTGGATGCAATTTTCATTTTCTCACCAGAAGTTTGAACTGTTGCCACTTTGTTTCCACCCATGATATGGCAATTGTTTTTAATGGGAAATCAGAGATGCATTGCTTGTTGGAGAATCTTGAAGTTTTGAAGCAAATTCTTGGATTAGTTAATTTTTTACAATTTTTCAAATTGTTGGATACAGTTTTCATTTTCTCACGACAAGTTTGAATTGTTGCCACTTTGTTTCCACCCATGATATGGCAATTGTTTTTAATGGGAAATCAGAGATGCATTGCTTATTGGAGAATCTTGAAGTTTTGAAGCAAATTCTTGGATTAGTTATTTTTTTACAATTTTTCAAATTGTTGGATGCAGTTTTCATTTTCTCACCACAAGTTTGAATTGTTGCATCTTTGTTTCCACCCATGATATGGCAATTGTTTTTAATGGGAAATCGGAAATGCATTGCTTATTAGAGACTCTTAAAGGTTTGAAGCAAATTCTTGGATTAATTAATTTTTTACAATTTTTCAAATTGTTGGATGCAGTTTGAATTTTCTCACCACAAGTTTGAATTGTTGCATCTTTGTTTCCACCCATGATATGGCAATTGTTTTTAATGGGAAATCAGAAATGCATTGCTTATTGGAGAATCTTGAAGTTTTGAAGCAAATTCTTGGATTAGTTAATTTTTTACAATTTTTTCAATTTATTGGATGCAGTTTTAATTTTCTCGCCACAAGTTTGAATTGTTGCATCTTTGTTTCCACCCATTATATGGCAATTGTTTTTAATGGGAAATCAGAGATGCATTGCTTGTTGGAGAATCTTGAAGTTTTGAAGCAAATTCTTGGATTAGTTAATTTTTTACAATTTTTCAAATTGTTGGATGCAGTTTTCATTTTCGCACCACAAGTTTGAATTGTTGCCACTTTGTTGCCACCCATGATATGGCAATTGTTTTTAATGGGAAATCAGAAATGCTTTGCTTGTTGGAGAATCTTGAAGTTTTGAAGCAAATTCTTGGATTAATTATTTTTTACAATTTTTCAAATTGTTGAATGCAGTTTTCATTTTCTCGCAAGTTTGAATTGTTGCCACTGATACTTATTAAAAAAGTTGCATTTTTTGAGCAAAATTTCCAAGGGCTGTACTGTTTCAAGTTTTCGTCAAAATTTAAAAATCACCAATTTTAATTGTTTTTGTTTAGTAGCTACGGCCGATCAAAGTCTGAAAAAATCGACTTTTTTTGAAAAATTTTGTTCATGGTGACTTGCCAATTTTTTTGCATTTTTTCCTAGATGAAATTTTTTAACGGCAATTGATTTAACTTGTTCTTCTGATGAAGAAAAAGGTATTACATAAGGGTCTACGATGATTATTAAAAGAGTTGATTTTTTCGATTTTTTCCATTTTCCAGTTTTCTTTGCTGACGCGTCACGGGCTTCAAATTGACATTTGTTCTTGCGAAAGTACATTTTCTGATGCATCTTAAAGGGATCTTTCCAGTGATGTGTAGAAACCCCGAATCGAACCAGTGGTTTCTTCAGGGAATTATTTCAAAGCCAATTTTCAGACACATTTTTTTTTTAAAGAAATTGTTGAAATGCCATCTAGGGACCCCAAAACAGATATTTTCGTAAAAAAAATTTTGGAAAAATTTTCACGATCACAATACTTTCTCGCACTTCGTAACGGAGAGAGTAAAAACTAAATATTTCATTGAAACATACTTGTGTTGGCAATTAAGAACAATCAGTAAAATTATGACACTCAATGCAAATAGCAGCAGTCTGTTATCTCAAGATAAGATAAATCACCAAAAAAAAAATTGCAAAATAACAAATTACGGAGTTACACCGCCGGGCTCCGCCTTTTCACAAATTAATATAACGAACGTACAATCTAATTTCCCACTAGAGTTTGGTCAAGGTTCTATCGCGTTCAGTGGCATTCGGCGAACCGTTCAGAGAGGACCGCAGAGGAAGACAACTGAAGTGAATCGAAATGTCGGGACCGATCGTAACAGTAAAGCAAGGACAGTTGAAAGGAAAAGTGGACTTTGACGCAAACGGTGGAAAGTACAATACCTTCTTTGCGATTCCCTACGCCAAGCCCCCCTTAAAGGAATTAAGGTTTAAGGTACGTTGCTAAAATTAAATTACGAGGATAAATTTAATAAGTGAATAGTGTAAGCCAGGTTGCAGATAGTGAGAGGTGCTGCTTGATTATTTATTGCGCAGACTCTCACTTTGGATGTGCCACGCGTGTATGGATTAAGTACAGTTTATTATGTAACAAAATTGAGGAATATACTCAATTAATTCTATAAATAAACCTGTACTCACGAGTGATACATTTCGACACGCGTCTACAGATGACTTGACTAGTTTTTAAGTATTGCAATTTTTAATTTCGAAAACTACTTGTAATACGCAAGTAATCTATTGTGCAATCCTTGCGATAGATAATTTAATTTATTTTCTGTAAGTAAATATAATTAATTGCATATATTTATATTTTTTTATAAATCAAAAACTCAAGTTAACTTTTAATAAGGATCACACAACTGTGTAACATGAACAAAGTTACTTGTGTTTTTGTTGACTAAATAAAACTTTTGCGTATTCTTTTGTATAGACTCGTCACAGAACTACAAATATAATAATAATATATCTTTATTTCTGGATTATTGTATATTATTTTTTCCACTTTCGAGTTTTATTTGCGAACGCGTCACTGGTTTCAAAATAACAGTTGTTCCAGCGCAGGTAGTTTTCTGATGGGTCTTAATGAGATCTTTACAGCGACGTATGGAAACTCCGAATCGAATCAGTGGTTTCTTCAGGAAATCATTTCAAATGCAATTTTTGAGCAAAAGTAAGAATTGGGAAGGTTATCGTCAAAAATTTTAAATCGACAATTTTAATTGCATCCGACTAATTTGCACACAACGAGCACAGATTTGCAAACCGCGTTCTTCGTTTAGCCGCTACGGCCGTTCAAAATCTGAAAAAATCTATTTTCTAAAATTTTCAGTGACACACTAACTTTTTTGCTATTTAATATGGCTTTAAAAATTTAACACCAATTGATATCCCTCGTTTTTCTGATGGAAAAAAGGTACACTTTAATAGTCTATGATGATTATTAAAAAAGTTGATTTTTTCGATTTTTTTTCATTTTCGAGTTTTCTTTGCGAACGCACCACGGGTTTCAAATTAGCGTTTGTTCTTACGCAAGTACATTTTCTGACGGGTCTTGAAGGGATCTTTCGGGTGGCGTGAAGAAACCCCGAATCGAACCAGTGGTTTCGTCAGAAAATCATGTCAAATGCAATTTTTGAGCAAAAGTAAGAAGTCCCCCCTTCAGTTTTTCAGATTTTCGTCAAAAATTTTGAGTCGCCAATTTTAATTGCATCGGAGTAATTTACACACAAGGAGCACAGATTTGCAAACCGCGTTCGATTTGGAGTTTTCGTTTAGCCGCTACGTCCGTTCAAATTCTGAAAATATGGACCCACCTTTACCTCTTAAGACTTGCTAAAGAAATGAATAAACAAATTAGAAATTACTTGCTAAAGATGTGATCTGAAGATCCCGTGAAGACATCCTTTCTTCCTTCGGCATGGATGGAAAAGGAATGGAACACTAGCACTGCACACCGAGGAAGTTTATAGTAACAATTTTCTTGCAAGGAAAAAATTAAATCCTGCAAACCCGTCACTAATAATAGTCTTGCACAAATAATTCACACACCACTTTGATTTGAGAAAATCAACAAGAACTCGCGCCGAAAACCCAAAGGTTTTTTCCGCGGTGGAAATGTTCAATAAACGGTTTTCGAAAAAAATAATTCGCACATTCTTCACAACGGCGACGTGCAGATTGCCTGTTATCAGTCCGGTATGGGTGTTGATTATACAGGGTGTCCCAAAAAAGCGTGACGTCATGATAATATTTTTTTTAAATTACATGCTATGCATACAGGGTTGGGATCAAGTATGAAACCAAGTAAATATCTTTAAAACAGAAAGGGCTAAATTTATGAAAATTTGCAAGAAAGTATAATAACACATAACGCATCTGATGCCATATTTTTTGTTACTATTGTACTTCCGGTTTCACCGGAAATACCCTCAACTTTTTTAGTTTAAATAGGACACCCTGTATATTTTTACATTTTCAAATAGACATCTTTCCAACAATTACTATGATATAGGGTTTGGACTTGTGTTTTTTAAATAATAAATAAAATAATAAAAAATGAAATTTGTGAATTTCATAACAATTTTGTTCAACCCTTGAAAATTTTGATTTATAAATATTAGAATTGCTCTCAGAGAATGTTGTATTAAAAATACTGCATGCATCTTGTGGAGATCTCTATCAATCTCCAAAACTAACCATCATTAACAAAGTAATTTTTTCACGTTCAGTTAGTTCACCCAAAATTGAACAACAATGTTAATATTTCACATGGATACTTTCTGTCAGTTACAGAAAACGTAAAAAAACATGAAATTGTTTTATCAGAAAACAGTGTAAAAAGATGTAAAAAGCCAACTCGATAGAATTATTTTATTTAATATTTAAAAAACTACAAGTCTCACACACCCACCGAACCATACATCGTTGCAATTGTTGGAAAAGTATCTACTCGAAAATCTAAAAATATACAGGGTGTCCCATTTTTAAGTTCAAAAAGTTGACGGTATTTCCGGTGAAACCGGAAGTACAGTAGGAACAAAAAATATGGCATCAGATGTGTTATGTGTCATTATACTTGCCTGCAAAGTTTCATAAATTTAGCCCTTAGATATTTACTTGGTTCCATACTTTATCCCAACCCTGTATATTTTATTGCTTATTTGGGTACCTTTATGGTTGCCTAGATACCCCTATAATTTTATTGAAATCGATTCAGTGATATCGGCAAAAAAAATAAAAACCAAAAAAAATCTGTTTTGCACTATTGGTTTAAAAAATAAATAAAAATAGTGTCTCGTTACTAAAATCATACAAGGTACTTATTAAATAAGGTCTGATAGTCCCGTTAACCAAGTTTGGTTGATATGAATTATACAGGGTGTCCAAAATTTAGTCAAACATTCCAAACTTGAAAGCACTTTATTTTTCTTATTTTAAATTGGAGCCCGTGTATATTTTTGTCATTCTATGCGGAATTAAAAAAGAAAAATTTTTCCTTATAACAACCCTATCGTAATTCCTAACGCATTAAAAGTTATTTTTATAAATCTCGCTTGCATGTTTTCATTTCATGTCTGCTCGTCTCCATGTCTATTTATCTTCTCGGTGTCATTGTTCGTGTTTTCTTCTTCAATTTTTAGCCGAAACCTAAATTCAAACTCCTGCGCGAATTTTAATTTTTTTTTAAGGTGGCAACCCTGATTTTAATCTAAAGTCTCATGACTAGATTGGTAATTAAAATGCCCTACTAAAAAAATTTCCATACCGAACATTTTAAAACAAACTGTTGAGTTAATTTAAAAAAATAATTAAAAATTTAAAAACTTAAATTAAAAGTTTAACAAAAATTTATTACTATACTTAACTTTCGGGATAAATTTGATTTTTGGAAATACATCAATTTTTGAGGAAGCTCTGAACTTCAAAATCCGCGCGTGAAAAGTTCAAACTCGGACTCGATTTTTAAATTCAGAAAGATGGCAACTCTGATTTTTCTGTAAATTCCAATGGCTACATTTAATTTGTAATTCAATTATTCACAAATGGCAATAATTTTAATTAATGCAGCACGTATAGTTTTTACACGGTGAAGATTCAAAAATAGTGTTGCGAAAAATTAAAAAATTTGCAAAAGCGTAAAAACCAAATTTAAAATTCAAACCATAATTTATTACCATAGTTGAAGGTTTGCTCTCTTAGAATATACCGTGCGTTAAAAGTACAATCTGTGGTTCGATTTTTAAAAAGTCGGCAACCCTAATTTTGGAATAAGCTCCAATGACTGCATTTCAGTTAATCAACAATTTCGCGCTCGTTCGAATGGAATTATTTCGAAATTTAGGGATGGGCTGTTTACAGATTTTTACAGGATCGTAATCCCAAATGCATTTTGAATAGATTTGTGTAATTTCAAATCAGTGGTAATTGTTTTTATATTTTTTACACGACGGTGAAATTATTGATTTTTTTCAACAATTTCACGCTCGTTCGAATGGAATTATTTCGAAATTTAGGGATGGAATGTTTACAGATTTTTACAGGATCGTAATCCCAAATGCATTTTGAATAGATTTGTGTAATTTCAAATCAGTGGTAATTGTTTTTATATTTTTTACACGACGGTGAAATTATTGATTTTTTTCAACAATTTCACGCTCGTTCGAATGGAATTATTTCGAAATTTAGGGATGGAATGTTTACAGATTTTTACAGGATCGTAATCCCAAATGCATTTTGAATAGATTTGTGTAATTTCAAATCAGTGGTAATTGTTTTTATATTTTTTACACGACGGTGAAATTATTGATTTTTTTCAACAATTTCACGCTCGTTCGAATGGAATTATTTCGAAATTTAGGGATGGAATGTTTACAGATTTTTACAGGATCGTAATCCCAAATGCATTTTGAATAGATTTGTGTAATTTCAAATCGGTGGTAATTGCTTTTATATTTTTTACACGTCGGCGAAATTATTGATTTTTTTCAACAATTTCACGCTCCGTTCGAATGGAATTATTTCGAAATTTAGGGATGGAATGTTTACAGATTTTTGCAGGAACGTAATCCCAAATGAATTTTGAATAGATTTGTGTAATTTCAAATCAGTGGTAATTGTTTTTATATTTTTTACACGTCGGCGAAATTATTGATTTTTTCAACAATTTTACGCTCCGTTCGAATGGAATTATTTCGAAATTTAGGGATGGGGTGTTTACAGATTTTTACATGATCGTAATCCCAAATGCATTTTGAATAGATTTGTGTAATTTCAAATCGGTGGTAATTGTTTTTATATTTTTTACACGTCGGCGAAATTATTGATTTTTTTCAACAATTTCACGCTCCGTTCGAATGGAATTATTTCGAAATTTAGGGACGGGGTGTTTATAGATTTTTGTAGGATCGTAATCCCAAATGCATTTTTAATAGATTTGTGTAATTTCAAATCAGTGGTAATTGTTTTTATATTTTTTACACGACGGCGAAATTATTGATTTTTTTCAACAATTTCACGCTCGTTCGAATGGAATTATTTCGAAATTTAGGGATGGGGTGTTTACAGATTTTTACAGGATCGTAATCCCAAATGCATTTTGAATAGATTTGTGTAATTTCAAATCAGTGGTAATTGTTTTTATATTTTTTACACGACGGCGAAATTATTGATTTTTTTCAACAATTTCACGCTCGTTCGAATGGAATTATTTCGAAATTTAGGGATGGAATGTTTACAGATTTGTACAGGATCGTAATCCCAAATGCATTTTGAATAGATTTGTGTAATTTCAAATCAGTGGTAATTGTTTTTATATTTTTTACACGACGGCGAAATTATTGATTTTTTTCAACAATTTCACGTTCCGTTCGAATGGAATTATTTCGAAATTTAGGGATGGAATGTTTACAGATTTTTGCAGAAGCCTAATCCCAAATGCATTTTGAATAGATTTGTGTAATTTCAAATCGGTGGTAATTATTTTTATATTATTCACACGACGGCGAAATTATTGATTTTTTTCAACAATTTCACGCTCCGTTCAAATAGAATTATTTCGAAATTTAGGAATGGAATGTTTACAGATTTTTGCAGGAGCGTAATCCCAAATGCATTTTGAATAGATTTATGTAATTTCAAATCAGTGGTAATTGTTTTTATATTTTTTACACGTCGGCGAAATTATTGTTTTTTTTCAACAATTTCACGCTCCGTTCGAATGGAATTATTTGGAAATTTAGGGATGGAATGTTTACAGATTTTTGCAGAAGCTTAATCCCAAATGCATTTTGAATAGATTTGTGTAATTTCAAATCATTGGTAATTGTTTTTATATTTTTTACACGTCGGCGAAATTATTGGTTTTTTTTTCAACAATTTCACGCTCCGTTCGAATGGAATTATTTGGAAATTTAGGGATGGGGTGTTTACAGATTTTTCCAGGAGCGTAATCCCAAATGCATTTCGAACAGATTTATGTAATTTCAAATCAGTGGTAATTGTTTTTATATTTTTTACACGACGGCGATTTTTTTTTTCAACAATTTCACGCTCCATTCGAATGGAATTATTTCTAAATTTAGGGATGGCATGTTTACAGATTTTTGCAGGAGCGTAATCCCAAATGCATTTTGAATAGATTTATGTAATTTCAAATCAGTGGTAATTGTTTTTATATTTTTTACACGACAGCGAAATTATTGTTTTTTTTTCAACAATTTCACGCTCCGTTCGAATGGAATTATTTGGAAATTTAGGGATGGGGTGTTTACAGATTTTTGCAGGAGCGTAAGCCCAAATGCATTTTGAATATAATTTTGTAATTTCAAGGTGGTGGCAATTATTTTTATATTTTTTACAAGTCGTCGAAATTAGTAGTGTAATTCAGTTATCCATTAATGGCAATACTTTTAGTTAATGCAGAACGTTCAATTTTTTACACTGAAGAGTGTTGCAAAAAATTGTATATTTAATTTAAAAAAATTGCAAAAAATGTAACAACCAAATTTAAAATTTTAACAATACCTTGTAATCATAGCCGTTTTAGAATATGTTCATTTTTTACACATACAGCAAGTTTTAAGGCAGCTACGAATTTTCAAGAACAGATCGCGAAAAGTTCAATCTTAGCTTCGATTTTTAACTTAACAGAAAGTCGCCAACTCTGATTTTGAGGTAAATTCCAATGACCACATTTTATTTGTAATGAAATTATCCACAAATCGCAATGTAGCTGATCAATGCAGCATGAACAGTTTTTATACAGTGATTATTTAAAAATTGTATATTTTGTAAAAAATAACTAAATTTAAAAATTTCGCAAGAACTTGTTACTATACTTGAACGTTCGCTAAAATATGTACGATTTTTATAAATAAAGAAAGTTTTGAGGCAGTTAGGGATTTTCAAAAATCGCGCGTGAAAAGTTCAATCTTGGGTTAGAGTCTTAACTTCAAAAAGTCGGCAACCCTGATTTTGTTATAAGTTCCAATGGGAGCATTTAATTTGTAACTCAATTATCTACAAATAGCAATGTTATTGGTCAACAGTTTTTAAACTGTAAACATTCAAAAATAGTTTTGCAAAAAATTGTATATTTAGTTTAAGAAAATTGTGAATAATGTAAAAACCACATTTAAAATTTTGGAAATGACTTATTACCGTAGTTGAAGGTTTGCTCTTCTAGAATACAGCCAGTTTTTATACGTACAGCAAGTTTTGAAGCAGCTGCGAATTTTCAAAAACAGTTCAATCTTAGGTCCGATTTTTAACTTTAAAAAGTCGGCAACCCTAATTTTGAGGTAAATTCTAATGACTAAATTGTAATGCAACTATCCGCAAATACAATGTTGTTAATTAATCAAGCAATGAACATTCAAAAACAGTGTTGCGAAAAATTGTTTATTTATTTTTTTTTAATTGCAAAAAATATAAAAACCAAATTTAAAATTTTGAGAATAACTTATTATTATAGCAGAATGTTTGCTCTTTCAGAATATGTTAATTTTTTTATAAATGCCGCAATTTTTGAGACAGTGAGTGAAAAGTACAATCTTAGCTTTGATTTCTTATATTTCAGAAAGTTGGCAACCCTGATTTTGAGGTAAATTTCAATTACTACATTTTATTTAAAATGAAATTATCCACAAATGCAATGTTTTTAAACAATTTATACATGAACATTCAACAGTGTTGTGAAAATTAAGAAAAAATGCAATAAATGTAAAAACCAAATTAAAAATGATCATAGCACAAACATCCTGCTATGATAATTTTCTTTTGGAATATATTCATTTTTTTAATACACCTAGTTTTGAAGCAGTTACGAATTTTTAAAAAACAGTGCGTGAAAAATTCGAATTTCAAGCTTCTGAAAGTAGGCAATGCCTTGCTAAAGAAGTTTTTGTTTATTTTGTGTGAACAATAAAATTTACAGTTTCTCACTTTCAATTGTCATTTACGCGAAAAATTTCTTATGTAAGATGGCAAAATTTTTAAACAATCGGTTGGACAATGAAAAGATCTCTAAAAATCAAGAACAAAAATAGGGCGTTGTCATTTAAAAATAAAATGGATGACATCATTACTCACAAACAAATTAAGACTGAAAATCTATTTCCATGCAAAAGTGTGTATTTTTATCAAAGAAAATCGACCTGTTCGAGAATTTTTTCCAAAAATATTTTATTTCGGTTTTACTGAATTTATTCCATACTTTAGGCGTGTATAATCAATTATCGATTTTTAATTTCTTTTGTTCTGCACTCTTATACATTCGTGAATTTTCTTGTTAAAATTTTGTATTCGTTATTATAAAATTAGTTTCCAGAATTCTAAAAGTTTTTTTCCGTTTCTGTTCATCATCTCTTCCCCATTATTCTCGATTGCAAGTGTATATCTTGTTCTGCAGCCGTCCCGAAAATAAAACTTTCGGTATGATTTATTAAATCGAAAGTACCACTTTACATAAATCGTACCGAAAGTAGTTATTTTCGGGACGATTTTGTTTCACTTTCGGAACGATTTCTATACTTTTGAGATGCTTTTTGTTACTTTCGGGACGATTTTGCTTATATATGTAGGCGGCCTTGACAAAAACATCCACTTCGTATTTAATTATGACAGCGCCTTATTTCCAAAAAAAATGTACATTCATGGGCGAGTCATCTAAATTTGAATTATACCTTGAACCCAATAATCATTCTTACTTTTAACATTATTTTACCTCCTTGATTCCAGTCCACCATTCAATCTTTCCAATCTCTTTGTATCATTATTGTTACACGTGGTGATATTCTGCATAAAATTCTATCCCGTTTTTTGTTTACATTTCTTTGTTTGGAAATTTCTTCCGATTCTAGAATGTTTAGCTTAGCAAACTTTAAAAATGATTTCAGGCACCACAACCACCAGAACCATGGACTGGTGTAAGAGACGCGACCGTCGAAGGCGCCGAATGTTACTCCAAACACATGATTTTTCAAAACAGAATCGGTTCTGAAGACTGCCTTGTACTGAACGTATACACACCAGAACTACCTTCCGATGGCAATAAATTGAAACCAGTTATGTTCTGGATACACGGCGGAGGTTATACCGCTGGCTCCAGTAAAACGGAAATGTACGGTCCCGACTTTTTGATCTGCGAAGATGTAGTACTTGTCACCATTAATTATCGTTTAGGCGTTCTTGGTAAGTAATAATTCATCAATGTCAATCAAAATCACTATCAATCACTTTTTTAGGTTTTCTAAGTCTTGAAGATCCATCACTTGGTGTACCGGGCAACGCCGCCTTAAAAGACATGGTCATGGCATTGAAGTGGGTTCAAGAAAATATCAAGCAATTCAATGGTGATCCGAACAATGTAACAATTTTCGGAGAAAGCGCCGGAGCCTCAGCGGTGCACTACCTGATGCTGTCACCCATGGCAAAACATTTATTTCATAAAGCCATCATGCAAAGTGGCTGCGCACTTAATTTATGGGCGACTGGGACAAGATGCGGGAAAGAATTGGCCGGATATTTGGGATGTGATAGTTCCGATGAGGAGGAGATCCTGAGAGTTCTTCAGGACGCGACTTGCGAACAAATTTTGGATATCCAAATGAAATGCAAAGATGTAAGTACTTACAGGATTAACTTGTTAATGTGCAATAATTATTACTTCGTTTTTAAATCGTAGTAAATGTGTTTTTTATTGTTTAATTAATTTTTTAAACTAGGGCATAATTTCCATTGGCACATGTGTTTAAATGTGAAAATACAGCTTTAAATATCTTTTGATATACTTTGATTAATGTACCTTTGCGTGCACGTTATAGATAGCTCCGACAATATTTTCATGCGTTTACAGCGTTTACTTTCTACAATAAGTTAAATTAGGTGCAATAATGTGTGTACGTATGTCGTCCAAAGTTAGAAAACTCAGTCTTCAGTAATGACGCACACGCAAAGAGTAGTAAAATTACATTCAAAATGAATAATTTCAGCCCGTAATAGCATCAGAAATACGTTCACATGGTCCCATAGTGGAAAAAGTCTCAGCGTACGAGCCAGCCTTTCTTCCGGACACTCCGACGAGTATAATGGCGTCGGGAGACTACAACAAAGTTCCCGTACTGATGGGCTTCACGAGCAGAGAGGGAATGCTGTACGATCTCATCGAGAAACAGTACAAGAAGGATCTAAAAGTCAGGAATTTCGAGGACGCCGTACCGGCCCCGCTTAACCATGAAAGAGGATCGCCAATGTCGAAGAGAATCGCTGCGATGATCAAAGAGTTCTATTACGGGAACGAGGAACCAAATCCGAGCAATGATGATATATATTACCAGGTAATTATTATTTCAACTGCATTAGTGATTCTTGGTTTGTGTACCTGAGTTTGTAACTTCAATTACGTTAAATTTGTCTTAATGGCTTGTAGTAATACTTATCGAAAGTGGATTAGAAAGAAAGTATGATTCACTTTCCCTAAGTATTAAAATGAGAATACGATGCTTATCGTCTTCTGTAATTCTACAATAAATTGCAGAAGACGAAAAACATTTTAATTTTATGATTCACTTTCCCTAAGTACTAATATAAGACATACGAAGCTTTTCATCTTCTACAATTCTACAATAAATTGTAGAATACGAAAAATATTTTAATTTTATGTCCTTACAAGAAGTCAACGAATTTTTGCTTCCCTAAGTAGTCAATTTTTCAGAATTTGATGTCATTTTACGTAATTTTAATAATTATACGAATCATTCATCCAACTTTGGACCCAGACCGATAATGATGAATTTAATTAACCTATGCTGTTATTTTTTTTATTACCAATCCAAAGACAAAAATCTCACACGCCCAGTGATTGATTTTTGGTCAGTTTTTTTTCTTCTTCAACACATAAATACTCCGAAGTAACAAGCTCTGAAAGACACATCCCTAGTAGCACAATATGTGTCGGAAATATTTTCTAAATATTGATTTTACATTTCTATGTTTTGAAAATATTAAAAGGCCAAAGTAAATATTTATTAATTAATTTACAGAAACAAATAAAAAAATAACGTTGCTACGTTTTCGATATTGTTCTACACGTGTACAATCCTCATTGGTGTTCTACTGGTTGGATTGTAGGATAGTGACCACCCACCACCCTTTATATAAACCTTAACTTAAGCTACAAAACCATGTTCGTGTAATCACATTTTTTTTGTAAATTCATTGGTGATGTTAGAAGTTTAACAACAGCCGAAACAGGGTTTTTAATTGAAGTAAAAGTTAATTCGGAGGGTGGTCAGCTCATTTTTTGCAGGTATCCTGACTAAGATAAGTCGAAATTTAAAAAATGCAAAAAAAAGTTTTATTGTTATGAAAATGCAAATTGATTTTTTTTGTGACTATCAACTAAAACAGCTTATTTTTTGCAGATACACTAATTAAGATAAAAGTTATGAATTTTCAAGTTTTAAATTTTAGTCGGAATCAAAAAATTACAAAAAAAATGTTTAATTGTTATTTGTTATTGCAAATAGATTTTTTTGTGACTATTTACCAACTAAAACAGCTTATTTCTTACAGATATACCAATTAAGATAAAAGTTATGAATTTTCAAAATTCTTAATTTGAAGTGCAGGATTCTGTATTAATTGCTTAGAACTCAAAAATATGCATTTTATAAAAAATATTCTTTCTACAAAAAAATCTCAGAATGAAAAATGTAAATATACAGGGTGTATTTGAAATAACGAACAGGTATTTAAGGGCACATACACAAAATATTTGTGAACCCATTTCCGTCAAAATTTATTCGAAAAAAAAATTTGAATTTTTCCTAATTTTTCGAGGTTTTCTTAACATTTTGAGTACCGATGCTTTTCTCATTTAATTAGGTCTGCATGGAATGTGTGTTTGTTTATTTAAAACGCGAGATACGATTTCTTGCCTCCGAAATTTGAAGTGTTATCGCAACGTTTTTTTTTTTGTAAAAGATAAACAGTCCTCAAGTTCATTGACGCTTAAAGAGCACTCAGATATTTCCTACGCGCTTGTTGTAATTCGATATCTAAAGCCGATGCCGTTTAAAAATTAGGTCACATTACCACTGCCCCCAAACATGTTGCGTATTTTCACTCATTAACTTTAATAATTAATTGTGGGCTTTTTGTTACAGTTATAAACAAAATAATTGCGAATATTGTTTAAAAATAATATAATCTCTTTGTGGTTACGGGCCTGTTCGTTATTTCAAATACACCCTGTACACAGGGTGTTCTATTTGGAAACAAAAAATCTTAGAATTAATCCGAAAATTGAAAAATGTAAAAATATGCAGGGTGTTCTATTTGAAAACAAAAAAAGAAAACTTCCAATCAATCTAAGAATTGCAAAATGTAAAAATATACAGGGCATTCTATTTGAAAACAAAAAAAAACTTCCAATCAATCTAAGAATTGCAAAATGTAAAAATATACAGGGCATTCTATTTGAAAACAAAAAAAAAACTTCCAATCAATCTAAGAAGTGCAAAATGTAAAAATATACAGGGCATTCTATTTGAAAACAAAAAAAAAACTTTGAATCCATCTGAGAATTGAAAAATGTAAGAATATACAAGTGTTCTATTAAAAAAAGAAAAGTTACCAATTTCCACAATAAAATTTTATAAAAAAATACTTCTAAAAATAAATCGGAGAATTAAAAAATATAAAAACATACCGGGTATTCTATTAGAAATAGGAAAGGTTAAAAAAATTCCATAATAAATAAAATTCTATAAAAAAATTAATTCAAAAAAAAATCTGAGAATTAAAAAATGTAAAAATATCGTTGATGATCCATGAATTGGAGGGTAGAATAGGGCCCGCCCACCACCCCTCGTTTCACCCCTATTTACGATAGAAAATTGCGTTTCGTATTATTTTTAAACACACAACTTCTCCAACGAATTGCTAAAAAAAAATCTTAACTGGACAGTTTTCTTTGTTGAAATAAAGTTGATACAGAGGGTGGTGGGTTAGGCTCTATCCTACAATCCAATCAGTTGACCATAGCAAAGTATTGCTGCAAATGAATTAATTTACACAAACAGATTATCAAATGACATTCCTACGTTTTCGTTATTGCACTACACCTGTGCAACCCTCGTTGATGTTCAACTGTTTGGATTGTAGGATAGTGCCCACCCGCCACCCGTAATATTAACCTTAACTTAAGCTACAAAACCATGTTCGTGTAATTATTTTTTACTTTCTCCGTTACGAAGTACGAAAAAGTATTGTATCGTGATTTTTTTTTCAAAAATTTTTTTTTCGGGAATATCCGTTTTGGGGTCCCTAGATGCCATTTCAACAATTTCTGGAAAAAAAAATTGTGTTTTGTGTGTGTGTGTGTGGGTGTGTGTGTGTGTGTCTGGGTGTGTGCGCTGTATCTCAAAAACTAACAGAGCAATTGATATGAAACTTTGAACATACGTCTTATTTCATAATCTGAAGAATTGAAAAGCTTTTGGTAAAATTTCGTACACAGGAAGTGGGCGTTTATCTCAACTGTTTTTTGTTTTTTGGCAATATTTTCTTAAATATGAAAAATATCACAAAAATATTTAAACAAACTGTGAATACAACAAAGAAATGAACATCTTTTGCTTGAAAACATTTTTCATAAAATCATTTTTATTCGAGAAAAAAATTTATTATTTTTTTTTCATTTTTGGTTTATAATTATATAACGATAATAGTTATATACAGCAAATTTATGTTAATAATAATTGTAGAGAATGCCAAAATGAATAACTTATAAACAATAAGTTTTTTTCGAAATCCCTTTAGTTTTTGAGTAAACTGAACTTTTCATAATTTTGACGTTTTAAACGTCAGTTTTATCCGAGTCTACGAAACGTTCGATGCACATTTAAAATATGATTCAAATTGAAAATAAACCATGAAAACGTAAATATAAATGATACCATCAAGTCGGAGAAAGTAACATGATGGCCACATCACCATTTTTTTGTAAATTCGTTGGTGATGTAGGTTTAACAGCTGCCGAAACATGGTTTTTAATTGAAGTAAAAGTTAATCCGGAGGGTGGTGGGTGGTCCCTATCCTACAATCCAATCAGTTGCTGCCGCGCCAAAGTTTCCTCCAATAAATAAGTTTATTAAGAAAATTTAAGTCCTTTAGTGTTTTTCTTATTCTTATGTATTGATTTCTGTTTGTAAATTCTTGTTTATGATACACGAATTGGAGGGTGGGATAGGGGCCACCCACCACCCCTTGTTTCGCCCCTTATTTACGCTAGAAAATCGTATTTCGTCTTATTTTTAAACTTACAACTTCACCAAAGAATTCTTAAATTCTACAGAGTTTTGCTTGTTGAAATAAAGCTGATACGAACGATGGCGGGTGGGCACTACCTCGCCCTCTAATCTGTTGCTCCCAAGCCAGGTTAACTCCAATAAATAAGTTTATTAAGAAAACTTAAAACCTTTGGTGTTTTTATTATTCTTATGTATTGATTTCTGTTTATAAACTCCCGTTTATAATCCATGAATTGGAGGATGGGATAGGGACCACCCGCCACCTCTTGTTCCACTCTTATTTACGGTGTAAAATAGCGCTTCGTATTATTTTTAAACGTTCAACTTTTTCAATTGCTAAGAAAAATATTCTTAACTCGACAGAGTTTTACTTGCTGAAATAAAGTTGATACGAAGGGTGGTGGGTAAATGGCAAGAAATAGTGTGCCATGAAATTAAACAAAACAAAATCTACCGAGGTTAATACTTGATAAACTTTTACTTTCTTTTTAATAATAAAAAAATCCATGGTCAACTTATTCTTTGTTTTGGTTTTGGGTTTTGCTCAAAGAAAATAGTTGAATAGCACAGAAAAATCTCTATAAAAAACGTTTTAATTTTTTTTTTTCACGTCAAAAATGGCCGATGGCGTCTCTTAAAAAAAATTTTACTATTTTATTGCAGATTGTAGCAATCGAGATGCGATTTAATATTATATTTATTTTTTTCAATTTAAGTAAAAAATAAAATCGCTAGAGCTTGGGGCCTTTTTCGAGAGACATACGGTATATCGTAATATTTCCTTTACATTTTGTACAAGTATTGCCGAAATATATATCATAATATTTTCTCAACATTTTTTACAAATATTGCAAAAATATATATATAGTAATATTTCCTTAACATTTTATGCAAATATTGCTAAAACATATAAAAATCTGTCATAATCAATATCACAGAAGTATGTGTTTTTCAATATTTAAGAAATATTTTGTGCTACTAGGGATACAAAAATTGCTTTTTTTACTTTTAACAAGTCGCAAGATCGATGGGCAAATAACTGCAATCTTTTTTAAAATTATTTTAGTTACAATCTGATAACTTCTTCGTACGTGATATTTACATAACAGCGAAGAATTTAATGGAAAAATCCGATGCGCCGTTATACTTCTACAGATTTGACGTCGAGTCAAAATTAAACGTATATAAAAATTTGGGAAAACTCGAAGCCAAAGGTAAGTTATTATTTTAACAAATTTTAATTTAGAGTGGTTTGACTATCCTAACTTCATGTGGTAAATAAAACACATGTGTTGAGGGTTCTCACAATTTTTTAAAATTCTCAATACACGAGTTTATGTAAAATTTGATATGTGTCAATATTGGCTCCCCTAATTATTTAACAGTATCGGTCTTCTTACATTATTTTTAAAGCTTTTTAAGCTGAATCATTTGGTACTTTACTCAATGATTTGTGAAGCGTATTTACCGAGATAATTGCAAAAAACTTCACTATTATTTTGAATTAAAAACAAAGGTTTGCCATGAAATCATAATGGCGGATATTTCATTTTGTTCTAAAAAGTGACGTTTGCTGTCGCATTACGATTCACAATCGGCCGTGTATTTTACATAAGAAAAAGTATTTATGATTAAAACGTTTTACTCAGGTACTATTTAAGAACTGTACGGGAAGGCAATATCCAGCAAAAGTACAATTTAAAATGTGTTACAATTGGCTCCCTTAATTATTTTACAATATCGGTCTACTTACATTATTTTTAATACTCATTGAATAGTACTTGCATTCTTCGGAAATTCAACACTAAACAAATCACTAACACTTAGTACCTGAGTAAAACCATTAACTTATAAATACTTTTTCTTGTGTAGAATACACGGCCGGTTGCAAATCGCAATGTGACAGTAACTGTCACTTTTTGCAGCAAAATGAAATATCCGCCATTATGATTTCATGGCAAACCTTTCTTTTTAATTCAAAATGATAGTAAAGTTTTTTGCAAATATCTCGGTAAATACTCTGCAGAAACTATTGAGTAAGGTACCAAATGATTCAACTTAAAAAGCTTTAAAAATAATATAAAAAGACTGATGCTGTCAATTAGGGGAGCCAATATTAACACATTTCAAATTTTACATGTAAATCCCTATGGCCCATATGGTATTAATTTTATTTTACAAATAAAATGTTAATTTTGCACATTTTTCACTAAAAAGTAAACGTAAACGCTGAAACTGCATTCATCAAACGACGGTTTCGTATATTTTACTTATTTTAGGTGTATGTCACGCCGATGATTTGGGATACCTCTTCAAAATGATTGTGACTCCGAACATCAAACCGGGCAGTTTGGAAGATGTCTCCGTCAAAAGAATGACGAAATGGTGGACGAATTTCGCCAAAAACGGCAATCCCAATCCGATCGCAGACGACAAATTGTTCAACGTCGAATGGCCGCCGGCAAAACTGAATGACTTCAAGTACATCGACATCGCAATGAATTTGACGATCGGAAAGGATCCCGAAGCGGAAAGGATGAAATTTTGGGAAAAAGTGTACTCCCTCAACCCAGCTGGAAATAAGTTATAGGGCGATTGAAACAAATAAATTAATATATTACTAAAAAAAACTGATTGATGTTTTATATTTAATAAAGTCATCTAGTTAGTGGTGTTGTACTGTTTGATTTCAAAAATTGTACGAAATATACAGGGTCCTGCATCTCACCTTCCGTCTTCTATAGCTCAGTTACGTTAGGATTTCGATATTTTGCAGAATAAATTTGCATCCAAGAATGCATTTCAGGAAAATATTTTTGATTATACTGGGTGTTTTAAATTACATGCTATATATTTTATTGCTTGTTTGGGTACCTTTTATGGTTGCCTACATACTCCTATAATTTTATTGAAATCCGTTCAGTGAAATCGGCAAAAACAAATAAAAACTAAAAAAAAATCAGTTTTGCACGTTTGGTTTAAAAAATTAATAAAAAATAAAACAAGTGCCTCGTTAATAAAATCATACAAAGTAGTTATTAAATAAGATCTGATGGTCCAGTTAACCAAGTTTGGTTGACACGAATTATACAGGGTGTCCAAAATGTAGTGTCAAACATTCCAAACTTTAAAGCACGTTATTTTTCTTATTTTAAATTGGAGCCCCTGTATATTTTTATGACATTCCATGCGGAATTAAAAATTTACCAAACTGCGAAAATCTCCAAATGCTCCTTGTTCAGATGCTCAAAAAATTAAAACTAAAATTTTCAAAAATCCATATTTCCATTAAAAACTAGATTTTACAAAAACCAAATTGATTTTGAATAAGCGATACTTCGACCATTGAGGATACTTTTTTTATGGAACTTTGTCTACGCGTTTTATATTTTTTCTGGGATGTTTTCATTCAAGTGCTCAAAAAAATAAAACTAAAATTTTCAAAAATTCATATCTCCATTAAAAATTGTTACATTTACAAAAATCAAAGAGATTTTGAATAAGCAATACTTCGACCATTGAAGATACTTTTTTATGGAACTTTGTCTACGCGTTTTATATGTTTTCTGCGATGTTTTCATTCAAGTGCTCAAAAAAATGAAACAAAAATTTTCAAAAATCCATATCTCCATTAAAAATTGTTGAATTTACAAAATCCAAATTGATTTTGAATAAGCGATACTTCGATCATTGAGGATATTATTTCAAGGAATTTTTTCTACGCGTTTTATATTTTTTTCTGCGATGTTTTCATTCAAGTGCTCAAAAAATTAAAACGAAAATCTTCAAAAATCCATATATCTATTGAAAATTGTTGAATTTACAAAAACCAAAGAGATTTTGAATTAGCTATACTTTGCCCATTGATGATTTTTTATAGAATTTTGTCCGTGCGTTTTATATTGTTTCTGTGATGTTTTCATTGAAGTGCTCAAAAAAATAAAACTAAAATTTTCAAAAATTCATATCTCTAATAAAAATTGTTGAATTTACAAAATCCAAATTTATTTTGAATAAGCGATACTTCGACCATTGAAGATATTGTTTCAAGGAATTTTTTCTACGCGTTTTATATTTATTTCTGCGATGTTTTCATTCAAGTGCTCAAAAAATTAAAACTAAAATTTTCAAAAATCCATATCTCCATTAAAAATTGTTGAATTTGCAAATACCAAATTAATTTTGAATAAGCGATCCTTCGACCATTGAGGATATTGTTTAGAGGAATTTTTTCTACGCTTTTCATTTTTTTTTCTGCGATGTTTTCATTCAAATGCTCAAAAAATAAAACTAAAATTTTCAAAAATCCATATCTCCATTAAAAATGGTTGAATTTACAAAATCCAAATTGATTTTGAATTAACGATACTTCGACCATTGAGGATGATTTTTTATGAAATTTTGTCTGCGCGTTTTATATATTTTCTGCGATGTTTTCATTCAAAAATCCAAATTGATTTTGAATAAGCGATACTTCGACCATTAAGGATACTTTTTTATGGAATTTTGTCTGCGCGTTTTATATTTTTTCTGGGATGTTTTCATTCAAGTACTCAAAAAAATAAAACTAAAATTTTCAAAAATTCATATCGCCATTAAAAATTCTTGAATTTACAAAATCCAAATTGATTTTGAATAAGTGATACTTCGATCATTGAGGATACTTATTTTATGGAATTTTGTCTGCGCGTTTTAAATTTTTTTCTGCGATGTTTTCATTCAAGTGCTCAAAAAAATAAAACGAATATCTTTAAAAATCCATATCTCTATTGAAAATTGTTGAATTTATAAAAACCAAATTCATTTTGAATTAGCTATACTTCGGCCATTGAGGATGATTTTTTATAGAATTTTGTCTGCGCGTTTTATATGTTTTCTGCGATGTTTTCATTCTTAAGTACTCAAAAAAATAAAACTAACATTTTCAAAACTTCATATCTCCATTAAAAATTGTTGAATTTACAAAATCCAAATTGATTTTGAATAAGCGATACTTCGACCTTTGAGGATATTGTTTCAAGGATTTTTTTTCTACGCGTTTTACATTTTTTTCTGCGATGTTTTCATTCAAGTGCTCAAAAAATTAAAACGAAAATCTTCAAAAATCCATTTCTCCATTCAAAATTGTTGAATTTATAAAATCCAAATTGATTTTGAATAAGCGATACTTCGACCATTGAGGATATTTTTTAGGGAATTTTTTCTACGCGTTTTATATTTTTTCTGCGATGTTTTCATTCAAGTGCTCAAAAAATTAAAACGAAAATCTTCAAAAATCCATATCTCTATTGAAAATTGTTGAATTTATAAAAACCAAAAAGATTTTGAATAAGCGATACTTCGACCATTGAGGATACTTTTTTATGGAACTTTGTCTACGCGTTTTATATGTTTTCTGCGATGTTTTCATTCAATTGCTCAAAAAATTAAAACGAAAATCTTCAAAAACTCATATCTCTATTGAAAATTGTTGGATTTACAAAACCCCAATTGATTTTGAATTAGCTATACTTTGGCCGTTGAAGATGATTTTTTATGGAATTTTGTCTGCGCCTTTTATATTTTTTCTGGGATGTTTTCATTCAAGTGCTCAAAAAAATAAAACGAAAATCTTTAAAAATCCATATCTCTATTGAAAATTGTTGAATTTACAAAAACCAAAGAGATTTTGAATTAGCTATACTTCGGTCACTGAGGATGATTTTTTATTGAATTTTTCCTGCGCGTTTTATATTTTTTCTGCGATGTTTTTATTCAAGTGCTCAAAAAAATAAAAATAAAATTTTCAAAAATTCATATCTCCATCAAAAATTGTTGAATTTACAAAATCCAAAGAGATTTTGAATTAGCTATATTTCGACCATTGAGGCTGATTTTTTATAGAATTTTGTCTGCGCGTTTTATATTTTTTCTGGGATGTTTTCATTCAAGTGCTCAAAAAAATAAAACGAAAATCATCAAAAATCCATATCTCTATTGAAAATTGTTCGATTTACAAAAACCGAATTGATTTTGAATTAACGATACTTCGGCCATTGAGGATGATTTAATATGAAAGTTGGCCTGTATTTTTATATTTTCATGAGCCGCCTTTACTAATTTAAATTGATTACTTACTTTCACTTAGATATTAACAGTTTTTGAAGTACTGTACATTTATATAGTTATATCGAGATTTTAGTGTAGGAATTTCCTATCCAGGCCACGCTGTACATAATCTAAATTTGCCCAATATGGCAAATTCAAAATATTAAGGCCAAAGACCATTGCAGGGTTTTATCAAAAAATAAGCAAATGAGTTATTTGAACCTTACAATAATGACCTGTCTGTAGTAAATTGTAAAACATTGTAGATAAATCTTCGAGTTATTTATATACACCATTTTATGTAAGAGTCATAAAGATAAGCGGTGCGAATTGTCAACAGAGATTACATGTTCGCAGTCCTCATATCCGCTAATATTACCAAGAGAGTGTTATATTTCAATATAATGTAGTAACTCTAAGTTAATAATATTTTGTTTCACTATTACATCATTGTAGGATAATATAGTACATAATACCCTAGGGCATTGAAAAACAACTGTAAAACTGTAAACTCTCATTTAGAAAAAAACATTAATCACGTTGATTAGTTATTTTATGAATGGTTATTTATTATGCGAATCGCCAATTTTAATAGAATCCGACTAATTTGCACACGAGGAGCACAGATTTGAAAACCGCGTTCAATTTGGAGTTTTCGTTTAGATGCTACGGTTGTTCAAAGTGACACAATTTTTTTTACTATTGAAGATGGCTGAAATTTTTTAACGCCAATCAATTTCTCTCGTTTTTCTGATGAAAAAGGAGAAATACTTCAATGGTCTACGATGATTATTAAAAAAGTTGATTTTTTCGATTTTTTCCATTTTCGAGTTTTCTTTGCTGACGCGTCACGGGCTTCAAATTGACATTTGTTTTTGCGAAAGTACATTTTCCGAAATAAAATTGGAGATAAATAAAAAAATATATATAAATACCAAAAATTTATTTAAAACACTCGTTGCTGATATGGCATTGGTTGATATTGGCTAAACTGTCCGGAGGAACCAAACTGTGCGGAGGAACCAAACTGGGAAAATGGCGCATAGGGTGCTTGGCCAAATTGTCCTTGTCCGCATGGAGAACAGCCCTGTCCTAAATTGAAGAGATTGCAACAATTTCCCTGAGCCGGATATGTTGGGTATGAAGGCATTGGTGGTGGTTGGTAGACCGTGGGACATGGCGACCCACAACCTAAAACACAATAAATAAACAAAAAGGAAACGCTTGAAGACATCTTAAAACGAATAACGCTCAAGAAAACGTTGAAAAGATTGTCTTTAAAGAAGAATTTCCGAAAATGCAATGTATTATATTATTTTTAACAGTATTTGTATTAACAAGATTTGCAAAAACTGAAGAAATAAATAAATCAACATTACATCAATACATTTCTTCATTTCATCCTTCATCATCTAGCGATTAACCCACTTTATATAGACTGTGAAAGACGGGCCGAAAGACATTATATGTCGATAGCCCATGAGACAGAATAATTCTAAATTGTAAATATAGATGATGTATAAATGTAATACTCTGTCAATAAAGATAATGTATATATAAATAAATCATAGAATAACACAAGTAACATGATCATATCATCTTAAAAATACATGTTGTTTTTTACCGTTACGATTTTCAGGTAACATAAAATTAAATTTTAAAATTTTATTTATTTTAAATTTTAAAGTTGTTTTATTTAATGTTAACTGAGTTGTAAGAACACGATTGTTATAAATAATTGCCAAAATGAAAAAGGTCTGAAAAATATATATTTACATTCTGTCTATTTTAAAACGAGCAATGCTCCATAAATATGGACCTAAAAAAGATATTAAAAAAATTCTCAAAACCGTTTCTAGGATATGTGGGGGGAATCAATATAACCACAAAAAATACCTTCACTGAGCAACCCCCCCTTTGTGATACCTCAAAAAAGCTCTTGAAAATTGGTATTTAACAGTACTAAACAAAATACTTGTTATCAGTCAATTTTATGAGAAATACGCAAAATTGTAATAAATAATTATAAACATTATTTTGCGTATTTCTTATTAAAATTTAAACTGATAAGAAGTATTTTGTTTAGTACTGTTAAATTGCAATTTTCAAGAGCTCTTCAATGAGGTGTCACAAAGGGGATTAAAAAAATTAAGTTGGGGTGGCTATAACCCCAGGTGTTAGTGTGGGTCATTTTTGTGGTCACACTGATTCCCCCCACATACCCTAGAAGCAGTTTTGAGAAATTTTTTATATCTCTGTTGGGTCCATACTTATAGAGCAGCGTTTCCCAAAGTGTGGGTCGGAGAAGAATTTTGCCGGGTCGCGAAAAAATATTGTAAAAACACCAAAAAAAAATGTTTTTTTTACATATTATTTGTTTTATAACAGTTAGATCGGCGAACATCCCAAATTTTAAAATAATCACACGTGCATTGAAAAAGCATTTTTTTACTTAAATTTACTCAAAATATATGAATTTTCGGTTTCCAGTTTTTCCGAAATTTCAGCTCAAACATTTTTGAAAACGCAAAATCATGCATTCGTCTAGATTTTCTTAATTTCCCAGAAAACAACTTAGTGGATTATCTTCAAATTTTACAAGCACATTCTATAGATTTGTAGTAATAAAACAAGTAAATAATAAAAAATATAATGTGAGCTGGTTTTTCCGAAATTTCAACTCAAATATTTTTGAAAGTGCAAAATTATGCATTCACCTAGAAGTTCTTAATTTCTTAGAAAATTCCTTAGTGGATTATCTTCAAATTGCAAAAGCACATTCCGTAGACTTCTAGTAATAAAGCAAGTAAATAATCCCAAAATAGTTTAAGCTAATTTTTCCAAAATTTCAACTCAAACATTTTTGAAAGTGAAAATATGCATTTGGCTAGATTTTCTTAATTTCCAAGAAAGTTCCTTAGTGGATTATCTTTAAACTTTAAAAGCGCACTCTGTATACTTCTAGCAATAAAACAAGTAAATAATTAAAAAATAATTTGGGCTGGTTTTCTCGAAATTTTTGAAAATGCAAAATTATGCATTCACCTAGATTTTCTTAGTTTCCAAGAAAGTCCCTTAGTGAATTATCTTCAAACTTTAAAAGTACACTTCCAGTAATAAAACAAGTAAATAATCAAAAAAATGGTGATGTGGCCATCATGTTACTTTCTCCGACTTTATATTTACGTTTTCATGGGTTTATTTTCAATTGAAATCATATTTTAAATGTACATCGAGCGTTGCGCAAACTTGGATGAAACTGACGTTTAAAACGTCAAAATCATGAAAGATGGAAAAATTATACTTCAAATTCAAAAACTCGGTTTACTCAAAAACTAACGAGTTTTCGAAAAAAACTTATTCTTTAGAAGTTGTTCATTTTGGCATTCTCTACAATTATTATTCACATAAATTTGCTGTAACTATTATCGTTTCATAATTATAAACCAAAAATTAGAAAAAAAATATATTTTTTTTTCTCGAATAGCAATAATTTTATGAAAAATGTTTTCAAGCAAAAGATGTTCATTTCTTTGTTGTCTTCAATGTTTATTTAAATGTTTTTGTGATATTTCTGATATTTAAGAAAATATTGGCAAAAAACAAAAAACAGTTAAGGTAAACACCCACTTCCGGTGTATGAAATTTTACCAAAAGCTTTTCAGTTCTTCAGATTATCAAATAAGATGGATGTTCAAAGTTTCATATCAATTGCTCTATTAGTTTTTGAGATACAGCGCACACAGACAGACACACACACACACACACAGACACACACACACAGACTCAAAATTTTTTTTTCCAGAAATTGTTGAAATGGCATCTAGGGACCCCAAAACCGATATTTCCGTATAAAAAATTTTTGAAAAAAAAATCACGATCACAATACTTTCTCGTACTTCGTAACGGAGAAAGTAAAAATCATTTGGGCTAGTTTTACCGAAATTTTAACTTAAACATTCATCAGCATTCAATGGGTTAACCCGCAATTCCGTTTTATTTAAAAAAAAAGTTTACTTCATTTACTAAAATTTTAAATGAATATAATTGTTTTTTTTTTAATTTCTCATATTTTTATTATAGATATAATTATTTTGCAATTTTTGTGTATGAAATAAACAAACAAATAATTTGATTTTTATTAAAAACTAACTAAGGTGGGTCGCAAAAAATGTTAAAACCTTGTGCCGGGCCGCGGTCAAAAAAGTTTGGGAAACGGTGTTATAGAGCATTGCTCATTTCTAAATAGACACCCTGTATATTTATTATAAAAATATTACTTAGTAATTAAAACAAAAAAATTATAAAAATAGGCAGATTAATATTTTTTCACTTGATATAAATTCGACTTCTCAACAAAAATAAGAAATTATTACTTCACTCCCTTGGGAGACTGTCACGGCTGACAGCAATCTTTTTCTGGGTTAGGTTTTACAAACGAACGTGGTGCGCTGAGACAGACACACAACTTACACCCATAAACACACACACAGACACAAAACTTTTAAAAATATTTTTCACAGTATATAAATTCACATGCAGATCAAAGTAATGTTTTTTGTTTTTAATTTGATTATTGTATTACCTTGATAGGCAGTTGAACACCCTGTCGAGCAGGGCATCATGGCCACCGCGGCCCTAAACACCAAGCAGATCCCAAGCCACCTAATCAGGAACATTTTTGAATGAAATTAGAACATTTTCGAAAGCGTCGGCCTTTATAAAGCCTTGAGGGTGTTATACACGCATTCAGATAACCAAAGGTTATCTGGTAACCTCTTTTCGACCGGCGCATTTGCATAAGGATGGTACGAATAATTCTCATGCTAAAAAAAATTTATTAATACAAAAATTATCTTATAATTAATTGGGATGTTGGACGTCGCCGTAGGGTACAGCTTGCGGCGAGGGTTCGATCTGCATCATATTCTCCATGGGATTCTCAAAAGGGTAATACTGTTGTTGCGGCTGTTGTCCCATCACGGGGAACGGGGCGCCTTCGCAATTCCCTGATAGCGCGCAGCTTGGAACTTGAGGCATTCCCGAGAATCCGCCCTGGAAGTAAGGCCCTTGCCTGAAGAGCGGGCCCACGTTGAAGCCTTGATCGTAGCAGCTCGGTGCGCAGGATTGCGGAGGCGGTCCTCCCTGGACGACGTGTTGGTAGCACCCGCCGCAGTTTGGTTTAGCAATATTGCACGACACGTACGGCCAGGATGACGTGTAGGTGCACTTCGGTTGGGGTTGCGGGATGTAGGCAATCTGTTGGTGGCAGGAAGGCGAGCCGGAGTTCACCTGATCGCAAACCTCGTGAGGCTCCGCGTGCATTATAGGCGTCCTGCACAATTCCCCGCAGTGTTGCCTGCGGTAATGGAAGCACTTCATGAAGGGAAACACCTTGGTTTGCATGCACTGACGCGGACCTACGATCTTGCAGCAGTTCTCCTTCTCCTGGACCTCCTCCTTTTCCTTCTCCTTCTCCGTCGTCTTCTCGATTATGTGCAGCGTGGATCGCGATTCCCCGGGCTCGGGAGATTCAACTGTTATGTTATTGATGTTTGTATTGTTCAGCGTAATCGGCATATCGATGATGTTCGTGTTGTTGATGATGTTGTGCAGATTGATGACCGTGGTGATGTTATGCCTGGCTTCAGTTTTCACCCCGGCGGATATGTTTGCGTTGGTGCTGGTTTGAGTATGGGTGGAACCTCCGCCACCGGGAGTTATTTTCGATTGGCACTTGCTTCTGCACCTCCTCCTGCAGGATATCGTCTTGCACTGATTATTACAGGTCTGGTGGCAACAATTCCTCGTCTGGCACGGTGGCGGTGCGGATTCGCAGCAATTGTTACAGCTGCTGGAGCACTCGTTGTAACTGCAGTAGTTACAGTCGCAGTCGTTGCAGTCGTCAACGGAGCCGCAGTCGTCGCAGCTCCTGTTGCAGTCAATGCTTCGTTTCGAACGTCTTCGCATGCATTCCACGTATGAATGGTACTCGGTGTCCGTGCATTCTTCGACTTCTTCCACATCGTCCGCACATTTCTCCAGCGATTGGGACCAGGTTATGCCCAGAAAAAGCAGGAGGACACAGAACACCGCTTTTGCCTAAAACAAACAAAACAATTATAACATTTGTCAGGAAAGTTTAAATTGCAGATGCGGTCTTTATAAAACTCGGGTTGATCGAATCAAACAAATAAAATGGTGATGTGGCCATCATGTTACTTTCTCCGACTTGATTTATGTACATACTTTCGTTGTTTATTTTTAATTTAAATCATATTTTAAATCTAATGTTCTATTCAATAAAAAAATGTGATGTGGCCATTATATTACTTTCTTCGATTTATTTGTAATAGGTTTTTTTAGTGTTCTGTTTCATATTTAATAATTCTTTTTAAAAACTAGTAAAATTTCTTTATAAATTGTTCATTTTGGCGTTAGCTATAATTACAAAGGCACACAAAAAAAATGGTGATGTGGCCATCATGTTACTTTCTCCGACTAGATGGTATCATTTATATTTACGCTTCTATGGTTTATTTTCAATTTAAATCATATTTTAAATGTACATCGAGCGTTGCGTAAACTCTAATGAAACTGACGTTTAAAACGTCAAAATTATGAAAGATGGAAAAATTGTACTTCAAATTCATAAACTCGGTTTACTCAAAAACTAACGAGATTTCGAAGAAAACTTATTCTTTAGAAGTTGTTAATTTTGGCATTCTCTACAATTATTATTCGCATAAATTTGCTGTAACTATTATCGTTTCATAATTATAAACCAAAAATTAAAAAAAAAATAATAAATTTTTTTCTCGAATAGCAATGATTTTATGAAAAATATTTTCAAGCAAAAGATGTTAATTTCTTTGTTGTCTTTAATGTTTGTAAAAATGTTTTTGTAATATTTTTTATATTTAAGAAAATATTGGCAAAAAACAAAAAACAGTTAAGGTAAACACCCACTTCCAGTGTATTAAATTTTACCAAAAGCTTTTCAGTTCTTCGGATTATCAAATAAGACGTATGTTCAAAGTTTCATATCAATTGCTCTATTCGTTTTCGAGATACAGCGCACACAGACAGACACACACACACACACACACACACACACACACACACACACACAGACAGACACACACACAGACACAAAAAAAAATTCCAGAAATTGTTGAAATGGCATCTAGGGACCCCAAAACGGATATTTCCGCAAAAAAAATTTTTGAAAAAAAAAACACGATCACAATACTTTCTCGTACTTCGTAACGGAGAAAGTAAAAAATCAGTTTCCATAAAGTAGAATAGTGATTCCTACTGTTTTTTGATGCGCTGAAACCGATTCTGGCATCAGAATTCCTCCATCACGTCAGGATTTTTGAAACGCCCAATCGACCACGAATAGACATGGTTGAAAAAAAAATTGTTCCCGAACGGCAAAAAAAATGGTGATGTGGCCATCATGTTACTTTCTCCGACTTTATATTTTCATGGGTTTATTTTCAATTGAAATCATATTTTAAATATACATCGAGCGTTGCGTAAACTCGGATGAAACTGACGTTTAAAACGTCAAAATCATGAATGATGGAAAAATTATACTTCAAATTCAAATACTAGGTTTACTCGAAAACTAACAAGATTTCATAAAAAACTTATTCTTTAGAAGTTGTTCATTTTAGCATTCTCTACAATTATTATTCACATAAAATTGCTGTAACTATTATCGTATCATAATTATAAACCAAAAATTAAAAAAAATTAATAAATTTTTTTCTCGAATAGCAATGATTTTATGAAAAATATTTTCAAGCAAAAGCTATTCATTTCTTTGTTTTCTTCGATGTTTGTTTAAATGTTTTTGTGATATTTTTTATATTTAAGAATATATTGGCAAAAAACAAAAAACAGTTAAGGTAAACACCCACTTCCGGTGTACGAAATTTTACCAAAAGCTTTTCAGTTCTTCGGATTATCAAATAAGACTTCATATCAATTGCTCTATTGGTTTTTGAGATACAGCGCACACAGACAGACACACACACACACACACACATACACACATACACACACACACACACACACACACACACACACACGCACACACACACACACACACCATCACACACACACACACACACACACACACACAAATTTTTTTTTTCCAGAAATTGTTGAAATGGCATCTAGGGACCCCAAAACGGATATTTCCGTAAAAAAAAATTTTGAAAAAAAAATCACGATCACAATACTTTCTCGTACTTCGTAACGGAGAAAGTAAAAATGTGACTGTTTTCAACTGTTAAAAATGAATATTTTTAACTGCCAACGATGACCATTTTTAACTGTCAAAAATAATAATTATCAGCTACAAAAAATCTTTAATGGAACCTCAAAAGTTTTCCCCAGACTTTTCCGCGGTTTAACATAAGTTTTCGCCATCCATAGGCTTTACGGAAACAAATTAAATAGGTTTTTCCCGTAAAAACGAGGTCTTTTAACATTGTTATTTAAAGACGTTCCAGTGAGGAAATTTCGAGCCCTCGAAATAAAAAAATAAAAAAATTGTGTTATACCAACAACGTAAAACTGTTTTTTTTTAATATTTACAACATGTATAACGAAGTAGAAGCCTCACCATAAACAATAATTGAGGCTAAAAAGTTTAAAATAAAGGGCATAAATCAAAAACGGACAAAAAACCTAAATATATCGACAAAAAATTCAAAAATTCATGCATTAAAACAAGCACTGAAGTTAAAAAATCTAAAATATAGTACAAAAAAATCGAAAATTTAGACCAAAAGCGAAAACTCGGGCTTTAAAATAAAAAATGCAGACCTAAAAATCGAAAACAAACGACAACAGATCGAAAATTGTGGCCAAAATAAAAAATATTTAGGCCAAAAAATAAAAAATTCGAAGACAAATATCGATAAAACTGGCCTGCAGACCAGAAAATTGAAAATTCAAGTAAAAGAAAAATCATTTTTCAGTTTTATCACAAAATAAGTTTCCGACCCGAAACTCGAAAATACGGCAAAAAATAAGCAGGTTACAAAATCTAAAATAGAGGGCAAAAAATTAAAAATGCGAATAATAAAAAAAAACGAAAATTTTAACAGTTCAAAATACTCCTAAAATATATTTAGGCGAAAAGATCACAAATTTAGACCAAAAGAATCGAATCTGGAGGTCAAAAATGTAAAATTCAGGCCAGAAAAAGTAAAAAAAAAAGTGATGTGGCCAACATGTTACTTTCATACAGAAATTTTGATTAAATAACCGCCAAAAATGACAATTTCGAATTATCAAAAATTCTGCATTCTTGCCACCGCAAACGGCACATAAAGAAATTTGCAGCTGTTAACAATTTGTGGATTTTTACTATCAAAAACGGGATTTTTGATATTAAAAAAAAAGAAAATGACAATTTCGAATTATCAAAAATTCTGCATTTCTGCCACCATAAACAGTAAATAAAGAAATTAGCAGTTACCAAAAATTGTGGATTTTTACAATCAAAATCGGCATTTTTTGATATTAAAAAAGAAAATTGCCATTTTTGTGTTCTTAAAAATTCTGCATTTTTGCCACCACAGACAGTACGATTCAATAGTAGATAAAGAAATTTGGAGCTGCCAGAAATTGTGATTTTTTACAATCAAAGACGGCATTTTTTGATATACATATAAAAAAAAGAAAATTTCAACTCCTAAAAATGACAATTTTGAAGTGTCAAAAATAGCACTACTATCACAAATGGCACTTAGCAGTAAAAAGGAAATTTTCAATTACTGAAAATAACTATTCAATACTGTCAATAATTGCTCATTACTGAAAACGGCATGTTTCAATAATAAAAAGAAAATTTCCAAATGCTAAAAATGTTAGAATGTCAAAATTTGAGCATTTCTACTATCACTGTCACTATCAGCATTTTTTAATATTAAAAAAGGGAAATTCCCAACGGCCAAAAGTAACAATTACAAATTGTCAAAAATTGTGCAATTCTACTGTCAGAAACGGCATTTTTCAATAGTAAAAAGATACATTTTTAACCGTCAAAAATGACAATTTCGAATTGTCAAAAATTCTGTATTTCTGCCATTCAGCGGTAAATAAGGAAATTAGCAGCTGCCGAAAATTGTGGAATTTTACTATCAAAAACGGCATTTTTTTATATTAAAAAAAAGAAAATTTCAACTGCTAAAAATGACAATTTCGAACTGTCAAAAAACGAACATATCTACATCACAAATGGCACGTTGGTAGAAAAAAGGAAATTTCAATTTGGACTGTCAAAAATTGCTCATTACTGAAAACGGTTTCATTTCAACAATAAAAAGAAAAAATCCAAATGCCAAAATTTTTTAACTGTCAAAATTAGAGTATTTCTACTATCACTATCAGCATTTTTCAATATTAAAAAAAGGGAAATTGTCAAAAATTCTGAATTTCTGCCACTACAAACGGTACGATTCAACAGTAAATAAAGAAATTAGTAGCATACAAAAATTGTGGATTTTTACAATCAAAAATGGCATTTTTTGATATTAAAAGAAAAAAGAAAATTTCAACTGCTAAAAATGACAACTGTCAAAAATCACACATTTCTATCATCACAAATGGCACGTTGGCAGTAAAAAGGAAATTTTCAACTGCCAAAAATAACAATTTACAACTGTCAAAAATTGTTTATTTCTACTAAAATGTACGGTAATAATACAGCGAGATCAAATAAAAAAATAGTCAAAGCAGGTCATGAACAAAAAGCCGCCGAATGTATTTTCTTAGTTCCTAAATTTAAAAATATCAATATACGCCAGCTTGACACTTGCCAATAAGTTTAGGAATTTTGGCTCGTGGCCAACTTTGACTAACTTTTATTCGATCGCACTGTATTATACGCGTCGGGTGGAACCGTGCCCGCTCGTGGTTGTACGTCAACTTTTTTCGGATACATCATAACGTGGAACGCACTTTTTGTTATAATTTTTAATTTTGATGTGATTGTTAAAGTATACATTTACCGACTGCATACAAATTTAGTATATAAAATATTACTTTAATTTAATAAATTCATTTTCCAGGAGGTGGCGGCTGCCCCCCTTGCCCACACCTGCGGACGCACTTGTTTGACACGTATTTTGGCAATACATCTTTATTTCTTGTACATTTTCTATGTGAGGAGCTTAAATTTACTTTGAAATTGCAACTAATGTAGACAATTTAGTTTTAAAGTAGAAAAATGACCTTATTTCTGGGTTAGATAAAAAGTGACAGCTGTCAAAATCGCAATTATTTGAACGTATTTAAGTACGGTATTTTTATTTCTTGGGCATTATCCACGCGAGAAGTTCATATTGAAATTATTTAATTGTTTATTGAAACAACTACACTAAAATATTGGAGACAACTAACTTGATTGTTATCAATGCATTATTTTTTTAAAACTAAACTAATTTCAATAACCAAATAAATTTGAGAAAACCACCCTCGTTGCAGATACATTGAATAAATGTAATAAAGTGTAAACATAGCCTGAACAGGTTGAATATTCATATATTCAGGCTATTTTTCGTCTTGTCAATTAACATTCCTAATTGTAAATAATTTATATTAAATAATTTAATTGTTTACTGAAACAACTGCACGAACACTTTAGAAAAAACTGATTAGATTGTCATCAATGCATTCATTTTTTTAAACTAAACTAATTTCAAGTTGTTTAAAAACCAAATTTTCAATAATTAATTGTAAACGATTGATCGATAATATTGAAAATATGTATTGGTGTACTTACGTATCGCATGATTGTGGTTTAGTGGCTCAGGTAATAGTGAATGAAGGAAATAGGGTCATCCTAGTTTTTATAATAACTTCCCTACTTCGGTTATCAACCGTGCCTCTCTCGTAGATAGTGAAATAATTCAAATACATAATCTAGGTATATATTTATTTGGCCTAAATTGAACAATGTAACTGCAAATATTCGATTTTTCGGAATGCGTGTGGTCACGTCTGGGCTCGTCTAAGAAGTTTGCAATACGTCGATGATGATAATATTTTCGCGGGGCTATTGGAAATTATACTCTTTATAACTTTAACTACTTATGAATAATCGGTTTGCTAAAGCCTATTTTCGACCCTTGATACACTATACACTATAAAGTACACTCAATTTTCAGTAAATTTAAATTTTTTTAGCTTGTTGGTAATTGTTACTATATTTTATAAACGATCGGAGATAAGTGTAGTCTCAGAATTACAGTTATCTTTGTTTTTGTGCAATTATCTTAAAATTTAGTCAAAGGGTAGATTTTCACTGAAGAATTAAGTACACTCAATTTTTGGAAAGTTTAAATAATTTTTGCTTGCTGGAAATTGTTTCTATATTTTATAAACACCTAGGAAGAAGTCACAGGATTACGATTATCTTTGTTTTTGTGCGATTATCTTGAAATTTAGCGAATTTTGACTGGACCATAAAGTAAACTCAATTTCTAGTAAAATTTATAAATCTCTGCTTGATGACAATTGTATTTATATTTTTTAAACATTTATGGAGAAGTGCATTGCAACTATTGTTTTGTGGGAACACCCCAAAATTTAATAAAGGGGTGTTTTGAAATTTTTACTGTATCATAAAGTACAATCAATTTCTAATAAGTTTTATAAATTCCAGCTTGTTGAGCACACCGGCGCGATCACGATAGCGATAGCGATGGCGATCGCGATAACGAGAAGCGGAGAATATACCGAAGCGATCACGACCACGATCGCGATAGTGCGAGCGGTACTTAATTTAACAAACAGGAAACACGTGGTAAAATAATTTTTAAAATGTGTAGCTTACATCTAGAAGAAACTCTGCTGCTTGGAGTATTAGATGATGAAAACCGTTTTTTAATGCTAAGGTAAGCAACATATACATTTATACAGGGTGTCTATAAAGTCAAACCCCGGATATTTTTTTGGAAACGGCTGGGTGGATCGAAAAATTGGCTAACTCGTAACCCATTGTTTTTGGGGTACACTTTTTGAGCGAAAATTTTTTGTGTGCAGTTGGAGCAGAAATTTCAAATGGAAAGGTATATCAAGTTTGTCGTTCGAAAGATCTCAATAAAAAAATGGTGATGTGGCCATCATGTTGCTTTCTCCGATTTAATAGAATCATTGTTATTTATGATTTATTTTCAATTTGAATCAAATTTTAAATGTAAATCGAACATTTAGACTAATTCTTTATAAGTGGTGACACCCTAATTTTTTTGCCATTAAAGATAGTTGAATTATTAAAAAAGTTGATTTTTTCGATTTTTTCCATTTTCGAGTTTTCGTTGCTGACGCGTCACGGGCTTAAAATTTACATTTGTTCTTGCGAAAGTACATTTTCCGAAGCGTCTTGAAGGGATCTTTCCAGTGATGTGTGGAAACGCGGAATCGAACCAGTGGTTTCTTCAGGAAATTATTCCAAAGCCAATTTTTGAGCAAAAGTGAGAAGTGGACCCTTGGGTAATTTTTCAGGTTTTCGTCAAAAATTTTAAATCGCCAATTTTAATTGAATCAGATTAATTTGAACCGCGTTCAATTTGGACTTTTCGTTTAGCCGCTGCGGCCGTTCAAAATCTGGAAAAATCGATTTCTTTTTTTAAATTTTCCAACATGTTCATGGTGACACGCTATTTTTTTACTATTGAAGATAGCTGAAATCAATTTCTCTCGTTCTTCTGATGAAAAAAAAGGTGTACTTCAATGGTCTACGATAACTATTAAAAAAGTTGATTTTTTCGATTTTTTGAATTTTCGAGTTTTCTTTGCTGACGCGTCACGGGCTTAAAATTGGCATTTGTTCTTGTGAAAGTACATTTTCCGAGGCGTCTTGATGATATCTATCCAGTGATGTGTAGAAACCCGGAATCTAACCAGTGGTTTCTTCAGGAAATTATGTCAAAGCCAATTTTTGAGAAAAAGTAAGAAGGGGGGACCCTTGGGTAGTTTTTCAGGTTTTCGTCAAAAATTTTAAATCGCCAATTTTAATTGAATCCGACTAATTTGCACACGAGGGACACGAATTTGAAAACCGCGTTCAATTTGGAGTTTTCGTTTAGCCGCTACGGCCGATCAAAGTTTGAAAAATCATTTTTTTTTTAATTTTTCTAAAATGCTCATGGTGACTGGCTAATTTTTTTGCTATTGAAGATAGCTGAAATTTTTACAATCAATTTCTCTCGTTTTTCTGATGAAAAAGAAAGTATACTTCAATGGTCCACGATGATTATTAAAGAAGTTGCATTTTTCTAAAAAATTCCAAGTGTATTTTTTCATGTTTTCGTCAAAAATTAAAAATCTCTCATTTTAATTGAAACCAACTGATTGACGTACGAGGAGCACAGATTTGAAAACCGTGTTCAATTTGGAGTTTTTGTTTAGCCGTTCAAAGTCTGAAAATCGATTTTTTTGAAAATTTTGTAACATGTTCATGGTGACACGCTATTTTTTTACTGTTGAAGCTAGCTAAATTTTTTTAATGCCAATCAATTTCTCTCGTTCTTCTGATGAAAAAGAAGGTGTACTTGAATGGTCTACGATAATTATTAAAAAAGTTGATTTTTTCGATTTTTTCCATTTTCGAGTTTTCTTTGCTGACGCGTCACGGGGTTCAAATTGACATTTGTTGTTGCGAAAGTACATTTTCCGAGGCGTCTTGAAGGGATCTTTCCAGTGATGTGTAGAAACCCGGAATCGAACCAGTGGTTTCTTCAGGAAATTATTTCGAAGCCAATTTTTGAGAAAAAGTAAGAAGGGGGGACCCTTGGGTAGTTTTTCAGGTTTTCGTCAAAAAATTTTAATCGCCAATTTTAATTAAATCCGACTAATTTGCACACGAGGAGCACGGATTTGAAAACCGCGTTCAATTCGGAGTTTTCGTTTAGCCGCTACGGGCGTTCAAAGTCTGAAAAATCAATTTTTTTTGTTCATGTTCATGGTGACACGCTATTTTTTTTACTATTGAAGAAAGCTGAAAATTTTTAACGCCAATCAATTTCTCTCATTCTTCTGATGAAAAAGAAGGTATACTTCAATGGTCCACGATAATTATTTTAAAAGTTGCATTTTTTGAGCAAAACGTCCAAGGGCTGTACTTGTGTACATTTTCAACTTTTCGTCAAAAATAGTCAGTTTACTCAAAAACTAAAGAGTTTTAGAAAAATACCTTTTCATAATAAGTTGTTCATTTTGGCATGAACAACTTATAAAGAATAAGTTTTTTTCTAAATCTCGTTAGTTTTTGAATAAACCGAGTTTTTTAATTTGAAGTATAATTTTACCATGTTTCACAATTTTGACGTTTTAAACGTCAGTTTCATCTGAGTTTACACAATGCTCGATGTACATTTAAAATATGATTTCAATTGAAAATAAACCATGAAAACGTAAATATAAATGATACCATCAAGTCGGAGAAAGTAACATGATGGCCACATCACCATTTTTTTACAATTTTTTTCCAACAATTGGGAAATTATAAGGTGGTAGCCTGTGGCGAAGAAGCCATTATTGGTAAGAAGCCACAGTGTGGCGAAATAATTGTCAGGAATGGATTCTTCGTGTGGTGAGATAATTATTTGATTAAAAAAAAAAAAAAATTGAAAAGTATATTACGCTTTTTTTTGTTTGATCACTTGATGAAACTTGATGAATACATCTCTATTTACTCACTACTCAATAATATCGTACGGATTATACGTTGTGAAATTTGCAGTATCATCAATTTTTTCTTATTCAAGAATCAATAAATGCTGCATTATCCGATCACACACCTCGACCCAATTTCAAAACGGCTTATCGACATGCACACGAACTTTCCTCGTACCCCCTATTGGAATCTTGAAATCTGTCATAAACACGCCGCTGTTGCCATTATTGCACAAACATGCGCGTGCTATCGAGGCGTCGAATTTCGACGTCTTGACCCCCTTTGCCTTCCGTTGATCTCGATTTTCTCGGCGAATGAAGATAAGCCCTATCTGGCGGAGGTTAACGCACCAACGAAGGAAAAATTTAAAAATTTCGAGCGCCCGATTTCCAAACACTTTCATCTTTTGGCGGTTTGTTTGGGCCTCAAATGGGTCAATGTCGTCCGTTCTTTTGGAATGCGTAAGTAAACGAACGCTTATCTGTATTATTGACAGAAACAAATTTGGCCATAATCCATCGATTTGCATAGTCAACATGATTTTTTTTAAGTGGGTCACTAGAGCAATACTGGATAAGTGAGGCTTGTTTTGAGATGTTCATTCCAATAATCTCTCCAATTAGTTTTGTTTAATTCTAGATTAATACTTCCTAAGTTGAACTCTTGAAGGAACTGGTATTTCATTGGGTTATTAGAACTAAAGCACAGTTTTATGGTTTTGTAAGTGTGTCACAAGTTTTACAACTCATCAAAGCTGTATAATAGTTTTTTCGCCTGCCTCTACCGAAACCATTTATTTCGGCCATAAAAATCTGGCCGAAACTCCGATTTAGCGTATCTAGGGCTGAACAAATAATATGCATAATCTAGACAACCTTCCGCGGAATATGAGTAGGCTATGCAAAAATCTGACAGTGACAGTTCAATGGTGCGCGATATAAATTTTCCTGAAACACTGTTTTTACTTAAAGCAGGCGAAAAAATATCGAGTGTAACTCATGCCGAAAATAGGCTTTAGCAACCCTTAACTTTTAGGCGGGTTGCTAAAGCCTATTTTCGGCCCTTGATACACTATATACTATATTATACGAGTGTGGAATATAAGTAATTAGTTCCGCAAAAAAGAGCTCGAAGAGCGAACGGATAATTTTTTTAAGGGAGATTGTGAAATATTGTCAACGAGGTATTGTGACGTGAAAGTTTTTTTTCAAAATGTTTCTTAAAATTTAAAATATCCCAAAGATTTTTTGAAATTTGTTTTTGTCCGTGTGTCTACCCAAAAACCTTTCGAACCCAGGCCCTTGGTGGCGTTGCTACACTGCTGATCAGGTGTATATATTGTTGTTAAAATAATATTTGATTATAGCTTACGTTCGTTTGATCATTAATTTATGTTTGTTAGATAATACTAGATGTGAAATGATCTTCAAATAAAGCACATCCTTTACGTGCATAAACATTGTAACACCTTTTCCAAATAATCGGATTTCGAAAGTTTACAAAAATACCTTAAATTTTGTATTAAATAATTAAACACAGTTAAATTCCTTACATCACTCGTTTATTATTATTTTAATATATGTCGAATTCCATACACAATCTGCCGTAAACGGGGTCCAAAATGAAGGGAAATAAAATTTGGTTGCAGGTTCTTGGGAACCGGTTTTTTTCGAAGTTTGGATCACCAGGAATGGGCCAAAACCGGTGTACACGGAAAAATTTGGTGGAACACTACTTTTTTTGGCCATTATATGTTCATATTTGCAGTCAAATTTTTCGTGATTTCGGGAAAGACGTTTCTTGTCCCAAGTCTGTTATTTGCATTAATTGAACATTTTGGTGACCAACAATGGATTGAAACTGATAACTATTTTTGATTAAATTTGACCATGATTAATGGTGATTAATGATTGGAAACTCACAGAATTTCGGTATTGTTTGTTGACGGGTCGCTGGATGAGTAGCCTTAATTAATGACGATCTATTTTCATTAACCCAAATTAACGTCGATCAATGGTGATTTACCATGATGAGGTACCCCACGATGTAATCATCTTTATTTTCATGTTAATTTTCCTCAAGATTATCGAATGTATCAACCAACTTGTAGTGTGACGACTTTGATTAACCATCATTAATGGTGATTAATATATGATTAATGGATGACCAATGCACAAAAAGGATGTTGGTAACCCTCGATATTGCCTGATCAGGGGCTGCTCGATGTTAACGAATAAGCGAAGTATGAATTCATATTAATGATAATTAACCTTTATTAATAATAATTAAAGCCAATTGAATTGAGATGATTAACTCAAATTAACGTCGATTAATGGTGATTAACTATGACGAGAAACCTCACGATGAAAGAATTAGTGTTTTCACGTTGATTTTCGTCATGATTTCCAAAAGTTTCAACGCACCTGTAGTATGACTAGTTGTATTAACCACCATCAATGATGATTAATTGATGATTAATGCATGTTCGTTTGGGACTTGCCGGGTGTTAATTAATGAGGAAACTTTAATTTTTATTGATGACGATTGACCTTTATTAATGATGATTAACGTAAATTAAATTCAAGTTAATACAGTAAACCAGGGTTGCTGTTGAATATTTGACGAAAATTCAAAACGATCGCTCTCACCACTGATGGCAACGCTTACTGATATAAGATTAATTATGATTAACAAGTGATTAATGGATAGCGAGTTTGAAACAGAATTTTGATATTGTTTGATGACGAACCGCTGGAAGGATTAATTCACTCGAATTCATTTTGATTAATCGTCCATTTACATCGGGCAACACAGGTGGAGAGTTGTTAGGGAACGGTGAGATCGTGTTTATCGTTAATTTGGACAATAATAGTTTCCGCGATTTCATTACCTGGTGTTTCCAAGAAGACTTACAAATGAAGTCATAGCCAGAAACGAAAGAAGAAGAAAACAGTCTCCATGATGATGTAATCTTTTTGGTTCCATTATAAATAATCTAAGAAATCCATTATTATAATAATTTACTGCTATCACAAATATCTTTGGTTGTTGATACCAGTCATTCCAAAAGTTACAAACAAAATAGTAAAAATTTGACTGCAAATATGAACACATAATGGCCAAAAAAAAGTAGTGTTTCCAAGAAGACTTACAAATGAAGTCATAGCCAGAAACGAAAGAAGAAGAAAACAGTCTCCATGATGATGTAATCTTTTTGGTTCCATTATAAATAATCTAAGAAATCCATTATTATAATAATTTACTGCTATCACAAATATCTTTGGTTGTTGATACCAGTCATTCCAAAAGTTACAAACAAAATAGTAAAAATTTGACTGCAAATATGAACACATAATGGCCAAAAAAAAGTAGTGTTCCAGCAAATTTTTCCGTGTACACCGGTTTCGGCCCCTTCCTGGTGATCCAAACTTCGAAAAAAACCGGTTCCCAAGAACCTGCAACCAAATTTTATTTCCCTTTATTTTCGACCCCGTTTACGGCAGATTGTGTATGGAATTCGACATATACTAAACACGTAAGCCCCAAAATCACGTTTTTTACAATATTTTCAAAACGCTTATAGATAGCGATTTGAAATTTTCATGAAAAATCACAAATAATTCAAGAAATATACCATTAAAATTTCAACCCTCTAATACCACCCCTTTAAAAAAAGGGTTGCCAACCCCTCAAAAAACAAGTAAACGATACATTTTATTTTTTCCCGAAAGCCGGAAACGTTCTCTAGGGGCCAGTGAAAACCGCGATTTTCCAACTCACCCCTAGACTCAGGGGTGAATTTTTGAAAATCGATTTTTTGCGATGCAGAGGTTCGCGCCAAACCTATCTCCTCCCAGGATTTTTGAGTTCGAGGATTTAAATATGGCTCAAAAAATCCCCAACGCATCGGGACAAAACGTTTGCTGTCGCACGTTCCCGTAAAAAATTTCGTTGCAAGTCCTCAAGCGTTTTTCTAGAAAATCACATTTCGGACGCTTCCGGAAAAAAGGGCGCGCTTCCCCTCACAGTCACGACTCCGAATTTCAAAGATTTTTGTATGGGGCATCATGCCCCGGGCGCTACTCACAAAGGGGCGCCAAATAGTTCGCAAAACAAAAAATTGCTGGATAATTTTAATTTTTATTATAATTGATTTCTGGAAAATATATTTTAAATTTAGCGTCAGTGTAATATAATAAATGTTAATTCGTAAATAAAAAGGAAAAAAAGGAACACTATGGTTTTTGAATGGGGGGGGGGCGCTAAAAAGGTATTATGCCCCGGGCGCGAGTTAAGCTCGCTCCGCCACTGCCGTCGTTCGTCACCGATAACTTTGCTCAAATTTAATAGGCCACACACGGACGACGGCGCAGCGCAGCGGAGGCATCGTTCGTCACCAGTTAATTTTCTTAATTTTATATTTCACAATTTCACATACAGGAACTTATGCTTGAAAAACTAGTTTATTTACTAAATGTACATTTCGAACACGATGTGTTCATTTTCAATAGTTAGCTGATGATAATATATAATAATAAATATATAAATAATAAAATAATAATTAAATTTTGTATATTCAAGTCATATATTACAAAATATGATATTTGATTATGCTATGGAATATCAAATATTATATTTGAAAATAAAATTTAATTATGAGTCTACACCGTGTTTTTTTCATGGTCAGGCCAGGAAATTCAGACGCCTCCCTCGTACATGTTAAAATTTCAATGTCTGTTAATTGCATTAACGTTATACAGCGCAAAACTTCTATCACTGTTTGTGACCCTGCAAAAAGCACCAAAAATGACCTTAATTCGATTTTAAAGCTAAAATCACGACGCACAAATCATTGATGATTCGAGAAACAAAATATTGAGTCATATCTAAAATAAACAAAATCAATGTCACTTCTGTGGAAAATAAGTGTCCAAAATTTTCTGGTAAAACACGGACTCATTCAAAAAGTGCGTGTTGACATGACCCACATTTAGACACGCAATTCAAGGTTCAATTGCATAAGTTAATCAAGTTCAAGTACCACAAAAAAATATTGCATCACTATAATTATCTTATTTATTCGCCATACACATACAGAATACAGATTTTTCTGAAAATAGTTATTTTTTGTATTAGGTGCGCGAGGTGGATGTTTTTTTTGGTGGGGTATGAGAATGTCAGTTTTTACGAGACCGTGAGGTCGAGACAAAAAAGTAATCCGAGCCCCACGCCGAGCGATTTTATTTTATGTACAAATATTTTCGGTTCGGATCACATATTTCATTAATAAATAATCTAACAAACATAACCGTAGAACGCGCAGAACTTCATTTATCATCCCAAACCAACTTTCACGTTTAAACATCCTTACTTGAAAAACAAGATATCTAAAATTTATGCTGCTATGCATATAAACTGAACCGAAAATTTCAGATGAACCGAAACTGAACCGGAATTTTAAAATGAACCGAATCCGGAACGAACGACCGGTGCGAAATAAATTTCGGTTCGGCACTCTGATTAAAATTATTAATCTTAATAGCTATACCAGTTCCAATTAAGGCTACAATAATAAAACATAATTAATAGACATTTTTATCATAATATTATTTTCGGGACGTTCATTCACAACACGCTAATCACAACTACTTTAAAATCTTTAACCCTAACAGAGGTCTAGGTGAAATTGCCCAAACGCCAACTTTATCAAGGCACTAGCAAAAAGATCAAGGTCAGGCGACATTGTATAAAATCCTGTAAAAAAATATTTCCTTCATTCTAATAAGCCCCAGTAAACAATGGTGACAATACGGGTATTCCTCGTCCTGTGTTTGATCGCGACCGCAGCAGCAGATTACAGAAACTTATGTGCAGGTGACAGTTGTGAGGCGAGTTGTGATGGCGACGATTGCAACTACTGCAGTGGTTCGACGTGTTGTGAAACATCTAACTGTAATCAATGTGTGAACCGTTGTAGCAGTTCGAACAGGTGTCGATCCTCGGGTTGCTATAACAACTGTTTGGACAGTTGCGCCGCTCCTCAGCAATGCAGCGGTTGCAACAGTTGCGCGACAAGGAGTTGCTCCAGGAGATGCCAGAGTAACGGATGCGATCGGACTCCTCCAGTTGTTGTGGTTGGTGGAGGGGGATCTGGAGGTGGTGGTTCAGATTCTAGAAATACTAGTTATAAACACGATGGAAAGTTGGATAGTAAATTGGATAATAACGTTGATATTATTACGAACGTAACCCTTGAAAATAAGATTGAGAATATCAATAATATTTCGATACCGATCCATCTAAACAGCACCAATATTAACACGATAACGGTCAAGCAACCGCCGGCAGCTCCGCCGAAGGAGGTGGAGGTGATTACCATCGTTAAAGAAAAGGAGAAAATGAAGAAAGAGAAACAAAATTGTTGCGTTGTAATCCCACCAAAGCAATGCCATTACGAAAATGAGAACCTCCAGTGTCAGCAAACCCCTTATAAGTCGTGTTCGAGCGTATGCAATTCACCGGTCGTGGTGCCGCACCCTGTGCCCGTGCCCGTGTATCTGCCCAGGCCGTACCCGGTTCCTCAGCCTTACCCAGTTATTCAAACTGTTGATAGGCCGGTGCCGGTTCCACACCCAGTTCATGTACCCGTCCCACACCCGGTACCTCAACCGGTACCTGTTCCCATGCCGGTTCCAGTACAGCAACAGCAGATATGCCCGATGACGTATTATGGGAATAATTATGTTCCCGTCTGTAACAATGTGCAGCAGGCTCAGCAATTTATGGGAAGCTCGAGGTCGTTTTTGATGGATTCGCAGTACTCCAGTCAGGCGATCCGGCCGCAGTGCTCGTTCATCAATCAACATCCATGGTTCAACTGTAATAATATGAATGTTGAAGGTAATTATTATACTTTTCTAAGACTCCTGTATCATTACACAGGGTAATGTATTATAGTACCAAGCACAGTTGTACATGCAAATACAAATAATAACATTGCTGAAGGATCTCGTGATTGAAATACCGAATACAATCACTACTATCGTAATAGTTTGCATTCATCAAGCGTGCGAATTAACAAATTTTGACAGTTGTCGCGATTTGTATTATTTTCTTATTGATAAAATTGTTTATTCGGGTTTTACTTGTGTTTGAGACTTATACATACCAAGGTAAGTTCATGAAAACGTTTCGTTGAATACTTGCATATCAAACTTTGCTCAGGTAAACGTAAATTAATAAGCGGCCTTGCAATAGATCCACAACAATCACTAACGTTGAAGTCAATCACCTGCATTTCTAATAGAACGATTTTTCTGGTGCCGTAGGAAAGATAATGTTCATAACTCAGTCAACCGAATTGCCTACGTATTTGCCTCAGTCGGCGACGATGCATTAATCCTCATTCGTCAAAATACACACTTGCTAGATATTCTTAATTTATACCATCAATTCTAATTAAACTGTTAATTTGCAACTTAATAAACATCATCGGAAAAGTATTTGTCCTAATTTCAAAAATTAGAAATTCCGCAATAATATCATTATTTGAATCAATTCAGTTCATATGATTCTATTATTGCAATCAGTCGAATCAATGAATACGATTCGAATCGATTTTGGCCGACACCCTGCATGTGGCCCGAGAGGAATCTGCCAAACTTTAGGGGGGATTTTTTAAACAAAATCAGTTATGTCAGCATTGGTCCGATTCGGAAAGGTTGGTGAATTATGGCTTGTTGAAGGAGTAGGCATTGGAAAGCATTGTTTGGCAATTATTTGTTTTGCTGTCACGTGTAAATTAACCTAACTTTTTAACCTTTAACGTTTACCAAAGAATTTTCGGCTTTTGTAATGATAACGCTAGAGCTGCCGTGCTCATCTGATATTCATCAGTGACGGTTCGCGGGTTTTTTTCTGGTACGGCCGAGGAACAAGAGGTGTTAATACAGATAGGTAGGGTCAGTTGCAGGGTGATCGCACCTATCTGTATTACCACCTCATGTTCCTCGGCCGTACCAGAAAAAACCCCGCGAACCATCACTGATATACATGTATCTATCGGTACACATAGACGACTTCGAGAAACTGGATCGTTTAAACTAAACTCAGAAGGGATGCCTGTTCGACAAGTAGAACACGAAAAAGATACCCTTCAGATGATACAACGCAGGTCCAAGAATATCTTCGCGTATTCGCATTACTGTGTGGAAAACATTGCAGAATGCAAGTTTATATCCGCACCATTTACAAAAAATTCACAATCTTAGATTTTTTTCTACGGCGAATCAATGCTTTCCAAAGCGTACTCCTTTAACAAACCATAACTCACTGATCTTTCCGAATATGACCTTTTTTGCTTAAAATGACACCCCTGAAGTTTGACAGATTCCTCCCGGGACACCCTGTATTCCAGTTTTATTCGACAAATCTTCTCGACTCTTTTCTCTGGCTATGGCCCTCTGAATGATCACCTTGCCTCAACGATTCTTAGAGTTGACAAGTTTCTTGAACAAAAGTCTGGAAATGGCATCAGTTTTCATGGAAGCCCTTGTTGGGATGATCTGCGAAAAACCGTGTTGAATACAGGAATCTGAATAGTATTCAGAGCCTGTGTCAAATGCAACAGTTTTCGAAAATCGAAATCTACGAATCATTTCTTTTTCAATTGGTTGCAGTTTGATTGATACGTTCCTAATTTCCATTACTCCAAATGTCAGTTATTAACATTTTCGGCTAATCTTTCTCATCAAGTTTTAATGGGACAAAAAAATTGCATGATTTATTAATGAACATAAAGTAAATCATGACTTTAAAAAAGACACTTCAAAGTTTTTCGCCCTCCAAGATTCATCAAAATCGATTGAAAATACGCCGAGTTATGGCAGTTCGAAAATGGTCGAAATTTCACGAATTAATTAATTAATTAGAATAGATATTATCTTCGAGAACAGATACAGTTATATGCATATACTGTGGCGGTGGCCTAGTGAGTAGAGCTCCTGCTCACGGGCCTCGTGGTCGTGGGTTCGAATCCCATCCGTGCGGTCACTTTTTCGGAACGAAGAAGTGGACGTGAGGGTCCATGGATGTCTAGTGTATATCCCATTCATTATTAACCCATGCTGCTTTGATTTAATCCCAGGTTTGATTAAAAATTACTTCTTTGTTATTGTTAACTTTTTCTACGAAATATGATTTCACTGTCACAAACTTTCCCATTTATGCAAAAAAATATGAAAAAATATTCCATAGATAGCGCTAAGGAAGTAATTTTTTTTGTACAATGTTTTTGTTTTCATTTTTCGCTTGTTGCCACATGTGGCGAACCTGGGTTAAAGAAGAGGTTAAAATGAAATCTCAAAAACTTAATTATCGTTAGTGGCCGAATAGCTAGATGCTTACGCCAATTCCAAATCATCCGCACTTCCTCAACCCGAATTCTCGTCAACCATCCTTCCTTGTAAATTATCAAAAAAAAAAAAAATATATGCATATACTCATGTCAGATACACAGTGTGCGCGTAAAGTATGGAATATATTCAGTAAAACCGAAATAAATTTTTTTTGGAAAAAATCCTCGAACAGGTCGATTTTCTTTGATAAAAATACACATTTTTGCATGAAAGTCGATTTTCAGTCGTCATTTGTTTTTGAGTAATGACGTCATCCATTTTGTTTTTAAATGGCAACCCCCTATTTTTGTTCTTGATTTTGAGAGATATTTTCATTGTCGAACTAGAAGTATAAAAATGTTGCCATCTTACATAAGAAATTTTTCGAGTAAATGACAATTGGAGGTGAGAAGTTTTTGTAAAATGACCTTGTTCCTGTGCTTGTAAGAATTTTTCCAAACAACAATGATCTTGACCTCCCATATAATACAATATGGTTTGAGCAAGACGGCGCATTCCCGCACTAGGCAACATGTAGAAATTCTTCTTGAACATTTCAAAAAAGTAGGAAGTTCTAAAAAAAAAATCAAAAATCCAATGGTCAAAAAATTGCTAAGTTGTAATGGGTAGGAGAGCCATCCTGTTGAAACCTTTCAGAAAAGAACCCTCTTCGTTCAGGATACTGGTTAATGCTTCTTCGCAAAAAATCAAGCTTTTGTTTAAAAAAAAATGTAGGAAGTTTAAAAAAAATCCAAAATCCAATGGTCAGGAGGAAATTGCTCACCAAACTGCCACGCTGTAATTGGCAGGAGCCCATATAATATAATATGGTTTGAGCAAGACGGCGCATTCCCGCACTAGGCAACATGTAGAAATTCTTCTTGCACATTTAAAAAAAAAGTAGGAAGTTCTAAAAAAATCAAAAATCCAGTGGTCTAAAAATTGTTAAGTTGTAATGGGTAGGAGCGCCTTCCTGTTGAAACCTTTCAGAAAAAAAACCTTCTTCGTTCAGGACACTGGTTAATGCTTCTTCGCAAAAAATCAATCTTTTGATTTTAAAAAAATGTAGGAAGTTTAAAAAAAAAATCCAAAATCCAATGGCCAGCAAATTACTGACGTTTGAAACGTCAAAATTATGAAAGATGAGAATGACAAATTATACTTCAAATTCTAATAATTTTTACTCAAAAACTAATCAGATTTCGAAAGAAAAAAACGTATTCTTTATAAATTGTTTACTTCGGCATTCTCTACAATTATTATTGATATAAATTTGATATATAATTATAAGCATTTCATAATTATAAACCAAAGTGGCAATTTTATGAAAAATATTTTTAAACAAAATATTTCCTTTAATCTTCAATGTTTGTTTAATGTTTTTATAATAGCTTTCATGTATAAAAACTTATCGGAAAAACAAAAAAAAAACGGTTAAGGGAAACATCCACTTCCGGTGTACGAAATGTTACCAAAAGCTTTACCAAAATTGGTTACAATAATTAATTTTTTGATTTAATTTTTTTTTTTAATTAAAAACCGAATCAATTCAGTAAAATATTTAAAAATGAAGCCATTCTTTAAACGTAAATCCCGCAGACTATATTTTCTAGATTAGTAAATTAATTTTATGTTAACCCTTTCAGCCCTGGATTTTTAAATTTGAAAAAAAAATTTTTTGTTAATTATTATTGATGGGGAGCTTCTTAAGACCATAAATACCAAATTTGAACTGATTTGATTAATTAGTATAGGAATTAATTAGTGAGGCTTTGTGGAAGTGACATCTAGTGATAAACAGCAAAAATATAGATTGTCATAGTAAGTAGAGACATGTAAATGTTGCGGTGGCAAGGGTTAAAATAATGCCTATATTCAAATTAAAACCATCTAAAATAAATAAATAACCTAAAATTTGTTCAAATGCAAAATCTAAGATAAAGAACAAAAAAAAACAAAAAAATTGAATATGCGACAATCAAAAATTCATAATTAAGGAGAAAACATTAAAATATAGGTGCAAAAAAATCGAAAAAATTGACCAAAAATCAAAAACTCTGTCCTGAACATAAAACAAAACGCAAACCAAAAAATCTAAAATTTCCAAACAAATCCAAAATGAAAAATATTTAAACTAAAAATAAAAAAGCGAAAATACAGGTAAAGATCTAAAATATGGACAAAAAAAACAAAAGAAAAATAATTTGATATTATAAGCCCCAAAAATAGCTCAAAATAAGTTTGCGACCACAATCCCAAAAGCAAATTTCAACAAAGAAATTCAAAATAAAGAGTAAAAATTAAAAATGTGTAACGAAGAAAGCGAAAATACAGGGCAGTAAAATTGAAAATTCGAGTGAAATAATTTGCCATTTATGCCCCAAAAATAACTCTTTAGCTTAAAGTAAGTTTCCGACCACAATCTCGAAAATAATGGCAATAAAATTAAAAGAAGGCCAATAAACAAAATCATTATTACAAGTTAAAAAATCTAAAATAAACGGCAAAAAACAAAAATAGACCACATCGAAAATACCGGTAAAAAAATCAAAAGTTTGCACATAAAAATTAATAAAAACGCGCATGGTGCGGGGGTGCGCCGTCTTGCTGAGACCATATTATATTATTTGGATTCATTTTTGTTTGGAAAAAACGCTGGAACAAGGTCATTTTGCAAAAACTCTAAATATCAAGTTCTCACCTTCAATTGTCATTTACTCGAAAAATTTCTTATTAAGATGGCAACATTTTTATACTTCCAGTTCGACAATGAAAATATCTCTCAAAATCGAGAACAAAAATAGGGGGTTGCCATTTAAAAACAAAATGGATAACTTTACTCTTAAATAAATGACGACTGAAAATCGACTTTCATGCAAAAATGTGTGTTTTTATAAAAGAAAATCGACCTGTTCGAGGATTTTTTCCAAAAAATATTTTATTTCGGTTTTACTGAATATATTCCATTTTTTAGGCGCGCACTGTAGAAATAAGGTAAAATATGATACAGGTATTAAGAAAATTAAAATACAAACATAGGACAAAATAACATACAGGAACACACAATAAATTTTTTTAACACTAAAAAGCCCTCCCAATTAAAGAGGACAGTGCACTTTGTACGATAAGGCTTCTTTGTACTGCAAAATTCACACGAGGTACTATAAAGTGGCATATGACGCCTAAAAAATAAAGTGCGAGGGTCAAGTGCGAGCTGATGCAAGATATAAGGTATCTTGACTCTTGCACTTTTTGTTAGAAATGCCGAATTCGTCGGTTTTTAGTTCACGTTTTGCAAGCTTAGGTAACGTACCTCAACTAGCCCACTAGCCACAATTATTCAAATTTCTACTCTGTGATCAACTTTATATTTTTACCGAAACTCGGTGCTGTATGCCCAGTAACAGTAACAATCATCATAAATTGTCCTTAACAGTATGTTTATTATAATTTTTGATAAGAGGTGGCGGTGAAAAAAAAACAATTTTAATACTTTGATTCAGAGACAATTAACAGGAAATCCTAAGTATATTTGGTTGCCTACGGTTAATAGATTATTTTACTTATGACATTTATCAAGTGAATCAATTTAGGCGCGTTTCCAAAATCGTGTTTTCCTTATCAAAAATTATAACAAACATACGATAATATTGATTATTACAGGTTGTGCATCGTGCCTACATTGCCAAGGCGCCTACAACCCATCAAACTGCATGCAGAGCCCCTACTGCTCAAACAGCTGCAGACATGTCCTCCAGCAGGTCCACTTCCCGACAACGATTGGCCAAAATTGTAGGGTGGCAAACGGCCAGTTCACGTGCGTTTAGATCAACTTATCTCCTCTTAGAATACGTTAAATTTTTTATTACACAAATACTATTACAATCTTAATAAATGGTGAAATCGTTGTTTTTATTTGCGTATTGCCCAAGACTTTAAACATATATATGTACATACATTACTCCACGCGAAATCATTAAACGAAAACAAGATGAAGCGTGTGGTCGTTCTAATCCTGTGTCTGTCCATGGTCGCGATAACCCTATCATTGCCGATTGATAATGAAGAGGTCCAAGACATGATAAAGAAAGATTGCGTTGAAGACGATTGTACGGATGAATGTAGAGGTGAGAGTTGCTATAACAATTGTCGGGCGAATTATCGAGGAGGATGCAGGCAAAGGTGCAGAAGTAATTGCGAAAGATCTGGAAGGTGTTGCAACGAAGAACGCGGTACTACCCCCAAGACAATCCTTCCAACACCAACAACAACTGGGAAATCAAAAACGGATTCAACTAAGGTCGAAGATTCTTTCGATCTTACTGCTGCTCATAAAAACATGGTCGATGCTAAAACCAACTTATTAATGACGAACAAAATAAACAACGAAAATTCCGTACATATTCCGATCGAGGTTCACCAGAAAAATGTGAACGATTTCGTAATCGAATTGGCGCCACCTTCTTCGGGTGGTACGGTTGTGAAAAAAGAAAAGACTGAGACTGAAATCGAGACTGATAGCGAGGAGGAAGATAACTGTTGTAATGGAGGAGGCAATTCGTGCTGTAATGGAATTAATAATAACTGCTGCCAGCAAAATTCGTGTGGTAATAATTGTCAACAACAACAACAACAAGGGTGTTCCCAAAATTGTAATTATGCACCAATTCCTCAAGTACCGTACACCAGCCCATGCCAATCGACTTATTATAATGGTAAACCGATAACGATTTGTCCTAATGAGTTGGCCACACAGCAATATCTTATCATGATGAAACAGTCAAATGGAAATGGTGACTATCACCCTGAGAAGATGACTCTCGGCAACGCTAAAGGTAATTTATTTGATTATTAGAATTTTTTATCTCAACTCAGTTTTGGTCTTAATTTCAAAAACTGTAGCGCTCAGAATCAATACAAACAAAGGGTATATACAGGGTGCCCGGATTTCGTAGGGACAACATGGGCAACTTCTGTTAGATTACTAAAAAATTGCACAGATAACATTGGTTTTATGAAGTGCCAAATAAAGTGTTTAAATTGGTTCAAGCCGCATCTCGGTATCTTGGGTAGCAGAAGAGTTACGGCAAATTAAAGAAATGGGGAGATTTTGTTTTTATTTTAATATCGAACAAGTGGGCCATGAGAAGTTGGATTTGGGGGTTAGATTCTTAATGAGCTCTCGAGCCTGCACCTTTTTGCAAATTTGACCATCTCTCTATCTCTTCAAATGCAGAAGTTGCCCATGTTGTCCCTACGAAATCCGGACACCCTGTATTGTAAAATTTTATAACCATAGATAATTGTCGATCAGCGATGGCTTATGGATGTTTAACGGGAAGGCTACAGGAGAAAATGTAACCAAAACTTCAGCGAAATACTTGCTCACCCCGAATCGAACCTGTGGTTTCTTCAGGAAATCATTTTAAAGCCAATTTTTTCTCAAGTTTTCGTCAAAAATAAAAAAACGTCAATTTTATTGAATCCTACTAACTTGCACCCGAGGAGCACATATTTAAAATCCGCGTTGGATTTGGATTTTTCATTTAGCCACTGCGGCCGTTCAAAGTCTGAAATAATCTACTTTTTTCAAAAAATTGTTTTTGCTAATTTGTTTGCATTTTTTCCTAGATGAAATGTTTGAACACCAATCAATTTTCTTCTCGTTCTTCTGATGAAGAAAAAGGTCTTACAAAACGATCTACGATGATTATTAAAAGAAAAGAATTTATTTTTTCGATTTTTTGTATTTTCGAGTTTTCTTTGCTGACGCGTCACGGACTGCAAATCGACATTTGTTCTTGCGAAAGTACATTTTATGAAGCGTCTTGAAGAGATCTTTCCAGTGATGAATAGAAGCCCCGAATCGAACCAGTGGTTTCTTCAGGAAATCAGTTCGAAACCCATTATTGAGCAAAAGTAAGAAGGGGGGACCCTTCTACCGATTTCCACGTTTTCGTCAAAAATTAAAAATCGCTCATTTTAATTCAATCCGACTAACTTGCACCCGAGAAGCACAGATTTGAAATCCGCGTTCGATTTGGATTCTTCGTTAAGCCACTACGGCCGTTCAAAGTCTGAAAAAATCGATTTTTTCAAAATGTTCATGGTGACTTGCCAATTTTTTTGCATTTTTTTCTAGATGAAATTTTTTAACGCCAATCAATTTGGCTCGTTTTTCCGATGAAGAAAACGGTATTACATAAAGGTCTACGATGATTATTAAAAGAGTTGATTTTTTCGATTTTTTTCATTTTCGCGTTTTCTTTACTGACGCGTCGCGGGTTTCAAATTGACATTTGTTCTTGCGAAAGTACATTTTCTAAAGCGTCTAGAAGGGATCTTTCCAGCGATGAATAGAAACCCCGAATCGAACCAGTGGTTTCTTCAGGAAATCATTTCAAAGCCAATTTTTGAGCAAAAGTAAGAAGGGGGGTCCCTTCTACCGATTTCCACGTTTTCGACAAAACTTAAAAATCGAATCCGACTAACTTGCACCGGAGGAACACAGATTTGAAATCCGCGTTCGATTTGGATTCTTCGTTTAGCCGCTACGGTCGTTCAAAGTCTGAAAAAAATTACTTTTTTCAAAATGTTCATGGTGACTTGCCAATTTTCTGCATTTTTCCCAGATGAAATTTTTTTAACGCCAATCGATTCAGCTCATTCTTCTGGTGAAGGAAATTGTATTACATAAAGCTCTACGATGATTATTAAGAAGTTGATTTTTTTATTTTTTCCCATTTTCGAGTTTTCTTTGTTGACGCGTCACGGGCTTCAAATTGAAATTTGTTCTTGCGTTGGCTACTCCGTTGGAGTCCAAAGCAAAACCAACATAATCACTAGTTCACGATATACCAGCAGATGACGCTAATAGAAGGTAATTTAAATTTTATTGATAAAGATTTCATATTCACCAGAAGTTACGCACACAAGCTTCCCACAATCCCAGTTAGGATAGCCTATGCTAAGAATACCAATGCTACCACTTTGTTTTTTTTTTAGGTTGTAATCTTTGCATATATTGTGATGGAGTCTACAATCCAAGCGTTTGCATGAAGACACCTCAGTGTTCCGATGTTTGCCGGAATTATTTGTTAGATCCCAAAACCGTTTCGCCTATCAAGTGTACTTTATCTACAACTGGGGAATACGCGTGCAAACGAGTATATTAATGAAAAGACATATTTCTTTTATAATGCGTTTTGGGTAACAATTGATTTTTTATTTTATACATTTTGTAATTATTATAGTTGTACTTGTACATCTTTCATTATGTTTATTATGTTTCTGTAATGGATTCAATTAAAGAATTCTCGTTATGAGTTTCGTTTCTCATTTTGGGGAAGAAATGCATTGTTTATCTTTAATTTGTGGTACCGATTAACTCCATTCGGTTTGCAGTCACAAGTCACACAAAAATTGTAGCCGTAGTGAACTGCGCAACATGCCACCAGATTTTGGTAAGACTCTACTTACTACATGAGATACATGTTTATCACCTGTAATAGAATTTCCACAGACACATAAAAAATAACTCCACGTCTTGATTCGTACTAACTAACTGATAAGTAACTTTATATTTGTGATTTACCTTTACACTATTTGTATTTTGGCTGAGAATAAAAGGAGTCAGCTAGGACAGGTAGAAATGAGCACCAAATTCAAATTCGAAAAAACATGTATTATATTATCTCTACAAATATTGTTTTAAAAAAATAGTCGTTTTAATGGAAGGAATTCAGCAATGGCATGAATTAGCGCGATAGTCTACTCTTAGGTGTTACTACACAATAAATTACTTTTATTCATGGTAAACATCAGAAAACGGTAACAACGTATGTGCATAAATATAAAACGTTACAAAATACATTTATATAAAAAAAATTTAATATATTAGGAATGTTAAATAATAAATAGGTGTGCGGAAATAGCGAAGACAAGCGTATTTCTCTTAGTTACGATTGCGAAGTGTCGAATGAATCAAGTGTACCTACCAATGTACGTAAAACTTTTAAATGCTAGTCGTCGAGCTGAAGCCTGTAATTGCTGGATTTAGTTTATAGGATTAACGAGTTGCAGGGAAAAGGGGGTCTACCTAGAGAGCTGCTGCAGGCTCAAGTTTTCCTCCGACGGGGAATCCTTGAAAAGCGTGGTTGATAGGTCCATTGCTACGTAGAGACCGCATAAAACTAACGGACCAATGATTGCGCCTTCTAAACCCAGGCAGAATATACCTCCGGCTATAGCCAAGCCCGTTAAGTACGGATGTCCGCTGTAAATCAAACAATATAATCAATTTTACATAAATTCAAGCATTGCACACAAATTACATATGATCAATTCTAAATTGAAAAAAAAAACATCAGGAAACTTAAATAGTAGAATCATTTGCTACGCCATCTAGATATCGTCCCTAATCCAAATACATATGGTATACTCTGTTCAAATTTTATTCTAGCCGCGGTCGGGGTGCTTTTTGTCCTTTTTTGATAGTAATAATTGAAGTATGTTAACCTATAATTTCAATTTAATTTATATATGAATGAGGGATATTATAAAATGCAACATTGCACTACACAACCAAAAAAATACAATGACATAACCAAATTGTTAGTAACTTTATCTACGACCACTACTGTAAATGCCCATTATCGTACAATGCGCGTACTGCGTAAATACACCAAAACACCCACGTATGTTAGAGCCCGCTTGTAAATTAAAGGTACGTGTGTGTTTGCCATAACATACTAGTGAGTTTCGTTTACGAACTTTTGATTGGTTGAGAGTTGCGCGTTTGTTCGTTTTTATTAAATATAGTAGTCCGCGATTGTTAAACGTCACATCACGCACCCCGAAGCTGTCACTTCGCTATTCCGCACATTCTCATTCAAATGCAATGATATCCAGAAGTAAGTACCAAATAATGAGGTATGTAACCATTGTTAATGAAACTCTTTTCAATTCTTGCAAGATAAATAATGTCCAGTAACAGCAACAACGAAAATGATTAAATAAGCGGCCAACAAGTTTCTCCCTGCTACGCCTCGCGATACAAAAATGTTTAAGGAACATTTATGGACTGGAGAATCAAATATAAATTAAGGTGAGAGTGGTCGTAGATAAAGTATACTACATAACGCGAGTTGTAAAGCAATTACGCGCTCGTGAAATTGCGTTACTCGCCGCTACGCGGCTCGTACGCAATTTTTTCACTTGCGCGTAATTTGCTATTTACAACTCTTGTTACGTAATATACTATTTTACTACTAGTGAACAGCCAATCACCACGGGACTTCTTTTGCCTTTTTTTATTTGGTATGTTTCTTAATATTTGTAGCTAAAGGGGCCCAAGAGAGGAGCCCAACGAAAATATCACCCTAACAAAGCCTACTGGGGCGAGAATAAAATGTGAACAGAATACAGAGATCGGACTATTTCTGGCCGTGCTGGCGGACATCGAAAATTAAGTTGTCACGTAAACAAATACTAACCCTTTCATCTCTGCATAAATTGTAGCATCCACGACCGATATGGGCAGGAATTGAACGGCCGCAAACAATACAGCCTGAATCCCCTTATCCTGCGCCAGCCACAAATCGAAGACCGCAGGAATGCAAGCCCAGTACGTGCCTAAGAAAGGCGCCGCGCCGAGTATCGCAGCCACAGCTGAAGCATTTAAACAAACAAACAAACAAACAATCACGACCGAATTAACCAAACCAAATAAATACCTGACGGCAAATACACGATCTTAACGCCGAACAAGTTGTGTATAAACCACGTCCACAGTCCATAAAACGCCGCCATCTTGAAGGACGCGACGAACACGCCGTTGATGGCGTCGCCGAGCGCCAAACCGAATCGGCTTCCGTTGGTCGAAAACTGGGTCATTAACTCCACCGGTTTGTAGAGTTTACCGCTGGAACTTAGGAGGTAGAAGAGGGTCGTCAGGAAAATGATCTGCAATTGACCGTTTCACAAATTTCGCAATTAGTTTCGCTAAAAGCTAATTATCAAACCATGTTTAAGATAAAATTGAGAACGGCCGTTCCGCCACCAAGCAACACAGACACAATAGCACTGAATGATCCCAAAACTAGACTGATGTTTCCTTTTACTATCGACCATACGGAGTCTAAAAGGGAGAGCAGCGTGCCCACGTTTTGGTTGATGAAGGACATGATGCCGCTCAAATTGAACATTTCTATAAAAATAAGCGTCACACGGTGTTTTGAAAACTAATTAAAAACGTGACTCACCCGGGGATTTCTGCAAATCGTCTATAAAATTATTCCAAGACGTCTGGACAGCGTCGGAGGTGACTTGGGGGCCGCCGACGCTATCCGACGCCATCCAAGTCTGATAAATCCTGTCCCACAATTCCAAAACTTGTTTCTCCAGCTTCTCGGATTTCGTGGGATCGACTCCGTTCATCATGCTCTTGACACCTTTCGAAATCCCTTCCCTTCCGTACTGATACGCGTTATCCAGAATGGAATCGACGGTACTATCGAATGTCGGGGGTAGCAATTGACGTAATTCTGGATTGTGCACGACTGTTTGATTGATGACGTTGCTGGTCATTTGTACAAGCATGATCGCTTCGGCGTAGACCTAATTAAAATAAAATTCGCTAGACCAAGGCTAAGACGCAACATACGCGATTCTTTTGTAGCAGCGACTTAAAAAGTGATGATTGGCCGCAGATGAGTAGACTTTAGTTACGATACAGTTTCATCAGAGGCTGTAAGTCACTTTGGATGTTTTGTGATGCGCATGTGTAGTTACAAAACTAACAGATGGAAGGATGATGTTGATGCGGTCGTGTGTGGTGAATGACTGCATTAAAAATACAGCAAAGTCAATCTCTACATTCATATAGCACAGTGGCCGATAGTGAACTTTCCTAGAGGAGGCTAACAGAATAGTATATTCAGAAACAAGGTTAAAATGGAAATTCGATGCGCGAGGAACCACGAGCATCTGAATTTCCATTCTTACCGAGTAGCAGACTATACTTTCTCCTCGACCAGAAAAATAGAATAATCAAATAATGAACACAAATAACTTACGTTTTATTATCACGTTTGTGGTTATGTTTATAGTATTTTGACAATTGTGATATCCAAGGCTAATTGTTTTATTCGGAACGGTGTGAGAATATTCATTCTATTACTTGTTATGGAATGAATTACATGCAAAATGCATAAGCGCAGAGCGTTTTGTTCTATAACAAGAGTGAGAATGTGAATGTTCTATGATCAAAATTGATTTCAGAATGCTTAAATTCCAGTGGTCGTGGAGAAACATGTTACCGCGTTTCTACAACCGTCCTAGAAGCATTACTGTTACAAAGGAAGCAATTATTTACTTCCATAGCCTCTTCTACGAACTTTCACAAGGCGCAGCTAATATGACACCACAGAGGAAAGACAATCTTTACAAAAGTGGTCCAAGCGACGGCTCCAAGTCACGTAAACAAAACTAAGGCGCGGGAATAGAAGTTGGGAGCAGCTACCCATGAGTCGGTAAAGGAAGTAGACTGAGGAACGTGAACACTAGAGTTATGACTTTTTGGAACTTTTTGAATTTTTTTTTTCCTGGTGTTACAAACTTTTCCCTATTCGTTAGTCTCTCGGTTTACGTCAGTTATTTGGACTAAAAAACCTTTCACACTGAATGTAATTTCACTTTTTACTTCCCTATTGGGATATAACGGAATATTATAACATTTCATGAGGAAAGTTGAGTCTGCAAGCAAAACATGAACATATAATTTGGTATCAACTACAAAAGGTCGTCCCATTCCAAATGGAAAATGACATAAATGTGGCCCTTTCCAACAGTTCTCTAGTAGTAGTAGTAGTAGTTATGGTGAGAGTGCAGATGTGAAAAGCAACACTGATTCTAAATTTGCTCAAGAGTCTGATGCTTCCCCTACGAAACAAAAGCATCAAGGAACTAAATGTGCAATGAAGCTGGTTTCCAAAGTTTCTTGTTTTGAAAACGGAAAAATCAATGAGTAGGAAAACATAAGTCAATTAGTTCTGTCGGAATGTGGTGGTCGGGATCGAACTGTCATAACTAAACATCACTTTTCTGCAGCAGTTGTTTGAGTGTAAAAACCGGAAATGATTTATAATAAAATTGTCGGAAGGTGACAGTACCTTACAATTTACATTTTTTTAAAGCATTATGCCACAAAGTAATCGCTAGTGATTTTGCTAAAATCTATTTACCTGTACTAATATGAAGATGGAAGCGCAAACGACGAAAATAATGAGGCCGGAAATGACCACGCAACTAGCCACGGTATCGATACTCTCCTTGATATTCATCTTAAGCCACTGATTGATCTTGAAAACGATTCTATACAAACCCCTAACAGGCACGGGCAAAATGGCATCGTATCTTTCCTGGCACCAGGTCGTGATCCGACCGGTGACAATTGACCAGTAGTTGTGCATCCAGTTCCACAATCCCAGATACATACCGCAACGCTTGATGGCAAATATAACGATGGGTATGCATAAAATCGGCACAAACATTATGTTCTTCCAGAAGAACATCGAGGCGCAAGCCCATAGCAGAGAGTATATGTAAAAATCGCTGGCGAAATCCTCGTTGCTCGGCTTGAACGTGCGACTGGATCTGCGCCAGGTCAGCAGTCCTCGATTCTTAAAATGCAAATTACTGACCGAGGGTTGCGAATGTGACCGTCTGACCTTGGGCGGGGAAACGGTCAGTTCGTTGACGGAGGGTTGGTTGATTATGTGGACTTTTCCTTTGTCGGTGATTAATAGGCTGGTGTTTCTTTGGGATTTCGGTTTGTCGTCGAATAGGTCTAGGGACCAAGGGTCTCTCTTTTCTGGGGATTTCTCTTCGTCGCCATCGGCTTTCTCATCCTGTAACTTAAAATTAGTTACGCGGAGGTATTATATAGTATACTTTGATCAATGGATCTTTGCGTGCACGTCATAGATAGCCGGACCTAGTTCCGAAAACATTTTCATGCGTTTACTCTCTCTACGATAAGTTAAATTAGATGCAATCATGTGTGTACGTATGTCGTCCAAGGCGAGAAAACTCAGTTTTCGGTAATGACGCACACGCAAAGATCCATTGATCCAACTATACAATCGCGCAGAGGTGACAGTGACTCATCGCCTCATGTTGCCTAAATTAAGTTTCTAGTAAACGTATGTCCATAAAATAATTTGATTCAGTCTAGGCGGGAAATTTAAAAATTCTCGAGCGTGCAAATATTTTCCCGATGAAACTTTGCGTGTGCATTTTTCGGAAATCGGTAAAGACAACTGACAATCGGGCATTAAATTTAACCTTTTTATTGATGAAATGGATACAATCAATTCTGCTCTTAACTAAATCGAAATCGGAGACGGTCAAAACCAGATGCAAGCACGTGAATTTTGAGGTTAGAATAGATAGAATGAGAAAAGACATACGTTGCACTTAGCCCTTGAATTTACATATCGACATACGTTTCGTATTTCATTTCGTTTTTCTTAAGCATGCGAACGAGTATATATATTTACCCAGACGCGATGATTAGATCGAAAAAGCATGAGTCACTGTCACCTCTGCACGATTGTACTATAGTGAGTATCGATAGAAAAAAAACTTACTAAGGGCTCTCGTTCTATGTTTTCTACTAATTTCACTTCCTCTTTCTTTACAGGTTTCTTTTTTATTTCATCCTTCTCTTTACCGTGTAATGCATATTTAATGCAATCCATGAATGATGCCTCATCTGAATATAAGAAATATTTATTGAAAGGTATTGTCAATATGTAGACTTAAATAAATTCAATGAAGACGAAAGTAGGCTGAATATATGAATATTCAATTATGTCTTATTAGGACTACAAACAAATAACTTAGTGATATATAAACTTAAAATTAATGATAAAGTAGAATTTGAATTTTGTACACCGTGGTAATTTTTTGATGGATTTTTCGTTCTTTGCCATTTTTCCGGTTGCAGTAACTTACTTTCCATTTTTTCCAAAGAATTTAATTCCTACTCACATAAATCACTAAAACTGAAATCAATGTCTAAAGTTCAAACCTCGAGTTGACTGTTTCTTTTCTATTTGCTTGGTTTATTTATACTCTGAACCAAACGAAGAGCAAAAGAATCATTTAAAATTAGTGGACGCATCCACTCAGCGAGTCACTTCAATGTCTAAACTAAGCATAGAGCATAAAGCAAAGACCAAACAAAAGAAGGGCCTCACTTTATAATTTCACCATTATAAATCTTTAAAAACAAAAGTCGGGACTGTATAGACAAACATATAAAAAGTTATTTTAGAATATTTTGAAAAATTGTGTCGATCTTTCGCCAGCAACTACTCGCTCTGCCAGGCAACAAGGAAACTCAACGGACCACTACTACCAATTCCCCCCATAGAGGACCAAAACGAAAAATGGGCTAGAAGCGATGCAGAAAAGGCTAATGCATTTGCTCAACACCTTGCCGGAGTATTTAAACCATTTGACATTGATGACCAAGATGGCACAGAAGAAATAACAAACTCCTTTGAGACCCCATTTTAAATAGGCATACCTACAAAACCTTTCAAATATAGAGAAGTCAAGCGAACAATCCTAAAAGGTATCAACCCCAAAGAAGCACCCGGGTATGGTCGTGACTTGATTTATACCATTTTTAGTTTTATTTACTTTATTAACACAGGACGTTGTAGGCACTTGCGTTCTCGGCCTCGACTCCTGCACAGTGTCCCAGCGACACCTAGTGTCATCTGTGGCAACTTCCCGTAACATGGGTTGCCTACTACAACTACCTACAGGTATGACCTAATAACCGGACTAATTCTCCAAAAGTTAACAAAAAAGGCAATCACGTCAATTCTACTTAGCTACTTCCCACCACAATGGAAAATAGCAGAGATACCCATGATCGCCAAACCTGGCAAAACCAAAATGACAAACTCATACCGACCAATAAGTCTACTACCCGTACTGTCCAAAATATTTGAAAAAACACTGCTCGCCAGGCTCGATCCCATCCTGGCACGACAAAAGCTAATACCCAACTATCAATTTGTGTTTCGGAAAAAAAATAACACAATTGAGCAGGTGCATGGGATAGTCAAAAAAATCAGCAACGACATTGAACACAAGAGATTCAGCTTGGCAGCCTTCACGGGCATGAGCCAATATACAACAAAGTGTGGCATACAGGCCCACTATATAAACTAAAACTAAATCTTCCTCATCACTTGTATGAACTATTAAGATCATACCTTACCAACAGATTCTTCTTAGTAAAAGTACGGTCGGAATACACAGACCTAAACAACATCAATTCTGGGGTCCCACAGGGAAGCGTTTTGGGACTAATACTCTATCTCCTATACACGCTAACCACAGTCTCCACATTCGCAGATGACACGGCAATACTGGCCTCCCACCGCAACCATAACACAGCACCAAGAATCCTGCAAACTCATCTAAATAAACTAGAGGTATGGATGAAGAAATGGAAGATAAAGGCAAATGAGACCAAATCTACACACGTAACATTTACAACAAAGAGAGACCAAATTAATAGGTAACAAGGTTCTTAAAAAAACTGTTTTTTGGTAATTAACCTCGATCTTGGTATATTACTACCGATAATAAAACACTTGCCAGAAAAGTCTGGAAAATAAAAAATATATTAATTTAAACAAATGTATTAATTATTTCCCCAAAAGAGTAAAACATGTTCGTATTGGTACACATAACATCCAGGTATACAGCTATGTAAATCCCTCGGTCGTACAGACATTTGGAAGGGCAGAAGAAAGGTGGGAACATTGGAGGGCGGATTGCGTGGCAACGAGAGAAACATGGAGAAAACAATACAGACAAGGGGAGTGGACAAAACTACTGAAGGGTGGTTCGGAGTCGCTGGATATAATCAGAAAGATTGAGGAAATGAAAAAGTCGGGCAATAGTATTTGAATTATTAATGTGTACACAATGTACGGTAGGAACATATGTTAAATGTAATAATACCAATAAAGGATTAATTAATTACAGACATGTACGTCCCTCGAACGTACAGCCATGTATGTCCCAGATTCGTACAAGTTATGCCAAAGTGACGTACATTGTATGCCCATAGGACGTCCATCTACGTAAAGAGACGTACATTATACATCCATATGTACGGAAGTGTACGTCCGTTGTACGCACCAGTGACGGTTCACGGGGTTTTTTCTGGTACGGCCGAGGAACAAGAGGTGGTAATACAGATAGGTGCAGTCACGCAGTCAGCCGTCTCTGCAACTGACCCAACCTATCTGTATTACCACCTCTTGTTCCCCGGCCGTACCAGAAAAAACCCCGCGAACCGTCACTGGTACGCACATAGGACGTCCTTGTGCTAGTAGGGTTAGACTTGCGTGCGGGCCCCCAATTTAAAATTGCGGCACTGTCCAGCAGGAATTATTGTCAATGCCGCCCAAAATATGACTCGATGAAATGCTATACTTTATCGACTGCAAGGGCGTAAAATGCTGTGGTTTGTTAACTTAACTTGCACATGAATTTCACATTTAATACATATATTTGCGGAGCGTCAACTTTCAGCCGTTGGTAAACAAACCAAAGCAAAGCGTACTCGCTACCGCTTTCAATAATATTGCACTATAAAGTATAAAGAAGTCCAACGAACAATTCAAGTTTTCACAACACGCTTTACAGTTTTGAACGTAATAACTGTTTAATTAGTATAATTGCTGTAGGCAGTGACTACTTTAAACCCAAGGATGGATAAAGCGAACTCAGCTAACCCAACAACAACATACGGAGCACAAAATTCTCGACAATTAAGACGGTTTGTAAGCAAATGAACGAGTCATGCACTTCGAACGGCGAACGCTCACAAAATGGCGTCTTAGCGCAGTTGCCACGTTTACGTTAATATCACTTCATTAGGGCATAACGCTTAGAATATGATTTCGCATACAAACAATTTATGGATTGAAGTAAGAATGTGAAAACTATCATGATACAAATATAGAAAACTGTTCAAAACTAAAAAATCTTCAATATTGTGGACCAACATTCGTCGTGCCGATGCGAAAGATAAATTAACTTACATGTTATAATACTTAATAATTCTTAGTAGGCAAGCCCTACCTAGGGGTAGATTAGCAGTTCTTAACCGGTGGTACGCGGGAGATTAAGTTACTAATACCCTAGGCACACGGAGGTAGTTTATGACCATTAGCCCTAATGATCATTAAGAAAATTGGCGATTTACAAATGTAGGTGACACATAAATATAAAGCACGCCTGCGCAGTATACGTACCTAAATACAGGTGTTTATATTTGGTTTTATATAAAAAAAATCATACTTCTTTTAAAAGGTTGGATTTAATTGATGGGTTACATTAAACAACGCCCCACACGTGCTGATTTTTATATCAACCAATTTTATTCGCCCAAATGTATGTGATTTCACAACAAAGAGTTATAAGAAAAGAAAAAGTGTAGGAAAACTACGAGAAACTCGTACGGGGTACAATATACAGAAACAGCAAAGAAAAAGTTTCCACGTTCGCATATTGCTAAAAGTAAAGTAATATCAGCTGATCGCCAACTGTCATTCATGACAGCGATATTTTTCAAATGACTGGCGATGTTACACCGGCGATGACCTGTTTTAAACGTCGTCACCGATTCTTATGATCATAAGTTTATATGACGTTATTAATGATCATTAGTATTATGTTGATGTGACACACGGCGAAGTTAATGATCATTAAATAGCTCCGTGTGCCTAGGGTATTACAGTAATAGATTTTTTTTTCTATCTATTTTTATTCAACTTTTTGTTAATGTATACTTTTTCCCTGTAATTGTAATTTTTTTCTGTTGGGAAATAAATCGAATTATTATTATTTTGGTAGTGTCGTTATTTGGATTTCAAAACAGTTATATACACGGTGTTCCATAAATATACCGTCAAGCTTTTAGGGGTGGTGGGGGACATCAAAACAAACATATCTTATTCTATAAACCTAGGTCCAAAAGCTTTTCGTTTTTGAGATACAGGGTGTTGAAATTTGTATAAAAAACCATTTTTTTAATTTATTTATTTAAAGTATGACGTCATTTTTGTTTCAAAATTTTGAAGTTTAAAACGTTACTAGCATCCGATCTTGCATAAATCACTCGATGTTTGTTTAAAATATTATTTAAATTAAAAATAAAGCATGAAAGTCTAAACATAAATAATTATTATACCATCCAAATCGGAGAAAATAACATGATGGCCACATCACCATTTTTTCAGGCAATTTATACATTTTCTACTTTTCCAATAACTTGACAAAAAAAATTTCTAACTGAACAGGGGTTTATCAAAGTGATAAAACTAGATGTTAGGCTTACCCATATAGCACAGATACGTCCTATGTACGTACTATGGACGTATTGTTTTAGAAATGCACACGTCCAATGTACGTACATCTTGGTCCGCTTTCGTCCCATGTACGTACATGGTATGTCCATTTAGCACAACATTCTACCAATTCTGGACGTACACAAATTTACGTATGTAGGACAAGTACGTCCTATGTACGTACTATGGACGTATAGTTTTCATCCCATGTACGTACGTAGTATGTCCCCATTTGGTACAGCATTGTACCAAATCTGGGCACACAAATGTATGTACATAGGAATTACGCCATTAAAAAAATCGAATTTTGTTTATGGCATCCGCCAGTTTGGTTCCAATATAACAAAGAAAAATTTTGTGTCAAATTGATTAATATTAACACGTGCAAGTAATCAATCGAAATTTCCCTTTTCAATCAAAGACAAAAGGGGGGTTTCAAAGTGGATTTATTTATTTACAAGAAAGGTGATTCTTTATGGGGGTGCCGTTGGCTCTGACCTAACGACGATGAGCCGAAGTCTGCCGGTTGACATGCCTGTTGCCCTTTTTAAATGGCCGCCGCTACCATTCCGTCGGTTTATTATTGGGGCGCCCTCTGTTTGATTTGATTGCGGTCTATCTTGCATGGTGGAGGATATTCGTCCAGATATGTACGTACTATGGGCGTATATTTATGTACGTACAGTGATGTACCTACCAAGGACGTATATTTTTGTACGTACAATAATGTACGTACACTGTACGTTCATATTATCCCCATGGACGAAGTGTGCTATGTGGGTATCACTTTGATAATAATATGCTTAGTTTCAAGTTGATTTTAAATGGAATTTTATTGCTGTACCTGTGATTGCAATGTAACATTACGACCTGATGTTATTAATTATACTATTTATAACCTGCAAATTTCTTTTTTTAATAGATTTTTAATCTTTGAAAGACTCATCTAGATTTGCGAACAGGTTGTACTACATAAGTATAATTCTCAAGTACAGAAAAAGCCAAGTCTTCTCTACCATGAACAAGTTTATCGGCTGTACATTCTTAAATAAACAGTTTAACAAAGAACATTATAATAACACGAACAATTACTCACCTAACTCGGACTGGATATCCAATACTTCACTTAAGAATCCGCCGACGAGAATCAATTGCAGAATAATAAAAATCGGAATTTGAAAGGACCCAAATTGCTTGGCAAAGTAGCAGGTCAACAAAAGCCAAACGGCCATCGATGCATAATGAAATTTTTTGTTATTCGCTGGCTTCCATAGTACAACCATTAAAGACATGTATCCGATTAATACCAAAGCAACCTGCAAATATTAATAAACCGTTTGTTGGATAATGAGACGTTTGGCAGGAAAAGAGTTTAATTGGTGATTTGTTTTGTAGCGATGATGATGATGATATTTTGAAATTTCATATTTATTCCTCTTTGTTCTTAGTTGGACTGAAATTTGATCAGTTCAATCAAAAACAAGGTACTTACAAAAAAATGAATTAATTTACAAAAGAAACAAAACCTACCTTTGGTTCTTTACTTTATTAAAACCTGTAAACCCAGAAAACACTATTTGTATTTGTCTGCATACTTAAGAAACCCTCCCTTTAAGTTTACTGGTCATATAGTAGGATAAGGCCCACCCATAACCCGATTACTTAAGATACAAAACACTGCTATGAGTCGTCTTTAACAAAATCAATCAATGAGAACATTTCATCTAATTAAAAACGTAGGTTTGAAGCTTGTATTTTAATAAAATGAATGGTTGGCGGGTGGGTCATATCCTTTAATAAGACCCTGCAAATTTTTTTACAAATTATATGATTTCAATAGTAACATAAAGTCGACAATATGCAAAAAAGCCTATACCGATATATGGCCAAACGGCCAAACGGTAGAACATTCGTGGCAATGTGAAATTTATTGAAACCTCCCTAGACTGCAGATTGTGCAAATGAATAACAATATTCAACATAAAAATGTCCACTGATACATAAATCTGTATCAGCACATCTCTAGTTTTAATCAATTAGACTTGATTGCCAACTTCATACACATAATTTAATTATTGAATGCTTTGACTATATACTAATGGACTGCTATTCCCCCTCCATTTCCCATATGATCACTGCTCTAAAAGTTGTCCACGAGCTGGAGCCCGATATAAGTCCCGCCCCGGAGCCGAAAATGGAGCGTAATTTAAAAACCGGAAAGCAAAAAAATATTTCTTGATGTATTCATTAGTAACGTGGAGAATGTAAATGCGAGCATATTTCGGCAACTCGGGTCCACTTTCCTGCCTGTTCTTTACAAGCAAAGCATCAACCCATAATTTGCAAAGTTCCGGATTTGATGGAAATCTAATACAGAATTTTAGGTTATAAGTCAAAAGTCAACCGACGTGTACATCAGCTGACGAGTATTATAACCGCGTTGGCATATATACGTGACGTATTACAGCCTTTCGAATAGCAATATTTTGACATAGTTTGAATATTTGACAATATAAATGTTTATATATTCAAAGGTGTGAATAAATTGCAGTGTATCACAATATGTAATGCGAGCTCATAGAGTCATATGTCATAGACACAAAATGGCTACCAATTTAGTAACATACCGCAACCACTTAGGGTCCCGCCGCGCCACCGTTGCTTGGAGACACACATGAAGCGGCGCTAGCAGTCCATTGGTATATAGTCAAAGATTGAATGCTTTAAGCTATGTTGGACCTTTCTATATTTCATATTCATAAGCAATGATATGCTTACATCCTCCTAATTTGAATGATTATGTAAAAATATACAAAACCAAATTCCATTTATGCATTAAAACAAACAAAATTTGACTTTATATGCATTATGCTTTTTAACCGCTTGGCTTACAATCAAGAGTTAATTCATTTTGACTTTAGCGGGGAATAATTATCAGAATTTAACTCTTTCCGCACATTAAATTATGTTACCAATTTAAAAATGAACAGCGCCCCTCGGAAGTAACAAGCAAATATACCCAGTTGAAGGATTTTACAATCGATGACCAATTAGGCAAATGCTTAATTAATACCAATACTACTATTATGAGTATGCATAAAAATCCAATCTCTAGTTATTACTTACAATCGTCATTGATGAACAGTCAATAAACAAGTCGATAATCCAGTGCGAGAAGGACCACATCTCGACGATAACGGTAATAAGAAATTTCGGCATATAAAAGTAAATCAGGTGAAGCAAGCCGACGCCTACAACGCTCAACGACATTATCTTCCAGTGCTTCTTAAGCGTGCACCCGATCAACTCGGCCATATCGTCTATTATATTAATCGGAATGAAGAATATTCCGATGACAATGGGGGTCCTCAGTTCCTCCATGGAGTCGAACCATTGCTTGAATCGTTGCGCCAAACTGTACTTGAACGGATGCAGAACCGAGCCGACCAGCAGGGCCCAGATCAGGGGTTTTATGAACGGTTCGAGGATTAAGTACAAGGCCCACAATGCAGCGCAGCACACGAATAACAGGAACAGTGCCAGCGCGTTGTAAAGTGCATGCTTCACGGGCTTATCGTGTCCCTGCGGCAATCCTCCTATTATGTTGAAGATGCCATCGAGGGGGGACCGGTGATCCATATTTGTTCTAGGCGGTTTCACTGCACTGCATAATCACAAAACCTGGGTACTATGACATAATTGCCAAAGATAGGATACTTGACAAATCTGACCTTATTTGTAAACACACCTGAATTCGGCAGTTTGCGTAATCTGGAATCGATTTGTTGGTGCATGAATATATTATTTATAATTTCAAATGTTGTGGTTCCGTAAATATACCGTTCTATTGGTATAAATACTCAAATTATGTTTTTTGATTTGAATTTAGTTCCAAACTGGGTGCTGTGAAAATTAAAAATCATTTTCCAGTAAAACTAACGCGACCTTTTAGGCTAAACGTGTTTTATTTAGTGCTGGAGTCAAATCTGGACTTATTGTTAGTATAAAAGTGTGGTAAAAATTATATAATCCCGGCATCACATGGAAACCGATAATGGTCAAATGGACAATCCATAGACACCAACTATTAATTTAGGCGAATAATTCCCAATGAAAAAAATGTTTAGAATAAGCAAGATGACAATGTGAGAAGTAAAAAATATCCAGTATATACCATGAGATCGAAAAGTCGAAAATAGTTGGCTGCCCTTAAAACATAACCTAACTAACAGATGTTCAGTGGCGTGGGAATGGGAATTTTGACATGGAAATTTAAATAAAACAGCTAGATTATGAATCTTAAATGTATTATTATTTATTTATTTATTAGCTTTACATATCTTGTTAATATAATATGTGCCAAACAATATATAAATAAAGTTAATCACCCAACAAATTTAGGACACATCTTTGACTATATACTATATATTAGAATATAGTCAAAGGGTCACATGATTTGCAGGCGGAGTTCACAATGTGTTCTTCCACTCAAACCCATTATTCTTTTCCACATGATGGTATTCCCGATTAGCTTCAGATTATTACCATTTAGTTATTATTTTGGCCATTTCTGGCTCATTTATAACGAACTATTTCGTTGCGACATTTTGTGTCAGTGTGACATTATTATTAGTAATAATGAATAACTGCTAATATTCAAAATATGCAAAATCGTTAGATTAAAACACACACACTTGTCTTAAAAATCGGCAGATATAAACACAAGTAACCACAAAAAACCATAAAATGTCAAAATAAACAAAATACACTGCACTGGAGAATTCCAGACAGTCAACATAATTTAATTATTATCCCTATTTTCAGAAAATGTGCTGAAAACCATTTTCGATCTCACTTTATAATTACATGCTACTTTAAGTAACTTTTACCTATATTGGATAAAGTGTGCATTTTATATGTATATAGTTAAGAGTTGAAAGTGTGAAATTGCACCACAGAGATATTTTTCGTTTCTTGGTTGTAATCTTGTGTTCTAATATTAAGTTCTCTTCTCTATGATTGCCATTTTGTAACCTGTTAATCAGCTGAGCGGTTATAGGTTATGTTGAAATTATTTTGAATGAAAATGTATTTCCTTAAATTAAACCTGCTGAGATCTAGGAAATGTTGGTTGAGTTTAAGTTATTTACGGTGTTACTGTAGTAAGAAGTTGTTGAAGAAACATGACATTACTAAGTTGAGGAATATTGGGATACTGGCACACATTGACGCAGGTAAGAGAATACGTTGTATTTGTAATAGTATATTATTAAACGAGTGAGAAAGTTGGCCATTGCCACGAGAGTGAAGTTTGCAATTCACCCGAGTGGCAATGGCCAACTTGTTCACGAGTTTAATACTATACTTTTTCGCATCATATTAAATAATTACCTAAAGATTTTTCTGTTTGTATTAAATTATAACGAATAATTTTTCTATTTGGAAATTGCGGCAGTTCGCTGACAAAAAACGAATCGTAACCATAGTAACAACTAAACTGTTGGGCAATGAAACCGCTATCATTTGATTGGACATCGCCTGTTGGGCAATGAAATCGCTATCATTTGATTGAATGTCACCTGTTGGGTAATGAAACCGCTATCATTTGATTGGACGTCACCTGTTGAGAAAATGATTCGGCCGAATAATGGACAACTTTCTCAATCAAAAACGATTTAACAATGTTTATATTATTTAATAAGATGCAAAGTCTTGGTGGTATTTTGTACATTGTTTCTATGATGAACATTGTACAACATCAGGGACTGTTGTACTTATGTTTCCACGTTTCCAAGAATCATTCTCATTTGTGATTCCACTTGTGGTTGTATGGTTAAATATATCAGCTGTTTTATTTGCTGTACTTTAAATAGAAGCCTCTTTGCTGATTTATCATTTATTATAACCTTTCAAAAGCTTGAATCTGTTTGAAAACTTCTTCCACAAATATTTAAGGTAAGACCACTACAACCGAGAGGATGTTGTATTACTCGGGAACGATATCACAAATGGGAGAAGTTCATCACGGCAATACGGTCACGGATTACATGGACCAAGAACGAGATCGAGGAATCACCATCCGTTCAGCTGCCGTCACTTTCCCGTGGAAACAGCATCAGTTCAATTTAATCGACACACCGGGCCACATTGATTTTACCATGGAAGTCGAGCAAACTCTAAACGTTCTCGACGGGGCAGTAGTTATATTAGACGGATCTGCAGGTAAAAAAATAGTAATTTAGGATACAAGTAACGTCAGGAAGGTTTTTAGATTACTAGTGTTGTTAAGAATTTCTTAACAATACTAGTACTGTCAAAGGTACCTTAACGTTACTCGTTGCTAAGGAGTTATTGACATGTTTACATTATAGGAGAAAATAAATAAAATATACAGCATGATGATACAAGAAATAATGTATATATGTAGATTAACACCTTAAACTTGATCTTGTTTTCTGTTATCTCACACTACTCTCCAATATTTTTTTGCAAGAAATGTAAGAAATAAGTGTTGTGGTGCATCCAATATCAAAAACTGCTTTTCCTTTACAATTTTAGAGGTGCAGTTTATGCCAAGGAAGTCTAGAAACTATTATAAATGGTTTATAAATAATTTAATTTCATAAAAGTTTGCCATCATAAAATTGTCCAACTTATTGAAACTAAAAGGCTGAAACCTCTTTTGTCTACATCATATTCTAGCACATCCAGAACTGACTGGACTCCTTTCCCATCCCTCAGATACATGAACGCTCTCTAATTATTTATATTAAAGTAGTTACAATGATTACATCAATTTTTGGTTTTGACAGCACTCAATTGGCGACTTCAGCTACTTCTGGAGGATTATGTGTCCAGCCAATTGATATTTTGAACTTACTAAAGGTCGAAACGTTTTTATTTACATACAAAGTAGTGCAGGAAACCTTGTGAATACTTTTACAGTATGAATTTACAACGAAACAATCGCAACTCAGAACCAGAAGAATGATTAATGATTAGACAAAACTATCACTGTTACGGCAACGTATATTATCTTTAACGTTGCACAGTATTGGAGGGAAATAAAACTAATATTCAAGATATCCATTTATCAAACCGCATGTATCATTTTGTAGGAGTTGAAGCGCAGACTCTGACAGTATGGAGACAAGCTGACCGTTATAATATACCGAGGATAATTTTTGTAAATAAAATGGATCGGCAGGATGCAGATTTGAGCATGTGCTGCAGATCCGTTGAAGAGAAATTAGATACATCAGTTTTACCGTTGCAAATTCCCTTTAAAGAAAACGGAAAATTAACAGGTAAGTTGAAATTAAATACGATTTTTTTTAAATTGAGGTTGTACTTGTCGTACCCACAAGAAGTTGGCCATAACTTTCCAACCACGGTTTTTATTTTTCTCAGCGGTTTAAATTTGCTTTAATTCCAAAATCTTCAATTAAAACATTGCTCTCTAAACAAATCGGTGTATTTTCACAAACCAAAAATTACAGTTTTGTCGATCTCGAGAAAAAGATGAATTTTATTGTTTTAAATTTTTGTACATCTTTATCAATTGGACTTTAATAGTTATTAAAAAAGAAAACTCACAAAGTAATTTTGAAATAACTTTTTGAGCACCCCAAACTCAAAAATAAATCATTAAAAAAATTCATCTCAAATTTGTGTTGTTTTTCAATTGATTTGTAATTCATGGATATATTTTTGAACTCTCAAAAATTCATAACTTGCTTAAAAATCATTGTATTTTCTATTTCAAAGACCATGTCATAAATTTAATGTAACTTATTTAACAAAAAGAATTTTTTCCTTGACGTGAAACGAGTAACCCTGTAAACTCCTGTTATTTTTATGCTAACAAAGGTGATTGGTAGGCAATGGTAGGCAATATGGCCAATACCCATTAAAAAAAAAAAAAGAATTATTTTTATAATAAATATGTATATAGGCGTCGTAGATGTCTTAACATTAGAAAAAATCACTTGGGACCCAAAACAAGGAATGCAAAAGGAAACTTTAACCGAACAAAGCGGACCTCTGTGGGAACAAGCCTTACAAACACGCAGCGACATCGTCGACAAGATATCCGAATGGGACGACAAATTGGCGGCAACAATTATAGAATCCGAAAGCCTCGACAGCGTAAAACTATCGGACATCATTCGCGGTGTAAAAACCGGCGTACTGCAACAGGTACGTCGTGCACTCTTTCTTCGGGTGATTTATGACGGTAATTTAAGAAAGCCATTCCAGTTCTGTGCGGCAGCGCGTACAAAAACGTAGGAGTACAACCGTTGATGAACGCCGTAATATTGTACCTGCCTTCGCCGGACGAACGGGCCGGAGATTTTAAGCGGTTCGAGGATAACTTATGTGCGAGGTCGTTCAAGGTCTTACACGATAAGCAGAGGGGGCCTCTCGTTTTCTTTCGGATTTATTCCGGAGAGTTTACGAAAGGACAGAGGGTTTATAATATCCAGCAGGATGTTAGCGAGCAGTCGCAGAAGCTGCTGATTGCTTACGCTGATGATTTCGAAGAGGCCGATGTTATGAATAATGGGAATATCGCTGTTGTTACAGGGCTTAAAGTAAGTAAGTCAACTTAAATATTAATAACAATGATTTATCACTTATTATATTAGCCAAGTACAAATACAATAACTGATGTAACTAAAGGGCACCTGCCAAAGTAAAAAAAAAAAAAACAACAATGATTTATTTACCAATAACAGTTTTTCTAACATTTACTTAAACTCACAATATGCTATGTTTTATTATTGTCATCCGACATAGCAGGCTCAGTTTCTAAAGCCATTAACCATGCAATTGATAATTTTCATACATATGTACAGTCACGATATTTTTGTTGGTACTTATGAAAAATAACTAACCCTAGAAGTAATAGGTTATGTTGTTTTCAATTTGCGGTTATAATTTTCAACGTCTAGTAATGTAGGCAGTAAAATGTTTTTTTGTTGGTACTTATCAAGAATAACTAGCTGTAAAAGTAATAGGTTATGTTGTCTTCAATGTGTGGTTATATTTTTTGACGTCTAGCAATGTGGGCAGTATAGCTATTATTACAACTAGGGAAATATGAATAGTATATTTCCCGAGGTTGGCTAGTTACATCCCGAGGACGGAGCCCGTGTTGTAATCAATAGTTTAATAGTTTTTTTCTGATTGAAGAATATTGTTCTGTAAATGGGAAAATATTGGATTGTAAATTTTTGAATTTATCGGATTGGTAACGTTGCTAAGGGCCTTGTTTGTAAATATCATGGTTGACTTGTTTTGGTATTTGAGTTGTTTCATAAATTGGTGAAATGTCAAACTATGTGTTAACGCAAGCGACAAAAGACAGTGAATGTTTGGTTCCCGTAAAATCCATAAAGGATACCTTCTTAAGAAATCAGAGGTGTTGTCCCGAGAGCAATTAAAACAATTCTTGCGAGAAGCTCCTAATGACAATTGTTTGATGTCTATATTTCCCTAGGGAAATATAAGTGTGTTATGACATATCGTAACTAAGGCAATATCACTCAATATTGATTCAATCAGAAAAAAAAAGGTTTTTTTCTTGGTACTTATGAAAAATAACTAGCCGTAGAAGTAATAGGTTATGTTGTCTTCAATTTACGGTTATATTTTTTGACATCTAGCAATTTACGTAGTAAAATGTTTGACTGTGATGTAGCTGTAGTACAGTTTGATTATAAAAAATCTTGTTACTGCTTTCTTCAAGTTAATTTGAATCAAAATTTATGCATCGGCTGTTTATTAAAAATGATAAATGGATAAGTACTTGTTTTTAGAGGACGGTAACTGGAGATTTAATAACGAATTCTCCAACTGCTGCCCAGAAAGCGAGAAAGAAAATGGCGAGTTCGAATGTACAAGCGGAAACGATCGATTCTTTGTTTAGCCAGGGCGCCAGGATACCGGAGCCGGTGTTTTTCTGTTCCATAGAACCTCCGAGCTTGGCTTATCAGACGGCTTTGGATCAGGCTCTAAATGAATTGCGGCGAGAGGATCCGAGCTTAAGAGTTACATACGATGCTGAAAGTGGACAAACAGTATTAGCAGGTAAAGCCACCCCTGTTGTAGATTATGTACGATGTTATTAAAATCACCCTTATACAATGAAATCAGAAAGTTGAAAATAGTTGGCAGCACATTTTCTGAAAACCCCTATAATAATTTAAGTAATCTGATATTGGCTGCCTGAATTATTTCAGTGCAGTATAAGTGCATTTTATTTATTTTGACGTTTTGTCATTTTTGAGGTTACTTGTTTTCAAAACCATCTTTAAAACAAGTAACCTCAAAAAACCACAAGATGTCAAAATAGATAAAATTCGGTGAAGGCTCAGTTGCGCCCAAAACACTTGCGCCCACGACAAAATCGGGACACCTGCGTCCAGAAGGGTGTTGAGGGAGTTGCCCCCAGGACACTTGCCCCCAGAAACTGTCCATTACACTTTAGGTGATAGCGAAGCCGTCATGAATGCATAAGAAGTAGTTATACGGGCTCGCTATGGTCGATGGCGGAGCGAAGCGGAGCCATCGATCGTCATTACTTGCAAGTTAATGGTTGCAAATGGTAGGTGCTTATGCGTAGATTAGGACCGCTCAGTAGTTTTACACACAGTAGATTAGCCATCGATCGTCATTACTTTCCGGTTAATGGTCATGTTTAATTAAATTTAAAAAAATGACAAAGGTGACGGGTGTCATTCCCGTGTGGGCGTTGGGTGCAAGTGATCCGCCCAATGTGGATCTGGGCGCAAGTGTCCCGATTTTTGACGGCGGCGCAAGTGTTTTGGGCATAACAGACGCCAAACCACAAAATTTTTATGTACAGCACTGATCCAGGCAGCCAACATAATATTACATGAATTACCCCTATTTTCAGAAAATGTGCTGCCAACTGTTTTCGACTTTCTGATCTCACTGTATAAATTATTTAGATATAAAAAGAACAGTAATACAAAATAATAACATTTCTATCGAATAAAAACAAAACGGGTAATTTTAAATTCTTGACATGACAAGAGAAACATGTAATTTTGAAATACTGTGTTTTATAATAATATAATAATAATAATTAATAATTATAATAATAATAATTTTTAGGAATGGGAGAACTCCATTTGGAAATAATCAAAGATCGCATTTTAAAAGAATACAAAGTCGACGCAGATTTAGGCCCCCTGCAAATATCGTACCGCGAGGCTCCACTGAGTAAAGTCAGGGGCGATTTTAATGTCGAAACCAAGATAGGCAACAGCAAACAATCCGCATACGTCCGATTGTCAATTATACCCATCGATAGTTCCGTCGTGAAAGATGTATTTAAAATTGATAAGTCGCAAGACGCCGACGAGAGCTTAAGCCACATTATGCCGAAGCATTTGGCCGCGATCAGGCAGGGCGTCAGCGTGGGCCTCGCGCACGGACCGAAAGTGGGATCACCCGTTACAAACTTGCAGGTTATGCTGCATGCTGTCGTTGTTGGAAGGGGAACGTCGGAGAGCGTTGTAGCCGCAACTGTTACTCAGTGTATAAATAAGGTAAATTTTTATATTCGAGTTCAACGGTTTATGCCTCAGCCACACTATGCTCCTCGCGCTGTTCATCGCTCTACTCCTCACGCTGCTCATCGCTCTACTCCTCACGCTGCCGCGATGATGCCCTCTCTGCCTACAGACTGCTCTACTCGTGCAATTAATCACAGCGCTCCGCATTAGGTCGTACGCGTTCATATTGCCAGTCCTTTGACTCGCGCCCAAAAAACCGACAAAACAGGGAGCAGTGGGAACGACGAGGAGCATGATGTGCGGCATGACGAGTAATGTTGCCACACTACGTCTCTGCCTCCTTTCCTCGCTACTTCCCATGCTACTCAACGAGTGTATGGCAGGGGTATTACAATTATAATTATTTTCAGTTATTGAATGAGTCCGGGATGACAATATTGGAGCCGTTGATGCACTTGGAAATTGTCGCACCGGATGAATACTTATCTGCGGTTATGGCGGATTTAAATCGGCGCCGTGCAGTAATTCAAAATGTTGCATTGCGAGGGAATAATAAAGTTAGTATTACAAATGTCTATAAGTTGTATTTCCAGTTTTAATATTAAGGACTTCGATAGACCAGGGGTCAGCAACTTTTTTGTCACGGAAGACGAAATATCGTGTGAGCCACTAAATTTTATTTCAGAGTTGGCTGTGAGATAAATGAGGTATGTCGCATATTATTACGTCATGAGATTTAATAGCTATTATTACAACTAGGGAAATATGAATAGTATATTCATATTTCCCGTGTTGTAATCAATAGTTTTTTTCTGATTGAAAGTATATTGTTCTGTAAATGGGAAAATATTGGATTGTAAATTTTTGAATTTATCGGATTGGTAACGTTGCCTTGTTTGTAAATATCATAGTTTACTTGTTTTGATTTTTGCTGTTTCATAAATTGGTGAAATGTCAAACTATGTGTTAACGCATGCGACGAAAGACCGTGAATGTTTGGTTCCGTTAAAATCCAAAGCTGCAAAATCCATAAAAGATACCTTCCTAAGAAATCGGAGGTGTTGTCCCGAGAGCAATTAAAACAATTCTTGCGAGAAGCTCCTAATGACATTTGTTTGATGTTTAAATTTCCTAGGGAAATATTAGCACTTCATATTTCCCTAGGGAAATATAAGTGTGTTATGACATATCGTAACTAAGGCAATATCGCTCAATATTGTTTCAATCAGAAAAAAAAAAAATTAATCTCAGACATGACTGCTATGTTTCTCTCTCTCTCTCAGTCATGGCCAACTGTGAAACAAAATCTTCTGTGGCTCACACCTTATAACATTTAAAAGTAAGGGTGCACTGTATGTATCACATGCATCTAGATTTTTTGCTTAATTCGTTTAATATATTTACACGTTTGCTGCCGACATTGCGGCTGGGAGTTACTCGGAGAGCCGACACCAGAAATGTTGGTTTTGGTGTTTCTTTTCTCATTTCTAAGCAATGAAGTCGTTCTGGAATGTTATAACAGTTTAGGGCGAGAATGATAAGATGAACGAGGCGTCAAACCAGTGACGGCTCACGGGTTGACTTATGATACGGCCGAGGTGGCAATGCAGATAGGAAGGGTCGGTTGCAGAGACGACTGGCAGCGTCCGCACTTATCTGTATTACCATTTATGCTACCTCGGCCGTACCATGAGTCACCCTGCGAGCTGTCACTGCGTCAAAGACATACACATTCTGCTATCGACAAGACCCGATGGCACAACATGTGTGCCATGCGGCAGCAAACGTGTTAGAATGTATTTATTACAATCTAAACATTCCATTCAAACCAAACAGATACAGATAAAAGGCGGAGCGGCAAGGTCACAGAATGTAGACCCTTATAAGGGTGCATTATCCACCTACATTTGTTCGCCAGCCACCACAAAAAAATTTAATAGGTCAGCAAATCATAGCATCACAGTTATATGACCTTGAAACACAAGGGATGCAATCTTGCCATATTTAATGTAACCAGATATGTGACAAATTTAATCTTTCCACAAACGGTCGAAATCGTGAGAGAAATAACATTTCTCGCCCAAGGGAGAGAAATGATTACTTCTGTCCCTACGAGGTTCCATTATTTATTTCGACTGTCATGGCTGACAGCACTTTTTTCTAGGTTAGGTTTTAGAAACGAATGTTTTACTCTCTTTTTCCCTCAGGATACAAATTTGCATCTTAGAAAAAATCACGCATTTTCCCCCCTCGATATACAGGGTGTAGTGGAGCAAAACGGAACATAGGATTTTCAATGTTAATTTCTTTATACTAGAATATTATCTTCCCTGATCATTTCAGAGGAAACATGTAAATAAATGTTTTGTAGAGTAAAAATTCCTGCATGCAGTCATGCTATTATTTATTTTTTAGCATTCATAAAAACCCTAAAAATTATAAAATAAAAATGATAATTTTCACGAAAATAATGGTTGCCATGAAATTAAACAAAAACGGTGCTCTGTTGATTTGTTGGTTTCTGTCAAATATATTGAACACTTCATAACTGTTTACAAGTTTTTTCATTAAAAATTTATTCTATTCAAGAAAACGTTAAAATGTGAAGTGGTGCAATACTGGTAGCAGTTTTCGTGAAGTGCGGGTAATCACGTTGTACTATTTCTTGGTGTTACTGGTATTTGTACGAGTGAAAATGATGTTTCTTTAAATACCTTTGGACAGTCGTATAGTGAATTCCACACTTTGCAATTTGTCTTAAGCTTATGTTTGGATCTTCTACCACAGAAGCTAAGACCGTAAACTCGTCATCCTCATTTATTGGTAAATTATTCTGCTCTACATTTGATGTCCTCTTAGAATTCCGTAACACTGAGACAGTCGTTTCAAATTTATGAATCAACCTTTGGATCGTTGCAATGGAGGGAATTGGTCGATCGGGATAGTTGACGGCAAACATATCCCAGACTTCACGAAAACTGCTACCAGCATAGCACCACTTTACAATTTGCACTTTTTCTTGGATAGAATACATTTTTAATGAAAAAACTTGTAAACAGTTATGAAGTATTCAATAAATTTGGCAGAAGCCAACAAATCAACAGTGGCACCGTTTTTGTTTAATTTCATGGCAACCATTATTTTCGTGAAATTTTCATTTTTATTTTATCATTTTTTAGAGTTTCTATGAATGCCAAAAAATAAATAATAGCATGACTGCATGCAGAAATTTTTACTCTATAAAACATTTATTTACGTGTTTCCTCTAATATCATCAGGGAAGATAATATTCCAGTATAAAGGAATTAAGATTGAAAATCCTACGTTCCGTTTTGTTCCACTACACCCTGTATAATTTACTATTTTATCTTCTATTTATATTATTACTGTCAAATCTAGTGAATATCATTGTTTCTCGGTTGTAATTTCTTTCAGAGCCAGAGTGACAAATGAAAACCAAATTTTAATTTCATATAAATTTATTGTAAAAATTTACAAACATCATACATTTCTAAACATGCAACCTTACTATCAACTTCAATTCCAGATGGTGTTGTGTGAAACACCCCTGTCCGAATTAATGGGGTATTCAACAACTCTCAGAACACTGACTTCAGGTACCGGCACGTTTAGCATGGAGTTCCTGGAATACAGAACAATGTCCGCCACGGATGAAGCTAAAGCCATTGAAAGTGTTCGCGGGTTTTAATCTCCATCAATCTTAATGTAAGCAGTCTTAAGTCATTTGTTTATTTCAAAAATACAATAGAGATCTATTGTCAACGAAATAGTGTTTCACCTATGATCACTTCCTTTTCCCCCCCATCACAGTGCCGACAAATTAAGGGGGCAGATACATTACGCAGCCATCCACAGATTTTCGCAGGCTTCTAGTTGATACATGGAGTAATAGATATTAAAAAGAACATATGTACTTGAAAGATTGAAGCTTATTCTCGTGACTACCGCAAAGACGTGTGTGGATTTTTTCAACGCCTGCTACTTTTATATTTTTCGATATTTTTAAATTTTGTATACCAAAATGTGGAGAATAAGCTTCAATCTTTCAAATAAATATGTGTATTTTAATATGTAGAACCTCGCGAAAATCTGTGCCTGCGGAAGGCCGCATAATGTATCTGCCCCCTTAAGCCAAAACCAGTCTATAGTTAACCATAAAGAATGGAAGATACATTTTGGGATTAAGGCACACTGACAGTGCTTCACTGTGATGGGGAAACAGTAATTAAAATTTACGATTAATTAATTGAGCCTTTTCATACTTCATTAAAATTAATTTAAAAAATAATAAAAGTTTGTAAACAGTAAAATCCGAGTGTATAAAATTATTTCACCACAATTCCGACGCCGGCACTTTATTTATGAAACAATCCTTGAAACCTTTCACTATTACTTTGGCCTGATACCAAGTCCCTTCCGAGATTATATCGACAGAACTGACGTCGATGATTCTCTTGTCGGCCACGGTGAGGTCGTCTTGAAATACCTGCAGGTGCTCGCAACAGGTGTCGTGGGCTTTGCAAAGTAAGTTGATGACGGTGTTCGTAATGTTTTTTCTGTGCACGTATTGGGGACTTTCTACAAAAAAGCCTTTATTGTTTAAAGGTGTCGATTTTTTCAGCATTATGTACATGTTTGTGGACGGGAGGAATCTTTCCATCGAATTTAGCCACGTTTCGGACAGAAATATGTCTCTGAAACAAAAAATTGTTTTCTTAGGATACAAAATGGCATATGAATGCTTAACCCTTCGGGTCCCGGCGGTTGTTGGAAGCGCTTGATCGAAAACGCAGTAACGCTTGTCTTTATTGGTTGCGAAGAGGCCCAACAAAAATCTTGACAGCGCGATCGTGCAGCTTGGGACTCAAACGATTAATAACTCGGGATGAACTGCACAAGATTGCATTAAGTTCCATAAAATGGTGGATTGTATCGTGTGAGCCACAAAATTTTGTTTCAGAGTTGGCTGTGAGATAAATGAGGTATGTCGCATATTATTATTAGTTCAATTGAATTAGATTTAAAAAAATGAATTAATCTCAGACATGACTGCTTTGTTTCTTTCTCTCAGGCATTGCCAACTCAGCAACAAAGTTCTGTGGCTCACACCTTATAAAAAAAAAAACCTACAAACTGTATTTCTGGAATTTGCTTTGTAAATTTAACCAGTTAGCTGTGTTTGACGAATATAGTCGTCATGAAAAATGCCAATATTAGTTTTTATAACGAGTACCTACTGGACATAAACACAAAATATTGTTATGTCTTCTTTTTTGCTGTTTTTGGCGAGTACACTCATCATGAACAAATGGCAATATGACAAGTACCTACTCGACATTTTACAAAATATTGCCAATTTGTTAATGACGGATATACCCGTCACACAGCTAACTCGTTAAGATTAATGATAAATTATTTCACTCAAGTAAAAGATAAAATTATATTCATTTGATGCATCTGCAACAAGTAAAGGGTTTTCACTTCCGATTCAAATTAACTAAAAAAGTTTTTACAAGCTAATGGTTGCACGAGATTTTTTTCTCACAAATTGTTTGTTGACAAGTTTTTCTACTTTTGTTTCAATAATGGACTCATAGTTACATCGAAAACACTTTAACAATGAATTGTTTTTGGGGAAATTTTACCTGTCTGATTGGCAGTACTTAGAATATGACAGGTGTCAACATCAAAATGTAAAATTGCCATTAACGATAATTCAAAGGATAATTGCAACACTTGCGTTACATACTAAAAATGTTTGATAATGCAAACGTGCATATAAATCTACATGATCTGTTGGGTGTGAAGTGTAAACATAACCTATAAGTTTTTATAAAGATACACTCTACAGAGAGATCAAAAAGTCAAAAATAGTTGGCAGCACATTTTCTGAAAATCCCTATAATAATTGTAAATAATATTGGCTGTGTGGAATTTTCCAATGCAGTGGAATGCACGTTTTGTTAACTTTGACATCTTGTGATTTTTTTAAGGTTATTTGTTTTAAAAATAGTTTTGTGTGTTTAATCTGCCGATTTTGCCTATTTTTAACATTAGCAGTTGTTTCCAAAACCAACAATGATACATCTAAGATTCATATTCTAAGTGTTTTTATTTAAATTTCAGGGTTTTCCATGCCAAAATTGTTAAAACCAATGTTAAACCAACTATTTTGAACTTTTTGATCTCACGGTACAAAATAAGTAATTATCGAAACATAATACATTTGAAACGTCTTTTAACTCAATTGAAATTCAAAATACCTTAAAATTTTATTTCGACCTTTCTGCACGTTCATATGATTGGACTCCAAATGCCCGCGAGCAACTCTCGGTATTTGTATCGTATACACCTCCTTGGGCGTTATCGGTGTTGAACCGAACAAGATAATCACTTCATAAAACCTCGAAGAACACCCCGCAAACTCGGAAATTATGTTCTTCATTATTTCTTCCAGGGCGTCATAAGCAGATGAAGCCAATTGAAAATTTCTCTGGGCGGTGAGATTCTTTCCCCCGTCACCACCACCGCTTTTCCTCTTCTTCTTTATAATATTTTCTAACCAATTGTACGGATAGGGTATTTGTGATTTTTGATAGATAATGCATTTCAGCACTTCGTTGATAATTCGTGCACAGGTGCCTGGTGTGAGTGTAACATCTTCGATGTCCACGTCAATTATTTTTTCATTATTATTGCTACACATTGCACTATAGTATATAATTATTTGATTAAAAATGATTTAAAAGAAAAACTTAACCGTTAAATTGCTGACCTTCATAATTAAATGTTGCCAACTTAAATAATAGGGAATGCGTTAGCTATAAATGCCATAGATAGTAAAGTGTCATGGGGAAATTTAGTGAGGGCAATATTATATTGGCTGCCTGGACCAGTGCAGATCATAAGAATTTTGTCTATTTTGACGTCTTGCGTTCTTTTAAGGTTACTTGTTTTAAAGACAGTTTTCAAAACAAGTGACTTTAAATAGTTGGCAGCACATTTTCTGAAAATCCCAATAATAATTTATGTAATCGGATATTGGCTGCCTGAATTATTTCAGGGCTGTGCATGTGCATTTTATTTATTTTGACGTCTTGTCATTTTTGACGTTTCTTGTTTTAAAAACTGTCTTTAAAACAAGTAACCCTAAAAAACCACAAGACGTCAAAATACACAAAATTAATAGGTTTGTTCCAACCCGCGATTCTCGTATCGCCCCAAGACCGTCACAGAACTGTTCGGATCGCTTTTATACGCATGCGTAAGCTTTGCACCGTCCCGTTGCCATTTACAAATATGCATGGGTTGGAACGGTTTTGGGATTGTTTTGCACATCGGTTATAACCCTACTTTTGATTGATTGTCAGTAAACAGACAGTGGTTTTAAAATTCAAGAAAATGTTGTGGCAAATTCCTAATCATCTCCACTACTTTCATCAGATTGAAAGTCACCATCTCTTTTGTCACTCATAATTCGTATAACAATTAATAAACGCGACAAATCGCCGTTCGTTCACCAGAAAAATACAGTGCGCATGTCAGTCCAAACAGTTTCTACTCCGGACCATGTACTGAAATGATCGTACGGGAACCGATCCGTGAACGATCCAAAGTTCGGTTGGAACAGAAAAATTATCGTCCGGCGTACGGTCCTTTCACGGTTGGAACACTATATTTCTACTGCGCATGACGACGACCGTACAGTGAACGGTTTTCTATGGGGTTGGAACAAACCTATTATGTACTGCACTGATCAGGAAGGCAACATAATATTACGTGAATTATTATCCCTATTTTCAGAAAATGTGCTGCCAACTATTTTCGACTTTCTGATCTCACTGTACAGTGACTTTCTGATTTCACTCTACAGTGAGATCAGAAAGTCGAAAATAGTTGGCAGCACATTTCCTGAAAATCCCTATAATAATTCAAGTAAAATTATATTGGCTGTCTGGAATTCTCCAATGCAGTGCAGTGTACATTTTGTTAATTTTGACGTCTTGTTATCTTTTGAGGTTACTTGTTTTAAAAACAGTTTCATGAGTTCTTATCAGCCGACATTGCCCATTTTAAACATTAGCAGTTATTTCTGGAACAGATCATCACTATTAATAATACATTTATGATCCATAATCTATCTGTTTTATTTAAATTTCACGTCAAATTCCCATTCGTAGCGACGCCACTGAACTAGTTAGGTTATGTTTTAAGGGCTGCCAACTATTTTCAACTTATTGATCGCACGATATAATCTACTATTTTATAACAAATATTACAGTCGAAAACGGGCTTGATATAAAGATATAAACCTATTTTACTAAATAAATTCAGACATACTATAATTTCACCTTGTCTGTCCAACCACCAGAAGCGCTGATATTCAAACGATACGAGTTACGTATCTACAATTGTATCATCTCTGGAAGTAATGTGACAGTTAAGCGGCGAAGTTGGTCGTTGTTACCCTTTTAAATGAATTTTTATAAAAATGTGAAGATATTTAAATGATATTCAGGTTAAAATGGTCTCTAAGGAAGACAAGTGGGTGCGGATATTCGATATCCCGGATGTTAGCAAGCACAAAAAGGGATTCACCATCTACAAGGTGATTTCCATGGTGAGTCCAATGTTTTGATCTAAAAAAAAAAAAACGATTCTCCCAACAATACAACGTGCCCTGAATTAGTAACCAGTTATCAGTTTAAGCGTATTCGGGATTATTTAAGGTTTTAAAACGAAACCGGTATTTTTATCAGGTAAATTTGCATATCGGTTTGTTTACCGCACCGTGCAGGATTTGCTCAGTCAGTTTTACACGGGTTATTAAACACGGATCCATTGTTTAAATCAGGTAGGCGATGTTTTAAATTCTACTTATCACAGCGTGCTGTTAAAACAATAAAAATTCTGTTGTTTTCAACACAATTTTTATTCAGGTGTTCGAGTGCCATGTAAGTTTTCATTATAATTTACTGTTATTTTTACGACGTTATATTAAATAATCATTAATAAAGAAGAATATTCATAAATAGATTTAAAGTCAAAATTTTAATATACTATGAGATCAAAAAGTCGAAAATAGTTGGCAGCCCTTAAAACATAAGGTAACTAAGAGAAGTTCAGTGGCGTCACTAAGAATGGCAATTTTGGCACGGAAAACCTTGAAATTGAAATAAAACAGCTAGATTAAGAATCATAATAGTAATTAAGGTATCTGTGGTGTTATGAGTACAATAACGCCCCAGGTCAACGGTGTACAGCCCGAGGGATGTACGTAGACCGCGGGCGTTTTGCTCATAACGCCCGTGGTGCCTTCAACGTTTTATGTAATACTTGTAGTTTAAATTTATCGAAGATTTTTTTATATTATTTTTTGACAGATTGTCGCGTCGAAAGCCGCGCAACGCAGATGTCTACGGCATTCGCACGCTTGATTTTCGCTTGGCGAAATGTTGACAGTCGATCTGTTGATAATAACTATAAGCGGGCGTTATAGAAATAACGCCCTAGAGCGTTAAATAAGTAGTGCAAGTATTAACTAATTTGCGATTTAGATGTTCTGTGGTTATTGTCAACACTAAGTAGAACGTCTAACTCCCGAAATCCACGAAATAGTCAATCCACTCTCTTCGGCTTTTTAAAGTTATCTCAAATTTTCTTCTAACCTTCTAAATTTAGGTTCTGGTGTCCGCCGTTCTGGAAACCGTACATGATAAATCCGTGCTGCAACTCTTCGATTTCTATTTCATAAATGACAGTCGATTCGAATTTTTTTCAAGGCACACTACATTTATTACCAAAAAAAATTATGGGAACAAGATTAAAGATTTATTATCTTTTTCTGGCATAACTATTAACTTAAAACCAACACAACGGGCATAATTGGATTCAGAAAAATAATACCTAATATTAGAAAATTCGAAAAGTGTATGCAGCCATTTAAAAATTTAAAGTTGACTATAATTTGGCAATGAAGTTGATTTTGAAAAAATATATAATTATCGTCATTTTGTAGTATTTAAACAGCCATTTACTTTCATTTTTAGTTCATTCAAATCGGTCAATAAATAACAGAGTTACGGCGTTGGGCGTTTTTTATCGAACACACGGTATTTGCAAGACTAATAATGGGAATTGGTTATCTGTAATAATACTCAATAGAAATAATTTTTTGTTTAAGTTATACCCTGAGAGTTGTCCTGATGCTATTACAAAAATCACCGTTTGGAAGCGTTACAATGATTTCAAAAAATTGCACCGGGAATTGAAGTCTCTGCACAGGTCTTTGAAGATTAGGGATAAACTACCGTCTCTGCCATCTTCAGCATTTTTTAATCGGTGAGTGAGAATTATTATTATTTTTCAGTTTTTTGAATGAAAACAATTATTGTCTTGGGTTTAAATACTTAAAATTTAAAACAATTTGTCGGGGCTGTATGTTCTAGCTGGCTGAGCGAATTTTCTATACAAGCTTCCCTAGCCTAAATTCCTATTATCCATCCTTCCTTTTTGCAAAAAACGCCTTCACGTTTGTATGTTCCAAGAAACAATTAACCACTACGTATATTTGTTATCTGGAGATATAAATAGAGACAAGTAATAAATATTATAGCTTGTAATAAAATATCGGTATGTTGCAAGTTTGTTTATTCACTGCAAATATTGTGTTATCTTTACATATCTTAATTATGCAAATACGAAGCCAAGCAGTACATAATACTGATAAATGTCTGTGTTATTTTCTTCTGTGTGTAATTTTTTTAGAGAATAAAAGTTGTTTCATATTATTAAATAATTCTCATAGTGGATTAGTGGAAGATAATAATAATTGTATACTATTTCAACTTTCTTGATACAGGATTTCAAAATCATACTTTCACTTCGGTGAATAATAATACCTAATTATACATTATAATTATGGATGAAATTCTGAAGAAATTAATGGTTTTAAATTTTTTGTGACTTCATTAAGCAAGTACAACAATCATCATGGGTTTTAATGACACTTTGTGGCAATGTTATGAGATAGCCGTGTTTAATTCCAAATTATTACGCCCCCCATTAGTCACTTTCATTATCACTAGGGAAGAAGACATTCTCCATGGGGTGCACTAGTTAATCAGCATCAAACTGTTTTGAAAACGCAATGTTCAATTGATTCCCTGTTTTTGCCATTTTACTCGGACGAAAAAATACAAGTTTATTAATTTAACCGACAGCCCAGTTCCCAACAATAAAGTAGAGTAATAGTCCACACTTAACGTGAAACACCCTCTATGTTCTACATATATTTTTGTTAGTACTTGAGCGAAGATAAGTATTTTTACAGTATGTCCCCTTAATTTTTTTTCAGATTTGATGATGAAATTATACAGGAAAGGCGGCAGATGATCCTTAATTTTCTAGAATATATTTCAGTGCACTCACAACTCTTTACTTCAAATTGCTTTGTTAAATTTTTTGAGGTAAGTTTATCATATATTATATTTTTAACTTGATTCTCATTGATCGCTCGATGAAACATGATTTAATATTAAAAAAAAAAAAATCGATTAAAATATGTTTCCAAAGCAATATGAGCATTGCTAATCCTTCGAATAAAGCATTCTAACATATCAAACTTTTCATAGTTTTCGTATGCCATGTTTACACTTTCAGAAGAAAAACTAAAAGAAAATTGGTATGTTTAATAGAAAACAATTAATCTGTCTATAAATACCACAAGCCAACTAAGACGAAAGTGGGAAAATATATTGAATGTTTCGAAAATAATAATTTTTAATAGATTTTAATGAAATTACAGATACAACCCCCACATGCTATTGAGGGTGTTTCAGAGCTCTGGGAACCGTCAATTACGTGCTTATTTTTCAAAATTTCGAAAAAAAATTTATACAAAAGTTGTGTATAATAGTGAGTTGCACGCCCTAAATATATTTTACTTTATACAGGGTGTCTCATAACAAAGTTACAGACCAAACTTATGTTTTTTTCAATGGAACACCCTGTATTTTTTGTCATTTTTGAATTATATGGAGCAAATAAAGGTGAGTTACTTCAATACTCCCTATACCTATTGTTTGCCGTTTTCGAAATATTTGAAGATTTGTTGAAATGCATGGTCCAGGTGAAATTTAATTTTTGCCCCAGTGATTGACGTTGAACGATTAAAATCATTTCAATTATTTGCTTGAAGGTTCGAACTATACAGCCAACCATGATTCCATACAAAAAATTATACAGGGTGATAAAAAAATGCGGTAGAAAAACCGAACTTATAAAGTTGAATAACTTCGTTTTTTCAAATGGCACACCCTGTATTTAGTAACGTATTCTTAAGTAGAATCCAATTATCTTTCAGATTGTATAAGGGTTCCCTGTTCCTAATCTCAATAGTTTTCTTGTATTCGGCGATTATCATATGAGGAATAATTATTATAATCTGAAAGATAATTGGATACTACTTGAGAATTTTAGAGAATTAGAACGTTACTAAATACAGGGCGTGCCATTTGAAAAAACGAAGTTATTCAACTTTATAAGTTGGGTTTTTCTACCGCATTTTTTTTTATCACACTGTATAATTTTTTGTATGAAATCATGGTTGGCTCCATAGTTTGAACCTTCAAGCAAATAATTGAAATGATTTTATTTGTTCAACGTCAATCACTGGGGCAAAAATAAAAATTTCACCCAGACCATGTATTTCAACAAATCTTCAAATATTTTGAAAACGGCATAGAATGGGTATAGGGTGTATTGAAGTAACTCACCTTTATTTGCTTCATATAATTCAAAAATGACAAAAAATACAGGGTGTTCCATTTCAAAAAACATAGGTTTGGTCTGTAACTTTGTTATGAGACACCCTGTATAAATTTAAATATTTTTAGGGCGTGCAGCTCACTATTATACATAACTTTTGTATTAAACATTTTTCGAAATTTTGAAAAATAAGCACGAGATTGACCGTTCCCAGAGCTCTGAAACACCCTGTATATCGCCGAAAAGAGAAAAAAATAACCTAATAAAATAAGTCGAAGCCTACCCTAGGTTGTATTTAAAAAAAAAACACAACTTTATGTTATAACTTTCATATTAATGAAGATATCGGAATTCTGTTAAGCTTATTTTATTCTTTTCAAAAAAGTGCCTCAACAACATATAACTTTCATTATTGTCAAACGATAAACAACTGAGATATTTCAATATATCAAAAATGGAAAAAATTGACTTTTTGGCTATAACTCGAAAACAAAAGAAGATTAATAAATTTAGTTTTCACCATTGAGTTTTGACATCGAGGATGCGCCATCCGTTTTTCTCTATCTATTATAGTTATCATGATCCCCTATAGAAACATCGAATTTTGCCCACCCTGTACATATGTACGTCAAAATGTAAAAGTTGAAAAGTAAAAAATCTCCATTGAAAAATTGATCGTTCTTTTAGATGTCTGGCCACCAACGGCGGACATTTTGAACATCTACAATTACCATGTGCTTAACTGAAGACAGTACTACATCTGTGATCAGTATTTAAATGTGAAACAAACACATTCGTTTCTTAAAGTTCCTTAAAGTGTGTATACATTTTTCTGGCGGACTCTGTATAATATCGTATGTTCATTAAAAAAAAACCTCAAGTGTACCATGATTTTTTTGTTTTAAAAAATTTAAGTTGGCACATATGCTAGGAATTGACATACAAAATGTCAGACCTTTCTAACTGTTACAATTATTCCGTGCTCACAATGGTTTACAGCAACTAGCAAAAAACGTTTCTAGTTCCGAAATGGCACTAAAGTGGACGAAAATTGGGTGTATTCACTCGACGCACCTTTGGCAGAGTTTCAGGAAGAATTTCTTAACGTTCCCATTATTTATGATGAATTGAAAAATACCTTATCATGTCAAACATACTCAGGATGCTATTAACACAGCCCAAGAAATGTTGGAAGATGAACGGCTTCTTTGCGCCGTTTGTCACAGCAAATGAATTTGTTGGTAGGAACATGCCGCAAGTAATATAACCTCAATATGTGTTACCAATTTAAAATTTTAAAAATAAAAAATGGCACACTTGAGTTTTTTTTTTAATGAACATACTTTACTACTACTGTTGTAGTAGAGGTACATAATCAACGTTTTATTGTTCATTATGTTATCAATTTTGGCATATCTAATTTCCTTGATAACTGGGAAATTGATTTATAATCTGTTTTTTTTTTTAATTTACTTAGCATTTAACAATTGAGGATTTATCTTACCTTGATAAATAACCTAATAGCCTTGTTTATTTTCTTCAGACCAGTCACACACCCTGCACAATGCTTAATAGTTCCATAAATAGTATTAGGGCTGATCTGAACTTACCCTCCGAACCAGAATACTTGTCTTTCCACTCTCCGGATTCAGACGACGAACGAACCATGAGCGACACAGATTCTGTATCGACGATGAGCAGTTTGTGTTCATCTGTACATGTAAGTTTAATTATAGCACAGCCAACGGTCGGTATTATCAATAATTTAAAGGTGGTTTTAATGTTAACGTATAAAATAGGACCTCACTTTTTAATGCTTCAGAATGAAATATAATATGGAGCTAGAAGTAGCTCATGCGCACCCGAATCACAACAAAGTATGAGCTGTATTTAACTCACAAGGCAGTCGACCCTTTAACCCTTGCGTGATGGAAGAGGGATGTATCCACAATAATAAATTGAACATTTAAGCCGGAAGATGGATAATTACACGGGGCTTCTCTGCGCATTATATCCAAAATGAACGAGTTTACTATACCTACCCTTTTACACTCGGCGTCAAAAAAAACGCTATTTTTCAAACCGTCGTAACTTGGTTCGATTTGGTCAAAAATCGATGAATCTTTCTGTTTGGGAAAGATTCAAGTTTTATCTTTAAGAATGTGTAGTTGATTTTGACCCCAAGTCTAACCCACCACCCGTAACAATGCGATGGAAAAAAAATGTTTTTTATGTAAAAAATTGTCCAACTTTGACAAGCTGTACCATGCGCAAAAAAAATCGGCTGGAAATTTCACCACAATGGCAGAAAAATTTAATCAATCTCCTTCAAATGCTTTAAAAATTCGAGTCATTTCGATGATTTGGAGCAATTTCAAAGCTGCTTTAACTAAATCATCCTTTAATCGATATTGATAATACCGACCGTAAGTACTTTCACTTTTTAAAATTAAATTCTATGTATAACAAATCTTTATTGTCAAGACATGCATTGTAAAATATAATTAACATTTATCTATTTTCGCAATTTCTTAATCTTGTTATTGACCTGAAGCACTTTAATAAAAATGAAATGCAATTTCAGATTGATAATCCTTTTGTAAAAAGCTCTCAGTCATTGACAGAGATTTCAAGGAAACTCGGTGAGCTGTCTATAAATAGCTCTCAAATACCAAAGAGTAATGAAGCAGTGAGTATTAATTACAAAATGTTCCTTATTCTCTGATTATACAAATACTCAATACTGGTATTGTAGTAGTAGTCATGCTTGAGCATTTTTTTTAGTTATTAACCCTTTTCACTTAAGGCACTTTTCGCTCGGGCGAACCAGCAACTCGAGACGAGTTGCTGGTTCGCCCGAGACGAATTAGAGGTACTTTAAAATAATAGAGTTAGGTTAGGTAGTGTTAGGTAAGGTTGGGTTAGGTGAGGTTAGGATGCATCACACCTCCCGGGCGCCGTAGCAGCGCCGCTTGAGTGGACGCATCAAATCGCCTGGGCGCCGTAGCGGTGCCGCTCGAGTTATTATCCACTTAAAAAAAAATTATTGTTCATATGTTGATAAAAAATATTACATTGATAAAGCTGGTATTGGTTGTCGCTTTTGGGTAAAGAATAAGCACACGTGTAAAAACTGTTCATTTTTGATATAAAATATACTTTTCGTATTCTAGAATATTTGTCATACAAGGACTACTATCGTGTGAGAGATTAAAAAAAATGAATTAATCTCAGACATGACTGCTATGTTTCTCTCTCTCAGGCATGGCCAACTCAGAAACAAAATTTTGTGGCTCACACCTTATAAATGAACAAAATATTTATTGAAACAACTACTTTTCTGGCTTAAGCTTGAACTACATTATACTTTTTTCGTCTAGGTTCTCGTTAGATTTTGCTTCGAGGCAATCTGGTATGAGTGTAATTCAGAAAATTCCATCCAATTTCCGTTCAAGTTTCTTGAATAGAAATATGCAGCCGGGGTCCTATTTTTCGTTCGATATTGGTCCAAGTTCGGTACTGCCAACGACGAAAAAAACACAACAAGCATGAGTTGTTTGTGCAAGCAACATAACCTATATAACAGTTTTCATGATGCTGTATTCCATTTTATTCATTTTTACAATCTCAACTCTTAATCTCACTTGGACTTGGACACGCGAACACAAATATTTTTATTTTGTGGATTTGTAATTACGTCGTCCGCTAGCGGCACCTTCTATATCGAATGCAATGAACTATAAATCGAACGGAAATCGAAAGCAAAACTTAAACGAGAATCTAGACGAAAAAGACAGAAAAAGTATAATTCAATTCAAGCTTAATGCTACGACAAATACTGAATCGTACAACAAATAATTCAGTAAATAAATATTTGTCTTAGGATTAGCCAGAAAAGTGGTAATCCTATAAATCATTTGTTTATTTATTGTAAATTTTAGAAGACTTTTGTTGTAGATTAGGAAAAGTATCGTATTTTGAATTATCATGTAATATACAATTAACCTTCCGGACGGGGTGCCCTAAATCTTGACACCGTAGCGGGCGCTGGGTCTCAGAGACCCAAGCAAAAAAACAATCTCCTGCATAAAATTTAACAAAATGTTATTTTTTAATTTTAAATACTTAAAATATCATACAAACTCTTCGCTTTCCAAACGTGAACTAAACAAGAAATGTTTAAGGTACTCGGCTAGACAACTTGAAAAAAAAACAGTTTGCTGAAAATTGACGAACATTTATTCGCGCACCGGGTCTCACAGACTTGGTACCCGGTGCGGAAGGTTAAGTAAGGGAATCTTACATTAATTCAGTTTAATACAGTCTATCAATACGTATCAAAACTATTTTTGCGATGATTAAATAATTTTTAATTCTGTAGACTTTGGAAGTTTGTATGGAAACCAACTTTATTACCTCATTTTTAAATGTTGTCACATAATACACTGTTAAATGGTACCTCTGGCAGAAAGGACTATAGGTTCCTATGCCAAAAAAAAAAAAAAACTATTACCTATTAATATATTAACCTCAAAATAAACAAATAAAAATTTAAATATTTCTGAATACAGCAGTAATATTTTTTATCTACACCAGTAAGATACGTTTCATCGATTCCCGTTATTTTCAGTGAGTTATCACACCCAAATGTGCAAATTTCAAAATCGCATGAGTTGTATTTTAAAACCATAAATCTCCATAATTTTATTTAAATGCATGTTTAGTAATTCTGCTACTAATACGATGCATCCCGACTATCAGTATGTTACCATTACAGGTTACCGATTCTATATCGAATAACATTATATCGGGTTTATTGGATACGTTAGATGCACCAAAGGAACTCGATTCCGTAAGTATTTCAAATGTCGGCGCACCGGTGAGCGATTCTAAGGCGGTGGAAAATTCGCGTCGTGCGAACAGCACGAGGGCTTACAATGATTATGTGGACGAAGCAGACAAATACATCATCGTCGGCACTCGTTACGAAGAAGATAAGAAGTACGATGAGGCGTTTGCATCGTACGAACAAGGAATTTCTATCTTATTGCAGTGTGTTAAAGGTAGGTTTCTCGAATGAACAACTCTTCCCGTTCTCCTTTTTTAAGCCTCAACTCGTGATGTTGATGGATTGTATTAAAAATAGAAATACAGGTGTCGGTCCGAGAGACACACATTGCGAGTTGAGAGTTAAGAAACTATTCGATTCATTTACTATATTTATTATGTTTAAGGCGATAGGGATTTGGATAGGAGACATTTGGTGAAGTATAAAATAGAAAAGTATTTATTGAAGGCTGAGAAGATATATCACATGCATTTGTCATCAGATTTTACAGTCATACCGGAAATGGTAAATATCGATTGTTTTCTGGAATCTGTACTTATGCCGTATCCACCAATAGATTATACTTTTTTGACATCTTTTATTTATTATTAACTTATTCAACGGAATCACCTTTTACAATAATAACACTGATTACATAATGACAAAAAATAGAAAATAAAAAGAAATATTAGTTCATAGTAAATAAAAGACACCATAAATTAAAACTCTTAGGGCCGTACTATTAATCCCGGATTAATCCGGGATTGGGGATTAAATCTCGGATCAGGTTGGAACGCATCCAATAGTCGATATAATCCTGGATTAATCTGAAAATAATCCTTCAAATAATCTTCCATCAGCCCAGATTATTTGCAATCTGTCAATTTATTCATGTCACCAGAACAGCTAGTTTAATATAATAATCTGTATTATAAACTTTATAATATTTATTTGATACTAACATACAATGGATGAAGCCACATTTCGGGATGAACATCCATTAACTAGAGTTGCTAAGAGAATCTTTTCCATCTCCATGTAATGTTTATTTCTGTCCATTTTAACTATTAGGTTAGGTTACTACTCATGACAACATTTAGTAAAATTGTAATGCCACTAAAAATATTATCAAATCCTGGTTTCATTCTCGAATTCGTCGATGTTACCCGAATCCGTGACTATTGGATACGATTATAAATATCAACTAATCCAGGATTCTACAATCCGTGATTAATCCAAGGATTGAACATTGTCTATTAGTACGGCCGTTAATTTCTAATTTAAAACTTAATAGACATCTTTAGTGACAAACACAAGAAAATGAAAAGTACGGTAAACACGGCTATGCAAAAAAGCAATTTTGCAGCACGTTAAGTTGGTACGAGTATACTTCCAATATGTACATACCCGAAGTCGCCAACCGACACTTTGTTATTGCTTCTGAGGTTCAATTGTTTTTTGAGTTCTCGCCATTATGATGTTTCGTAATAAATTGCAACTACAATTCTTACATTTCCCGCAAAGTTTCGTAAGTACCACTGTTTCTGATGAGTTGTTTGGCAGCCTAGTGGACTTTTTGTCGCTCGAGTTGTCAAAAAAGTCTAATCTACGGGTAGATGTAGTATACCAGCTTAATTGTCAAATTTTCCAGCCTAAGAGAGAAACAGTTACACCAAGACCACTCTCGGATCTCTACAAATTTAAAGTAATCAAAGTCATTGGTACCGGAATGTTGGTGATACATTCGGAATCACAGCAATTATATTTTGTCAAGGTAGAAATTTTTGTTGTCATTTTGAAATTTAGGCCTCGGTCATACTAAAAATAATTGCAGGTAATTCATAAGACTTCAATCTGCAACTACGAGGACCTAATCTTACCCACCGATGTGCCTTTTATGATTAAGATGCATAACTTCTACAACTGTGACAACGCCGTATTTTTAGTATTAGATTATTGCAGGTAAGTTAATTTAAAACAAAAATTAATGGTATTTTCTAGAGGAATAGAATACGAGATAACTCGAGCTGTGACAGTAAGATGATATCCGGGTTTGGGTTTTCAGGCCAAAAATGTATGCCTTTTTGAAACACATCTAATTTTTCGGATTATTAATCAAGTGTTACCTGCCTTGATGCAGCACCCTTCTTGGCAATAACACTATCCTGCTCTGTCATTGTGCCTAAATGTCAAGTTATAAGTTTAAATAGTCTGGTTACTAGTACGTAGTTAACCCTTTCGCTGCAGCGGCGGTGCGGGCGTTAGGAATACGCTCCATGTCTATGGTGCGGCGTTAGATTGGCCAGGAACGTTATGTATAGTATGTTAACAGCAATGGTATCTATTACAATAAGAAAACGTTTAAATATGTTAACAGTATGCTTATTGTCTGTGGAAAGTTAAAGAACTAGAAAGTAACTCTTCGCGATAAATGAAAAAAACATGTCGACGCAGAACCAGAACGTAAATATGCGTCTACAGCAGCGAAAGGATTAATAAGCACATTATGAATTTAAAAAAAATGGCTGTGAAAACCCTTTGCTAGGATCAAGCAAAGATCCTTAATAAAAGTATAGTAGATTATACAGTTTTTTTTCTCTATGGGGACCTCGGAAACTATAAGAGATAGAGAAACGATTAAATGGGCAAAGAAGTCCAGTTGTACGAGCCGAATAAAATAACACTTTTAAAGTTTTCAAAAAGTGAAGGGTAACTAGATATTTTGAAAAATGTAAATTGTCAATTTTTTCAAATAAATATATCTCGATTATTATGACAGATAGAAAAAAACTGTAAAGGACAAAGTTATAGATAATTTTACGCAGCTTAATAAAAAAAAAAATTCAGAAAATTTTTAACGCCATTATTTTCCGAGATATGACGCAAACTTACATTTTTTTTAATGGAAACCATAGTGGGCTATGACTTCATTCGGAAGACTATTTTTTTCTCTTTAATCCGATATCACATCTGATATGGTTATTTCTAAAAATAAGTGAGTAACTGTCATTTTTATGTTTTATTTTAAATCAAGTAGTTAGCCATGAAAAAGATTAATGTAAAACACCTCCATTACATTCAATAATAAAAAAAACTGAAAGCCATTAGTATCTATCTGGGCTATTGAGCCCATTTTCATATTTTTAACGCTTATATCATTACGTCAAAATTCATCAAAAATTACCCTTTTTTTATTCAGTGGACTGAAACTATGGGACTACATAAGACAAAAGAGCTTAACAAACATCGACAGAACTTCCAAGGAACAACCGAGGTCCAATCCCTTCGAATCGGATAACGAATCCGAATGCAGCTTTTCAGAATTAGTCAATGAATACAGCACGAACAACTCCTACGTTCGTCCAATATTAGATAACACGGAATCGGCGGAAAAACCCTCCGAATCCGCAATAGCCGAGGAACCGCAATGCGACAAGTCTGACGACAACATGAACGGTTTGAATCTGGACGAGATCTTGGTGAAGTCGCAGAAGCTGCTGGTGTCGGTGAACGAGGCGTTGAAAAAGAACGCCGAGATGAAGAAGGCCAGCCGGGAAATGTTGGCGGAGGAGGAGGGCTTCGAGGTGGTGGATATGCCGCCAACTAGTCAGAGGAGGTCGAGCGAGGGATCGTGCAATGACGATTGCGAAATTGAGGAGTTCAACGATGTTTCGGCGGAGAAGGTGGTCAAGTGGGCCGCGCAATTGCTGATGGCATTGGAGAAACTGCACCAGTATGGTGTAATATGTAGGTAAGTTGTTATTAAAATTATTATCATAAATAATAATGATAACGCCAGCAAATATTTATAATAATGGAAAATTCTCCTCATAATCCTTCAAATATGAAATAACTCCCATCAATCAATCCTTCAAAGGATTTTTTGCCAAAAAAATGTAGAAATCCTAAGTCAGTTATTAAGGTGACCAACTTTTTGCAATGAAAAGGAGGACACAAATAAATTAAAAAAGAACAAAAGAAACATATTATTCATTGCAACAATGATACACTACTATACAGGGTGTTTCAGAGCTCTGGGAACGGTCAATCACGTGCTTATTTTTCAAAATTTCGAAAAATATTTTATACAAAAGTTGTGTATAAAGAGCTGCACGCCCTAAAAATATTTAAATTTATACAGGGTGTATTCTACTTAAGAATACGTTACTAAATACAGGGTGTGCCATTTGAAAAAACGAAGTTATTCAACTTTATAAGTTCGGTTTTTCTACCGAATTTTTTTTATCACCCTGTATAATTTTTTGTATGAAATCATGGTTGGCTGTATAGTTCGAACCTTCAAGCAAATAATTGAAATGATTTTAATCGTTCAACGTCAATCAAATAAAATTTCACCCAGACCATGCATTTCTACAAATCTTCAAATATTTCGAAAACGGCAAACAATAGGTATAGGGAGTATTGAAATAACTCAACTTTATTTGCTCCATATAATTCAAAAATGACAAAAAATACAGGGTGTTCCACTTAAAAAAAAACATAAGTTTGCTCTGTAACTTTGTTATGAAACACCCTGTATAAATTTAAATATTTTCAGGGCGGGCAGTTCACTATTATACACAACTTTTGTATAAAACATTTTTCGAAATTTTGAAACATAAGCACGTGATTGGCCGTTCCCAGAGCTCTGAAACACCCTGTATAATATGATGAAGGCATAATAAAAATATTTGTAACATTTTATGTTGTAATTATGCTTATATCAAATCAAATAATTTATTTCATGATGAATATAAACATTTCTGTGAAACATGACAATACAATTCTAAATATATACCGTGTGTTCGATAAAAAACACCCAATGCCATAACTCTGTAATTTATTGACCGATTTGAATGAACTAAAAAATAACGTCAATGGCTGTTTACATACTATAAAATGACGATAATTATATATTTTTTCAAAATCAACTTCATTGCCTAATGATAGTCAACTTTAAATTTTTAAATGGCTGCATATACTTTTCTAATGTTATAATATTAGACATTGTTTTTCTGAATCCAATTATGCCCGTTATGTTGATTTTAATTTAATATTTATGCCAGAAAAAATAATAATAAATCTTGTTCACATGATTTTTGGCAATAAATGTAGTGTGCCTTGTAAAAAAATTCGAATCGACAAATGTCATTTATTGTATAAATAATGTCAACCATTTGTTATTAGTATGTGTTTCAGACATAATCATGAACAATAGCGAATTAACAGACATGTTGCAAATTGATTTTCTGTATAACAGAAATCGAAAAGCTGCGGCACGGATTTATCATCTACGGCAAATACCAGAACCTAAATTTAGAAGGTTAGAAGGAAATGTGAGATGATATGGAGCGTTTAAAAAGTCAAAGAGAGTGGATCGACAATTTCCTGGACTTGCAGAGTTTGACGTTCTATTTAGTGTTTTCAATAATCACAGAACATCTAAATCGCAAGTGAATGAATACTTGCACTACTTACCTATTCTATTGATATATAACATAGGTACTTATTTATTCATGTTTGGCATAACCGTACAACAAATGACATTTGTCACTTTTTTTTCGAGGCACGCTAATTATAATTTTTGAGAAATATAATTTTAAGTGGAAGATTTATTTTAATTTTTTTTGATGAAAATATTGAACTAATAACAACATATTGGGCATTATTGGATTCAGAAAAATAATGTCTAATGTAATAATATTAAACCATTATAGGCAGCCATTTAAAAATTTTAAGTTGATTATTATTTGGCAATGAAGTTATTATTGAAAAAATCAATATTGATGTCATCTTTTAGTATTTAAACCACCATTGACTTTGGTTTTTAGTTCATTCTATCGGTCATAAAATAACAGAGTTATGGCGTTGGGCGTTTTTATTGAACTTAAAATCGGAACACGTTAAAATAACACTTTTTTTCGATTAGCTTTTCTTTTCTTAGAGATATGCATTTTTAAAATCTATTGCTGCATCTATTGCTAACTTTACACCTGTACAACTAATTAATACATATAAAATATCATGACAAACGTGTATTCTATATTTAACATTTGCAGTGATTTAACATCGAACAATATAATGATAAATGAAAACGATGATTTAATCCTTACCTACATGTGCAAGATTAACGAACGGAGGGTGTTCAACTACAAAATACACGCCGGCTTAGCACCCGAAGTCTACAGGTACGAAAGTGCCACGCCGGCCGTGGATTGGTGGTCTTTCGGCACAATTTTATACGAGATGCTCGTCGGAATGGTGAGTGCACAAACTTCTGTTCTTATCAAATATTATTGGAGGTAAAATTTTAGCCCATAAGTGCTACACACCCCGAAGGCATTTTGAGCTATACCAGCTTGAAAATACCAAAATTTGTCTTCGCCGAAGGAAGATCTCTTCTAAAGCAGGTAGGAAATATTTCAGTTAAAATATTCAAGTTCAATTTAAATAAAAAACTGGGTGGTCTTTGGAAAACAAAATTCTTTAATTTGTTTTGCATGATTTTGAAGTTTAGCCCTGGATTTTTAAATTTTTTTGTTAATTATTATTGATGGAGTGCTTCTTAAGACCATAAATACCAAATTTGAACTCATTTGCTTAATTAGTATAGGAATTAATTAGTGAGGCTTTGTTGAAGTGACATCTAGTGATAAACAGCAAAAATATGGACTGTCAAAGGAAGTAGAGACATGTAAATGTTGCGGTGGCAATTGCCACCACCAGGGTCGAAAGGGTTAAATGAATTCAATCAAATATGTTTTTGTAGATAAATCTTTTTCCACCCTCATCACTTAGATTTCGGGATATTAGGGGAGAATAGTCAATAGTCATTGGTGTAGTGCAGGCATGTCAAACTCGTTTACCACCAAGGGCCACATAAAGTATTACACACAAGCCGCGGGCCGCATTACAAAAAAAAAACTACAATTGAAACCATACAAAAAAGAATTATTTTTAACTTGTATAATTTTTTTTTTAAATATTTGATACCAACCTTGCCGGGCCGCGTGTTTGACATGCCTGGTGTAGTGGATACAGACAAGTGCTTGTGCTGGTTGCACCGCGTGTCGTTTGGGTTCGAATCTCAGCCTGGGTGAAAGATTTTTCGGGGATCTAGAAGTATTCGCTCGGGTCCATGGTTGTTGTATACGTCTGACATTATTCATTCATTTCATCCAAAATTGTATATAAATAGAAGCCGCCTTGAGCTGGCAATATGGGCTACGTTCCCAAGGCCAAAAAAAAAAAATCTGTCATTTAATGTATAACATTGAGGATTCACACAATGAGCATAGATACGCAGAACACTCGGTTAAACATAATGAATTCAAAATTAAAAACATTTAATACTTGCTAGTTTCACAGATATAGTGTTTAAAACATGTTGGAATTTTAAACATTACATCTGGTAAATAAATAAGTGTTAAGTGTTTTAATTTTGAAGACATAAATTATTTTCTGGTAAGAAATCAACATATATTTACGTTAATTATCCAACAAAGTATTATCTTATTGCTAGTAATATGAACTAAAACATAAAAACATGATGAGATAAGATAAGAGAAGGAAGATCAAAAGACAATCTCCAATTTCACATTATGTAAAAGAACTGACACACCGAATTTTTTTTTAAATTTTCTTGCCTCAAACAAATGAATATATCTAAAAGAAAAAAATTACAAAAATGCAGCATTTCCAAAGACCACTCTGCCTTTTTTTTTCTTCAATTTGGAATGGATTATAGAGTTCAAATTTCATGGACTGTCAAGGTGGCACAACTAAAAATTAGTAAAAACCCAGGGCTGATTTGATAATAAAATAATCATTGAACTAAGATATCAAAATATTATAAACGAGAGTGATTGATTTTAATCCTACCTTTTTTTTGTTGCTTTGTTGTGATCGGTACATAACCTAATAATTCTAGTTACTATGCTACGATCCTCAAAAAAGACTTGGAAGTGGGGCGAACGGTACCGAAGCGATCAAATCACACCCGTTCTTCAACACGATACACTGGAGCGCACTTTTAGAATCCACGTGATGGACGATATTGAACCGATAGTATTATTTTATTCGTATTGACTCCTCTTTTTAGGAATTGCAGTTTCGAGACATTGTTAACTTATTCAAATATTTATCATGACTATATATATGTAAAACACCTCGTGTCCTCTTAGGTTACTCGGTAGTACCTCCGACATTCCATTTTCGTCTGGTTTCGTGGCCGTCGCGTCTTATAGATATCGTTTTTTTTGTGTGTAAGATTTGTGTACTCTATATATTTTCTATGTTAAAAATAAATGTGTATATTTCGTTTTTAAATAAAAATAGTTGTTTTATTTAAATGTTTGTGGTTTTGAATGCATCAATAATATTTACAAAATGAAGGCATTTTATGCATGGATAATATTTGTACACTTACCAGTCCAATCCAAATTTTTCTGCTTGTCGATGTTTTCCACAACACATACTGTCTGGAGGCTTCAAACATCCAAGTCGTAAGTAATAATAATAAATAGTTGTTTAAGCAACAAATAACGTAAGGACGTATTAACATTTGAGATAGCTACCGGAAATATAATCCTTGAAAAAGATCAGAAAATATTCTAAAATATGACTTGTAACATTTGGGATTCAAATTTTTATAGTCACCTATGCGTTCTATGGCAACCCAGCAACTGAGAAAACAATGTTGAATTTTGTTTGTTTGTGTCAATCCAGTGACAGTTTTTGCAGGCATGGATGCTAACGAAGCCGCGAATATTGCGTGTTAGAACCTGTTACTGACAAAATCGAAAAAAATATGTGCCCTGTTATGACTCTTTTAAGCAGTGGTTATGTAAAAAGAATGCCTGTTTCTGTTTATTTTTTTCCTAGGTCCGTAACTAAAAAATTAAGTTCCGTCGCCAAGGACAACAAACACCATGATAAAAATGATGCATAAAAATTTTAACCCATTACTTCCCGCTGTTCGCAAGCGAGTATAATAATCATCAAGGGCTTTAGTGACACTTGGTGGGAATTTTATTTACTTTAGATTATGTATATACAGGGTGTAGTGGAACAAAACGGAACATAGCATTTTCAATGTTAATTCCTTTATACTGGAATATTATCTTCCCTGATTATTTTAGAGGAAACATGTAAATAAATGTTTTATAGAGTAAAAATTCCTGCATACAGTCATGCTATTATTTATTTTTTAGTATTCATAAAAACCCTAAAAAATGATAAAATAAAAATGATAATTTTCACGAAAGTAATGGTTACAGAAATTGACTTTGAAAAGGTATCTGAAAATTTGAAATTCTTTTGAAAAAAAATCTCATGGGATGTAATGGGTTAATATGGTATTAATACAGGGTGTCTACGCCAAATCGTTTGTTAAAAGTTTAACAGTTTGCTGTTGTATTAAAGATTTAAAAAAAAATCCTTGTCAAACAATTACTTTTCATCATGTGAAATATTTTCAACTTTATCATTTTTGGTTCCCCCGAAAGTAGCACCAACCTTGTTATTTTAAATAGAACACCCTGTATCTTATTGCATTTTTGGATTCCTCGCTTAAATTGCAACATATTTTGTAGGAACGTTGGTACACTTATCACTTTTAGTTTTCAAGAAAAATTAATTTATATTTCCAAAATTTTGACAGCTTACAATTTATTTCTAATTTCTCTTAAGAATAAGATTTATATCTCTAATTGTACTTCGAGGATGCCTCTATAATATAACACATTATTTTCGTGTGCACTGTAATTCGCTGTTCGAGCTCTTTTTGAGCTAGAAGTTACATTTTGTTTACTCTCCATGTCCATTCATAGCTGACAAACACCAAGAATACCAACAGATTTCATAAAATTACTAATAATATGCAATGTTGTCACCACGGGTGTGAAGCCGAGATACGAATATCGGCAACACGAAAGTATGTGGTCCACCTCAAGTCGGTTGGGCGAGGGGGAATTTCAAATTTGCCGCTTTTGTAAAGATGGTTCCCTCGATGTTGCCAGATTTATCAAAGATCTTATGGGGATTACCGTTTTTAATAATCTTAAAATTTCACTACAAAGTAATAATTTTAACAATTAAAATTATGTTTTAAACATAATTAGACTTATTATCGCCTATATTTGTCATAATAACTCATGAAAGTATAATAAAAGGTATGTGTTCTGTGGTTGTCACGTGTAATATATTTTAAGCTCCTCTTTGCAAAACTACGTTTAAAATGTGTTGGTGCAATGAAGTTATGATTAAAGCCATACTAAAATTTAAGTGTGGCTTAATGAAGTATGGATTTAAGCCACGATTGTGCAAACGGGTCTGAATAAAATTAATTTGACAGAAACGTGGCAACTACGCTAAGACGCCATTGTGTGAAGCCGTTCTTCGAAGTGCATTTGTTTACAAACAGTCTTTCTTAATTGTCGAGAATTGTGTGCTCCGTATGTTGTTGTTGGGTTAGCTGAGTTCGCTTTATCCATCTTTGGGTTTAAAGTAGTCACTGCCTACAGCAATTATACTAATCAAGCGCTCAAAACTAAAGCGTGTTGTGAAGACTCGAAGTGTTTGTTGCAATCATTTTGCTTGTGCTTCTTTATACATTATGGTGCGATATTATTGAAAGCGGTAGCGAGTACGCTTTGCCTTGGTTTACCAACGGCTAAAAGTTGACGCACTGCAAATATACAGTGAGAGATTTCTTTGAAAAAGTCGTTATTTTCGAAAATGAACCTGAAAAATTTATTAATAGTGAATGTAATATATTTCTCGTCAGTATTATAACAAAGATAATGAAATAATTGAAATACATTGTTCTTATAACCAACAAAACTGAAAACTTATATTAATTCAGCGCACAGAAAGTATTTGTACACTGGGTTTTTATTTTTTTATTGAGACACCTTATTAATTAATACTTTGTGGTTATCTGTTAGAACTGATCATATTTTGTAGTCTGCAGTTCATCGATTGCACCAACTTTTGGGTGACTGTTGATGAGATGGAGTTCCATTCTTCTTCTAATCTTTTTTTAATAGCATCTGCAAGAGTTTTCCATAAATGCTCAATGGAATTAACGTTCGGTGATTGAGGAGATGTATGTAATTGTTTGGGAACATTATACCATATGTATACAAATTATTTAGATAAGGGGTGGCTTTGTATTTCGGAACGTACGTTGCAGGTTTGATACGTCGCATCACGTCTTCGCCACCAGTTGTTCATATGACATAAAGTCAACAACCTACTGAACTAATCTAAGACCGTGATTTTGTTTATCATGGCCATGCTTTATCTAAATAATTTTTATACATATGGTATAAAAGCCATTACATCGTGTTATATACTGTATGCTTAGGATCATTGTCCTGTTGAAAAATATGTTTGTCAGCAATTCCCAATTTCTCTGCACTGGCATGGAGATTTTTCTTCAAAATCTCTATGTACCCTTTGTGATCCATTACACTATCAATAAATGTAAATTACCCATTTTTGGAGTGCTCATACACCCCCAAAGAAGTGTTTGCCACTGTGTTTAACTGTCGGTATAAGATTTTTTGGGTCCAGCTCCATCTTTCGTGCCTGCCATCAGATCCAAAAATATTATATTTGCTTTCGTCTGAGAAAATAACCGTGTTCCACTATTCATCCGTTTTATTGAGACGCTGTTTCACAAATTACAATCGTGTACTGTGATTGGTCGCATTTACTCAGAACTTTTTCCTGGCAACATGGCCATGATATCCATTCTTTTTCATCACATTTTGAACAATGATAGCGGAAACATCTACACCGTGATTTTTTATTCCGTCCACAATCTTCGGAGCACTCATTTTTAGATAGAGCTTTGTTTGACGAAGAATAAAACATTTGTTGGTTTCGATGAAGGCTTCTGATCAGTCATTCCTTGGTTTTAGTTGTAAACATGAAAATTAAGCCACCGAAGTTATAATAAATTGTCTAATTGGAAATCAAATCTGCAAAACTTTTTCTGCTTTCCATTTGTCTTAATTTTCATGTTTGCAACTAAAATTATGTTAAAAAATATTGTAGCATTTAGGTTAAATAAAACAACAAATATTTGCGAACAAAATATATTATTAGTTGATATATTTTACACATATTGAACTTGTTTAAAGAAATTTATTAGACGTATTAATTTACCTACATCTTTTAACTAAACTTGTCACACATTTATGCACATTCGATCGAATATTTTTAAGATACATTGGAGCGTCATGGTAGTATTTCCCTGTGGAATTAGACGCCTTGAATTCTTCATAGTACAATATCATTTTTCTTTCATCTTCTTCGGTTACAAATGTTACTGTAGGACTCTAAATCCATTTACTGATGCATTGAGCATCTGTTGTGCAATCACAATGGAGGCGTCATCCTTAGCTGTACACCAAAAATGTACCGGCACGAGTAATTTTGAATCGTACTTCATGGAACCAATAATTACACTAACATCACCATTTATCCTCTGACTTTGTTCATAAAATAACAAAGAACTTGCAAGGCACGCATTGCTTATATTAGCTCTCATGAGCTCCTGAGCAATGATATTATTTATTGCATGTAGATGCTGCTTGGTTAACGACATGATGAAGAGTGATGCTGAGCATTGGAGTTTAGAGAATAATATCTTGGTTTCGTAGTTCAGCCTCAATGTTATTTATTTCATCAATATTAGCAACCGATTTAGGTTCGTGATGTAAAGACCATAATCGTTCAATTACATCATTTATATTAATATAGGAGATGAAGGGAATATCGAAAGGATTGTATTTGTACGAAGAAAAACTTTTTGGAATAATCCTCTGACTTCCAAGAGTATCTCCATCATCGAGTGTCATAGTCTCAGGAATGTTTTTAGTAGATTTTGTTTTTTAATTCCGCTTATCTCTGAATGGGCATTTTTCCACTCAGACATAACAAAATCCATGTTTTTATCGAGCTTCTTATTAACATCATCCATGAGACGATCAAGGCCACTGCTTATGTCTGTTTTCAATAACGAAATTATATCAACTATTTCCGTGTTTTCACTGTCTTTAAGATTATCAATTACATTAATAGTACCATTACTTATGTAAGAGGAAGTTTGATATTATCCTTTATACCTGAGATACTATCTGCATCATGTTTTCTTTTAAGTGTTAACAGTTTATTTTTAATAGTCGCCCTTATATTATCAAATGCTTTGGCACTATTTTCTGTAGCACAATAATTGTTTTCCAAAAATTTATTATAACTTTTTTCTCGAAACTCTTGCTCGTTACCTCCTATTAACGCTTGTTGATCATTATTGGTTTTCTTCGAACCACTGAAAACGTCCTCATGTACATATTTCATCGTTGAATTTGATTTATTATGCTGCATAGTTTCATGTCGTTTGAGATTATCCGTTCTTGTTCTCTCACAGCGAAAACACTTTAATAATTTTACAGAATGGGATGCCTTATGTCTTTTCAGACCGCTCGGCCAATTGAAAGATGATTCGCATTTATCACACCTCTACATGTTAATGACTCGAAATCAACTGATATCTCTGTGATTACCTCTTTTATATATATACCCTCCCGATATCCTCCTGATACCCCCCCTGATATCCTCCTGATACCCTCCCGATATCCTCCTGATACCCTCAGATACCCTCCCGATACCCACCAACCCCTTATTTAAAACACCTACCTGTCTCTGAATAACAGCTACAGTTACAGCTACAGTTGTGTGTAGAGGCTAGGCAACTCTATATACATATCACAAATCGAAACGTTAGGTGGATATCGGCGGAGTATTTATAGTCTATCTCTCCGAAATTTCAAAATTTTATCAGGCTTATGAGGTATCATTTTGAACGTCTTAAGATCATGAATTTGAAGTTGGATTTTCGAAAATCCTGAGAAAATCGAACGTCTTTTGGCACCACCGGAAACTGATGAGATAGCCTGCTGCTGCTGCTACCACCTATTCATTCAACGCAACTGTGAGATAAGGAATTTTCAAAGAGCCAACTCCCGCAATAGGGCTCAGATCGTTTTGAAATTTTCAGGTTATGTTCGTGCCACCCTAAATCGTACGGGGGCGACACCGGGCATTTACAGATTTTATTTTTCACGTATCTCCACCAGTTTTCGAGATATTTCAATTTTCGAGTTTCGAGGAGGCACAATTCAACTACCTTTAGTACAAATGCTCCCTGTGTGCCGACACCTGGGGGGCTTTTAGCGATTTTATTTTTGAATTGATAAGCGCGAATTGCTCGACTGTGATGATTATTATGGGGTAAGAACATCATATTCGACATCCTAAAGTAATTCCCTTTCATTTGATACCAAACACGGCCTATTTTGCTGCAAGACCGGGGATGAATGATTTTTATTTTGAGAATTTTAATTTTGTTACCATTTTAAACTTGAGATTTGTTTTAAATTTGGCGCCTATTTTATTTATTCGCACACCCTGTATATTATACCGATTGAGATTTCGACACATCGAACGCTTGAATTTCGCCACTGAACGTTAGGCAACTTCATACACACGGTCACGCTGAAGGTCATACAAGGTCGTCCCAAGTGCCGCTTTACCTACTGTGATATAAGACATCATTTGGACATTGCCATTTTGATGATTTTTTTTTAAATCAATGCTCATTGTTAATGGAGACGTTAATATCAGTATGTACGCTATAAAATAAAATAGTCGTTCAAATGTAGTCACACCCCAAAGTTGTGCTTTATCGTGCACGCAAGATCTAAATACTACATGGCTGAATTGAATTAAAAGCGAATTATTTTAATATACAACCAAGTTGGGGTCTTAGGATTTATTGCTGAATTAAATTGAAATGAACGTTTTTCCTAAAAATAAAATATGGGCGTTCCAGTAAATAATTTATTGTACTTTAAAATTTATTCATCCAAATATATTGAAGGAAAAAAAATGAAACACTTGAAATTCGTGAAATTTCGACCATTTTCAAACCGGCATAACTCGGCATATTTTCAATCGATTTTGATGAATCTATGAGTGCGAAAAACTTTGAAGTGTCATCTTTAAAGTCATGTATGCGAAATTTAGCGTAACCCCCCCTCAGATTAGAATGATCCATTTTCGAACCCTTCAACCCCCGATCAAAAAAAACACATATTTGGACAAAAAACGGCAAACTTAAGCAACTTGTACCGAGTTTGATAAAATGTGTCGACTTGATCCACTAAAAGGGCATTGAAATGTGTTCAATTACCTGCGCAGGAGTCAAATAACGAAGTTCCTACGACGATTTGGCACAAAGTTATGGGTGTTTGAAAAAAGTGAATTTTGTGGTTTTTTGACTCATGAGTCATAAATTTTTTGACGAAATTGTTATCGTTTTCACGAATAAAATGTTCTTTGCATGTTCTTTGAGGTATGCACGAAAATTCATTATTTGCGCGAAATCATGAATATCGCATTTTGTACTTTAGAACTCCATTAACAAAAAAAAATATTTTAGGTCAAAAAAGGCTTACTTTAACGATCTTTGTAGGATCGGAAAAAATGTTGGCCTAACTCAGCACCATTCGTACATTTTTCCATTCGTCCAATAAAAACAAACAAATTGCACTGACGGAAAAAAATTAAACACGAGATTTGTAAAAATTTAGGTAATTTTCAAACGGCCATAACGCAGCTTCTATTCAACCGATTTCGACGATCTTTTGAGAAATAAAAAGCAAAATGTGTCCTTTTTGAGAGGGTTTATCCCCCAGACAAAGAGAGGGCTCTACGCCCCTCCAAACGAAAAAATAAAAAGACCACAATATGCACTTTTTTTTTACACCCATAACTTTGTGCCAAATTGCCGTAGGAATTTCGTTTTTTGAGTCCTGCTCAGGTAATTGAACACATTTCAATGACCTTTTGGTGGATCGAGTCGACACATTTTATCCAACTCGGTACACGTTGCCAAAGTTGAACGTTTTTTGCCCAAAAACGTGTTTTTTTTTGTTCAACGGTTGAAGGGTTTGAAAAGGGATCATTCCCATCTGAGTTTACCTCCTCAAAGTAGGGCCAAAATGATAATTTTTTCCCGAAAGAATAATTAAATTTGATAGAAAAGTCGCTGAGACGTATGCGAAAAACGTCAAAATGCACTTTTTTTTCAAACACCCATAACTTGGTGTCAAATCGTCATAGGAATTTCGTTTTTCGAATCCTGCATAGGGAATTGATCAGATTTTGATGCCTTTATGGTGGATCGAGTTGATAAAATTTTTCCAACTCCATAGACATCGTCAAAGTTGGACATGGTTTCCTGAAAAAACACTTTTTTTTTCACAGGGGTGCTTAAGTTTATATGCATGGCTTTAAAGAAGATAATTCATAGTTTTTTGCCCTTAAAGATTCATCAAAATCGATTGAAAATACGCCGAGTTTGAAAATGGTCGAAATTTTACGAATTTCAAGTGTTTCATTTTTTTTTCAACGAGTGTACATATTTGTTATTTTTATATTTATTGCCTATTCTATTGCCAATAGATATATCTGGTTTATAAAAAATAAAAAGTTCTCTTTTCTCTACAAGTTTATAGCTTCGATAATATGGAACTTTCATTTGCTGATGTCACAAATTCACATTTATTTTTCTGTTTTACTATTGATTATTAATCTTGTACTCATCTCTGCTAAATAAATGGTTTATTATTATTAGTAACACTTCACGACCTCCAGATATGTGTTTATAATAAATGACCGACGAAAAGTTAGTCAAGAATTTTCAGCCATAGATTTCCCGGCGCATGCACTAAAAGCGCCACGCATTTTTAATTTTATGTTTGCAGTGCCTTTCTGTATATTAAGCTAATACTAACTTAAAAAAAACGGTGCTAATGATTATAAATATATATTTTTAACTGATTTGAATAGAAATCTTAGAAATCTGTTTTTGACAGTTTGTATTTGTCAAATATATTTGCAGAAAGGCACTGCAAAAATAAAATATTTTTTTTAGTGCCCTATCCGATTTATATAAAAGCCACAGATTCCTGTTCAATATTAAAAAAAAAATATCTATAATCATTTTTACGGTTTTTTGACAGATTGTATCTGTTAAATATACCTTTAGAAAGGCACTGCATAAATAAAATTAAAAAATCCTGGCGCGCCGGGAAATGCGGCTGGAAATTCATGGCTAACTTCGCGTCGGTTAATAAATGTGTATTTTTCTAATAAGATTAATTAACCTTTAAATAATTGTAGAGAATGCAAAAAAAATACCTTGTGAGATTTAAGTGTTTTTCAGTCGCATTTGTCTGCTGAGCGAATTAAGACATTTTGATAATTAATATCCAAATTTTCAGATGCAATTTTACGCGTCTCTTATGTAAGACTTCGTTATGATTTTAGAATCCGATTTATGATTGGTGTAACACTTATTTTTAAGATCGATTTCATCTACTTGGAGAAACCGGGCGGAAGGCTTTTCTTGTTAGAGCACCTGATGTAAAATTTGCTTTTTTTACGAAGATATCTGGCTACAGCCGTGTACAGAAGTAAATACAAAAGAAAAGAGGTGTAAATTTTCCATAAATGGAATAATGTAGTGAGAAGGAGAGGCATTCTGGAACACATGCCGCCCATTAAAAGCGGAAAATAGTAAACTAAATAAAACATTCTTGGTACATTTGAACGTGAAATAATTGTGTGAGCGGGTGGTGGCGGTGGCAAGGAAGTTTCGCGAAGTTGCTCGGCACCGGGGGCACGGCACCCCCGTAACAAACGTGTTATTGGATTGGCCCGGGCATAATTTGAGAAATGTTAATTGAAATTTACATCGGATATCAGTGCGGAGACCATAATTTTTCCTCGGCGACCGCCCCGCATTTTCGCATTTTCCCCAGCCACAGTATAAATAACAATTTCGTTATTTACGTCTGTAAACTCCATCATTTTCATTCGGAAAATTCGGCCGCGCTAAATGGCCCACGTCATGATTTATACACTGGACCGCTGCGATCTTTCATACATGCACACACATTCATCTTTATCGCTTTTACATACAATTTCATAAAATAACAATGCCACTTGTATTTATTCGATACTGGAAAAAAAAACAAACAATTTATTCAAAAAGTATTTCAATAATGTTGATATTAGTCGACGGTAATAAATCCTTTAAATTAATGGTGCAGTTTCAGTTGATTTTAAATGAAGCGAATTTCAGATTTGGAAAGTTGTTTCATTCGAACTAAATAAAGTGGATTTTCCTTAATTTATTGGTGCGTCAAATTTATATAATAGTAGAATCCTAATAAGACGGTTTTCAATAATAATTTGACAAGGTGGTCAAGCTTAATTCAGAGATATTTGGGACTTGTTGCTAGATATACTTTGATCAATGGAACTTTGCGTGCACGTCATAGATAGTTGAACATTTTCATGTGTCTCTACGATAAGTTAAATTAGACGCAATCATTTGTGTACGTATGTCTCCCAAGGCTATAAAACTTAATCTTCGGTAATGACGTACACGCAAAGATCCATTGATGAAACTATACTAACCACTATTTCTAAAGTGAATTCAAAATTTATAAAATAATCGCAGTCGTCCATGAATTCAAATGCGCATGTCTCTTTTTTTACTTCTTCATAAAACTTCAAAATATAATTTAAAAAAACAATTATTTGTTATTTTTGTTACACCCTGTATAAATACATAATACATATTTCAATATTCGAAAGTGGAGTGTAGTGCAATGAAAACGAATTATATCAAACAAGAGACATTGATGTGAAACTGAGCACACAACCGTTTGTAATCAAAACACAAATGTTATGATTCGGTGGCATATTATAGAACACTCCAACAATCAATTCACTTGACTGCATTAATTTAACAGCTAAATGGCATTAACAAACATTCGTATTCATGTTGTTGGAAACTGCAGAATTAATCTTACAATTTCCAGTTCTCAATCCTATTAATAATATAATTTAAAAACTGTAAAAGAAACCCCGAAAGAAACTTAATTGTTCAATTTACAAACATTATTTATAATTGCCGTCTCAACATTTACTGCACACAAACCAGAATTGCAGATAAATATACGAGGCTTGTCTGTAATCAAGTACCGTTTCGTTTTATTGCCACCGCAGCGCTAGTGCCGCAGTTACTCGCATGCTCACTCGTCTCTCTGGTTCATTGTCTTTCCACTGACGCCATTACAGCCGAATTGTGTTGTGTTTAGTTTTGTTAGTGAGCGTTCAAAATGTTTAAAACAATTTCTGAGCCCGCGGACTGTGAAGTGCGTTCTGTAATACGGGTTTGGAGCGCAAAGAATGTTAAGCCAGCTGAAATTCATCGTCAACTTGTAGAGATTTATGGGGATAAGTTCTTTCATAAATAAACAACCAATCAGATTGGTCCATTTCTGTCGAACGCCGCACGCTACAGAAACTTAGAACGTCAATGTCACTGAGAAACGGTAAGACCCCGCGCGTCAGGGCGATTTGTTAAACTTAGGCTGATAAGACCCCCGCTGTCGGTGTCGATGTTCAGATTTATATCATATTCATAGATACCCTTGAATAAAAAATTACGATCGATCTGTCAACGTATAAACATGTCTGAATCACGCTTCGGGACAGAATGCGATGAAGCAATTAATAATTTAATTACAACACCAAAAAACACGGTCAAAAGTAAAAAATACGTATGGAAACTGTTCCAGCATTTTTGTGAGGTAAGAAAATACGAATTGAAAATTGTACTTTTAATAAATAGCTTTTCAAGTTTTGTACATAATTCAAGAACTTATCTTACCGAATGTACCTCGGGCAATGATAAATTCGAGATAATTTTGACTAGTTCCCTCAAGTGTGTTGCTTTAAGTAATTGCCCTCCGCCTGACGGCGTCGGGCAATTACTAAGCAACACACTTTCGGGGTTTAGTCAAAATTATCGCGAAATTATCAGTGCCCTTGGGACATTATAGCTGAAAATGTAATGACGGACGGAATGGTGAGAAAGTGGGCTAGGCAGTTCAATGACGGACGAACCAATGTTCATGACGAAACACGGAGTGGGCAGCCTTCTGTTATCAATGATGAGTTGGTTCAAAAAGTGAATGAGAACATTCGTGAAAACAGACGGTTTACAATAAGAATGCTTTCAAATGAGTTTCCACAAATTTAAAAAACCGTTTTGCATGAGATTGTCGCAAATCGCTTAAATGATCGCAAAACGTGTTCCCGTTGGGTTCCAAAAATGCTTACAGATGTCTACAAGACGAAGCGACTTGGCAGTGCTTTGACATTTCTTACCCGATGCAGTGATGAACTGGGGGAAATGACTTCTTAAACAGAATCGTGACCAGTGATGAAACGTGGGTGTGTCATGTCACTCCAGTATCCAAATAACAGTCGATCGCGTGGAGGCACTCAGGATCCCCCAAACAAAACAAAAATTCAAAACAACGTTGTCAGCAGAGAAAATCATATGCACTGTGTTTTGGGACAGACAGAGCGTTCTGCTTGTTAAGTTCCTTCCCAGAGGTGAAATCATCAATGCGGAACGATACTGTGAAACATTGAGAAAACTTCGGCGCGCAATTCAAAACAAAAGGCGAGGAATGATCAGTCGAAGCGTTGTGATGCTTCATGACAACGCACGTCCCCATTCCGCTGGTGTCACTCAAAATCTTATTGAAGCATTTGGTTGGGAGCAGTTCGAACACCCGCCGTACAGCCCCGATCTCGCACCTTCTGGCTACCACTTGTTCTTGAAGTTAAAGCGTGATTTTGGAGGAAGGCGCTTTGAGAGCAATGACGACGTACAAAACGGTGTTCAGCAGTGGCTGTCTTCACTATGAAGAGGGTTTTTCCGCTACGACAAATGTCTGCGCAATGGTGGCAACTATATTGAAAAATAGTTAAAGAAATGCTCTTTCATGTAAAAATAAATTTTGTTTTGAAAAAAATGTTTTGTGTTTTTTTTTTCCAAAACGGTACTTAGTTTACGGACAAGTCTCGCACTAGTTCAAAAAATGATATAATCTTAAATCGTTTTTTTTTTTAACACAATCGATCTCAATAACTTGGTAATAGGATCGAAAGGCTTTGCATTAAATTTTCACACACAAGGCCAAGTGAAATTATTAATAATAATAATAATAATTCAATTTCCTTAGTACTGAGCAATTGCAGAAATTGACACACAAGTCAAGTATATAATTTCTTAAAATTAGATTAATTTCAAAAGTTTTCATTACGCAACTTTCTCCAATTTTAAGGTATACAGGGTATAAAAAATCGAAAGAAAACTGAGACTAAACACTCACATCCATATATCAAAACTTGCTGTACAAACATTTCAGACATTTGTTGTTCACTAAAATTATAAGAGCTGGAAGAGCTAATTATCAAACATCTTTATTCGTTTAGATTTTGTAGCAGAAATACTGACCAGTATTCCAACACGATAATGTTTTTCTGTGGTAATTTTAATGATTTGAGGATTTGGAAATTTTGAAGACATTTTCCGGAGCAATCATTTTTTTAGAATTTTTTTAATCGCTAGATGCAAACTTCACTTCTTGTAATTCAAGTTTCTAGTAGCGCTATTTTGTTTCCAGTTAAGGGATGACAATCGATTTTTAGTATGTTAAAAATAAATGAGTTCTAAGTGCATTTGGAAATTTTGAAGACATTTCCAAGAGCAATAATTTGTTAATTTTTTTTTAACGCGACTTGCAAACCTTGCCTATATTTTTTTAAATATGAAAAATATCACAAAAACATTTAAACAAATATTGAAGACAACAAAGAAATTAACACCTTTTCTTTGAAAATATTTGTTATAAAATCATTGTTATTCGAGAAAGAAATTTATTAATTTTTTTTAAATTTTTGGTTTATAATTTTGAAACGATGATAGTTACAACAAATTTATGTTAATAATTATTGTAGATAATGCCAAAGTGAACAACTTATAAAGAATAAGTTTTATTCGAATCTCTTTAGTTTTTGAGTAAACTGAGTTTTTGAATTTGAAGTATAATTTTTCCATCTTTCATAATTTTGACGTTTTAAACGTCAGTTTCATCCGAGTCTATAAAACGCTCGATGTACATTTAAAATATGATTTAAATTGAAAATAAACAATGAAAGCGTAAATATAAATGATATAATTAGTACACCACGCTACAGTCCTCTTCGGTATCTTTAAAATTTCAGCATAAAATCGCTTTATTTTTGTGTTTTCGAGAATATCTCTCGAACCGCTAAATGTATTTAAAAAATTCTTACTCCGTCTTATTTTACTCTCACAAAGCTTTGGGTGTAAGTAGTGTAAAATATACACCATCTTCAATAGTCTTTTTTGTTTTTTTTTGCTTTATTTAAAAAATCGAAGCTATTTCAGTTCATTTTAAACAGGATTTTTTTTTATACAACATCAAACAGAAAAATATTGTGTTAATATGAATTTTATTTGTGATGAATACATGTAGTGACATTTTATTGATGTAAAGTAAGCACCGACGGGATTATTAAACCATTAAAGTTATCAAAGCATATTTATGTCACGTTCAAATAAAATTTGTTGAGCGTAGGCAGGTAACATTAGCCGATTACCGTCCTAACCTAATTGGGAAACTTGTAGCGCGGAGAGGTATCGAAAATCAATTTCGGTCCGTGTACCTCCCTAGGGTATACAATTTACAAACGCCGGTACAAAAACCACCAAAACGTGAACACGGGAACTTTCCAGAGAGAAAGGCTAGAACAATTAAGAAAAGCAATCGGACCTCCTTTCGCACCCGACGATTATTCGCGATTATGCCACTTTCGGCTCCCTCCATTTTCCGACCCCACCACCTGGCCTTCTTGTTTAATTTACAATTTAAATTCGATACGCCGACAATTCCGTCCGGCCACAAAGGGTGTCGCGCGACGACGTGTATTTCAGTCTATCCGGTGGTGGTTTTATTTTTTGCGCGGTCGCTCGCTTTAATTCCGTATCAATTAGTGCAGCATGAAAACGCCGCGTCTCATTTGAAGGGACAGAGACTGGAAAAATTAATAGGATTACCCCTATCTGAACCGATTATCGTTCATTTAGAAAATTGCGCAAAATATACACCCATATTTCGCTCGTTCTATATTACGCTGTTTCAATCAATAAATAGAGGAATGGACATATTGGATAATATGGAAATGGGTTGTATTCATTCATTACAGTTAGAGCCGTCCCAAAATGTCGAGACACCTAAAGTAAAGTTTGTGCAAAGTGAGCGATAACAAATATACGCGTTGCCGCATCACCGAATTGAAGATGAGTAATCACTTCGCGACTGATTCTGTGTCTATATTTATATTATGTTAATTGAATAATGTTTCCGGCGTCCCTTCTCTTGAAATTAAAGATGTTCACTGCGCAATGTATCACGATATTTTGGGACGGCTATACCTTTTGCGATGTATTCCGTTGCCATACCGATTCAAGTGTTCGTGTACGTTCGAGCATTTGGTCAGCGGCAGAAGCGGAGAATCGTGTCAATTAAGCGATTCGGAATAATAAAGAAAAAAGTGTGTCTATATTTACATTATTTGTAAAGTTTCCGACATCCCCTCTCTTGCAATTTAAGATGTTCACTGCGCAAAGTGTCACGACATTTTGGGACGGCTGTACCTTTTGTATTCCGTTGCCATGCCGATTCAATTGTTTGTGTACGTTCGAGCATCTGGTCAGCGGCAGAAGCGGAGAGTCGTGTTAATTAAGCGATTCGGAATAATAAAGAAAAAGTAATTAGGGATGGCGGCGGGCGCTCGGGCATTAAGCAAATTGTTTCGCGGCGTGAAACATTGTTTCGCGCAGATTAAGCATTAGTTGTTTTAATGAAATTATAAGGCGATCTTTAAAGCCATCCGTTACCGTTATCTCGTCCCTTACATCGTACACCTTCAAGGATTAAGGGCACAACTTGCCCAGGCGCGCACGTATTATAACCCACCCGAAATAAAAGCTCTTTTTCCTCCTCCTCCCGTGGAAATGCGATGCAAATGAAGTCCAGGCGATTATTTCACCTTAACGCTTACACAGCTCAAACTTAAACCCGCAGATTTTATTCAATTAACAGCTCCTGGTTGAAATAGATTAAACTTAAAACACCGTTTAATTGGAATATAAACACGGCATAACAACTGCTGGTAACTGTAACTCTGACTCTTAATAAAAATTAATTAAAATACAGAATGAATTCAATGCTACTTTTTGTTGGTTAAGTTATGCAAATTACGTTTTCATTATAAATTATGGGATATAAAGCCCCTTCTCGCATTTAATTAAAATTAGAAGAAGATAATAACAACTTTCGTTTCACTAACATTTTACAGAAATCATTAAATTATCGTTTCCGATCAACAACAAACTACCAGGGGCGGCTCGTTATATATAGCCAAGGAAAACCTGTGGTTTCAAGCTCAGCAAGAATTTTTAATTAATCCTTAAAACAATTTTTCGCAAGTTTAAATGTTTAACAACACCTGCATAACTTTAATGAATTGAGAAAAATCGCAATGCATTTGTTTCCGCAGCGCGCCGTTAACGTTGCCAGTTTCTATCTGGCACGGCATTGCGTTAGGATATCGCGGCGAGGTGCGCGGTTGGAGGGGTGCAGGAGAGGTCGTTAACTGAACGTGCATTTGGTGCCAATTAAATTCTGGCTCCTCTCGTACGCGCGACGACGACGTGCACTTGTTGGTCATATTTAGCGCAATACACAATTAATTAAATTGGATCATTGCGGTCTTTTTGTTTTATTGAGAAAATAGTGCAAATTAAACAGCTTAGTTTGATTATAAAAATAAAGACTGACAGGTGTCAGTTTCCAGCTCGAGTGCGTCGATTTCGAAAATAGTAAAGACCTAACGAGAAAGTTTAATCGGGAGCTATACTTAAAAAATGGTGATGTGGCCATCATGTTACTTTCTCCGATTTCATAGAATCATTGCTATTTATGATTTATTTTCAATTTAAATCATATTTTACATGTAAATCGAACGTTTTGACTTATTACAAGTGGTGACAACCTAATTGAAGATAGTTAATTTTTTTTTACCACTATCATTTTCTTCTTCTGATGAAAAAGAAGGTACACTTCAATGCTCCACGATAATTATTAACAAAGTTAATTTTTTCATTTTTTTTCATTTTCGAGTTTTCTTTGCTGACGCGTCACGGGCTTAAAATTGACATTTGTTCTTGCGAAAGTACATTTTCCGAGGCGTCTTGAAGGGATCTTTCCAGTGATGTGTAGAAACCCGGAATCCAAGCAGTGGTTTTTTCAGAAAATTATTTCAAAGCCAATTTTTGAGAAAAAGTAAGAAGGGGGTACCCTTGGGTAGATTTTCAGGTTTTCGTCAAAAATTAAAAATCGCCAATGTTAATTGAATCCGACTAATTAGCACACGAGGAGCACAGATTTGAAAACCGCGTTCAATTTAGAGTTTTCGTTTAGCCGCTATGGCCGTTCAAAGTCTGAAAAATCGATTTTTTTTTAATTCTCTAACATGTTCATGGTGACACGCTATTTTTTTTACTATTGAAGGTAGCTGAAATTTTTTAACACCAATCAATTTCTTTTGTTCTTCTGATGAAAAAGAAGGTACACTTCAGAAACTTATTTTTGGGAGCTGAAAGTGGTAAATTATTTTACTTCAATTTTCGATGTCTTTCTGTCTGCGTTTTTTATTTTTAGATCGGGTTTCTTGATTCTATGGCTCATATTTTCGATTGTTGTATTTTCGAAATTTTTTTAATTTTTGGTCTAAATATTCTTTATTTTGATTAAAATTTTCGATTTTTGTTGTCTGCATTTTTAATCTCTACGGCCGAGTTCTCGATGTTTAGTCTAAATGTTCACCTTTTTAGGCCATATTGTAAATTTTTACATGTTAAGCCTATATTTTGTATTTACGATTTTGTTGGTTTAACTTTTTGGTCTTTTGGTCGAAATTTTCTATATTTTGACTTAAATTTTCGATTTGTTTGTTAAAAATTTTAATTTTTTGGTCTACCACTTTTATTTCTAGGTATTGTTTTTTGCTATTATCTTCGAATTTCCCGTCGGAACTTATTTTAAGCTAAAAAGAGTTATTTTTGTGGATGAAAATGGTAAATTATTTTTCTTTTGCTTGTATTTTCAAATATTCGGTCTGCATTTTTATTTTTAGACCAGGATTTTTGTTTTCTTTGCCAATATTTTAGATGTATTCCAAAGTTTTGATTTGTTTACCCAAAATATTCGATTCGTTTGTTGAAATTTTGGATTTCTTACGCCTAAATAAAGAATTATTGATTTAATGCGAGATATTTTTCGAGTTTTGCTTATTGAAATTTTCGATTTTTTGGTCTGCTGTTTTATTTTTAGACTCGAGTTTTCGACCTTTTGTCCTAAATTTAGACAAAACATCGAAAACTCGGATCGAAAGATAAAAAATGCAGACCAAAAATCGAAAATTTCAACAAACAAAACTCGAAAAAGTATCTCGCATTAAATCAATAATTCTTTATTTAGGCCTACATTTTTTATTGGTTTGTTAAAATTTTTGATATTTCCGCATTTTCGATTTTCAGGCCCGACGTTTTGGTCAAAATTTCTGATTTTTTGTCCTGCATTTTAGATTTTTTAACCTGAATTATTGATTTTTACGCGGAAATTTTTGATTTTTTTGCGGATTTTTTTTGTGGTCAAAGTTTTTGATTTTTGTCCTTTAACATATTATTATTTTATATTTTGCAACCTACATTTTTGAATTTTTTGACCTGTATTTTCAAGGGCTTTATATTAATTTTAGGTTATTTATTTAATTCTATATTTTTTGTTTTTATGGGTTTTCATTTTAATTTGCGAATTTTTTTTTTAATATTTTTTGGCGATATTTGCTTTTGCCTAAGTTTTGGATTTTTTGTCCTTTATTTTAGATTTTGCAACCTGCTTTTTTTATTTTTCTGACCTGTATTTTGAAGGGTTTTTTAATTCATTTATTTCAGGTTATTTATTTAATTTTATATTTTTTGTTTTCGTGGGTTTTAATTTAAATACGGGGTTTATGTTTAGATGAAATTAATTTACTTTGATTTTTTTTTGGCCTCGGAGACAAGTCCATATGACCAGCTCAAGGCGGTTAAGATAAGACAGAGGCAATTTACTTTGATATTTATCTGGCAAATATAGTCCGCGGGATTTATGTTAAGGAATTATTTAATTTTTAAATATTTGTAGGAATTTTGGATTTTTTGCATCAAACAATTAAATGTCTAATTTATTTGTTTCGTCTGATCTAAACTTATTTGTTAAGTACAATACTAGACTTCATTCATCATTCGTTCAGGCAGCAGCGGCTCGTTGATCTTTGTACAGGAGGCTACGACAGAGCCGCATTACTTACTCTTATAGAGGAAGAAAATATTTCGCTGCTGTTTTGGTCAAATTTTCTTCTGTAGCCTCCTCGTCGAAAATCCACGAGCCGCCGTTGGTTTGAGGGTTATCCGAAAAAAAAAACAAACAATTGAAAAACAACTGATGGGCGAATTTAATTTTTTTATCTTATTCATATCAAACCTGAAAATTTTTCAAAATCTAGTCATCCATTCAAGAATTATCCTCTAAAAAACAAAACAAAAACAATTAAAGTATGGAAACGATGGGAGTCAATTGCAAGCAATGCAGGAGCTTTATTATTAATTAGTTATACAATGTGTTTCAAAAATCGATACCATAATCATGAATTGAGCAAAGTAACTACTGCGCTGCGCCGTCGTCCGTGCGTAGTCTTTTAAAATCAAGCAAGGTAACTGGTGACGAACGACGGCTCCGCTGCGCTGCGCTGTCGTCCGTGCATGGTTCATATATATTTATATATAGTAAGGCAGATAACTGGTGACTGACGACGTCCGTGTGTGGCCCATTGAAATTAAGCAAATAAGCTGGTGTGTAAACCTTAAAAATTAAGCAAAATAAAGTGGTGACGATAATGGCCGAAAACGGCTTAGGCTTGCTTATTGCTTCAAAAATTCATAATTTTTTTAATAATCAACGGATTTGAACTAAATAACAAAATTATTAAAGCTTAAGAATGTAAGAAGTGTATTGTTAATAATAAAAACATCTATCGCCAGTTAAAATATTTTTTTTCGAATTTTTGAAATTCATGATCGTTTTAACGTGCAATTATTGCTTCAAAAATTCATAACTTTTTTAATAATCAACGGATTTGAACTAAATAGTAAAATCATTAAAGTTAAAGAATATAAGAAGTGTATTGTTACTAATAAAAACATGTATCGCGAGTTGAAATATTTTTTTAGAATTTTTGAAATTCATAATCGCTTTAACGTGCAATTATTGCTTCAAAAATTCATAACTTTTTTAATAATCAACGGATTTGAACTAAATAACAAAATGATTAAAGTTAAAGAATGTAAGAAGTGTATTGTTACTAATAAAAACATGTATCGACAGTTGCAATATTTTTTTTAGAATTTTTAAAATTCATGATCGCTTTAACGTGCAATTATTGCTTCAAAAATTCATCTTTTTTAATAATCAACGGATTTGAACTAAATAACAAAATTATTAAAGCTAAAGAATGTAAGAAGTGTATTGTTACTAATAAAAACATGTATCGGCAGTTGAAATATTTTTTGCAGAATTTTTAAAATTCATGATCGCTTTAACGTGCAATTATTGCTTCAAAAATTCATAACTTTTTTAATAATCAACGGATTTGAACTAAATAACAAAATTATTAAAGCTAAAGAATGTAAGAAGTGTATTGTTACTAATAAAAACATGTATCGGCAGTTGAAATATTTTTTTTAGAATTTTTAAAATTCATGATCGCTTTAACGTGCAATTATTGCTTCAAAAATTCATAACTTTTTTAATAATCAACGGATTTGAACTAAATAACAAAATTATTAAAGCTAAAGAATGTAAGAAGTGTATTGTTACTAATAAAAACATGTATCGGCAGTTGAAATATTTTTTTTAGAATTTTTAAAATTCATGATCGCTTTAACGTGCAATTATTGCTTCAAAAATTCATAACTTTTTTAATAATCAACGGATTTGAACTAAATAACAAAATTATTAAAGCTAAAGAATGTAAGAAGTGTATTGTTACTAATAAAAACATGTATCGGCAGTTGAAATATTTTTTTTAGAATTTTTAAAATTCATGATCGCTTTAACGTGCAATTATTGCTTCAAAAATTCATAACTTTTTTAATAATCAACGGATTTGAACTAAATAACAAAATTATTAAAGCTAAAGAATGTAAGAAGTGTATTGTTACTAATAAAAACATGTATCGGCAGTTGAAATATTTTTTTTAGAATTTTTAAAATTCATGATCGCTTTAACGTGCAATTATTGCTTCAAAAATTCATAACTTTTTTAATAATCAACGGATTTGAACTAAATAACAAAATTATTAAAGCTAAAGAATGTAAGAAGTGTATTGTTACTAATAGAAACATGTATCGGCAGTTGAAATATTTTTTTTAGAATTTTTAAAATTCATGATCGCTTTAACGTGCAATTATTGCTTCAAAAATTCATAACTTTTTTAATAATCAACGGATTTGAACTAAATAACAAAATTATTAAAGCTAAAGAATGTAAGAAGTGTATTGTTACTAATAAAAACATGTATCGGCAGTTGAAATATTTTTTTAGAATTTTTAAAATTCATGATCGCTTTAACGTGCAATTATTGCTTCAAAAATTCATAACTTTTTTAATAAACAACGGATTTGAACTAAATAACAAAATTATTAAAGCTAAAGAATGTAAGAAGTGTATTGTTACTAATAAAAACATGTATCGGCAGTTGAAAAATTTTTTTTAGAATTTTTAAAATTCATGATCGCTTTAACGTGCAATTATTGCTTCAAAAATTCATAACTTTTTTAATAATGAACGGATTTGAACTAAATAACAAAATTATTAAAGCTAAAGAATGTAAGAAGTGTATTGTTACTAATAGAAACATGTATCGGCAGTTGAAATATTTTTTTTAGAATTTTTAAAATTCATGATCGCTTTAACGTGCAATTATTGCTTCAAAAATTCATAACTTTTTTAATAATGAACGGATTTGAACTAAATAACAAAATTATTAAAGCTAAAGAATGTAAGAAGTGTATTGTTACTAATAAAAACATGTATCGGCAGTTGAAATATTTTTTTAAAATTTTTAAAATTCATGATCGCTTTAACGTGCAATTATTGCTTCAAAAATTCATAACTTTTTTAATAAACAACGGATTTGAACTAAATAACAAAATTATTAAAGCTAAAGAATGTAAGAAGTGTATTGTTACTAATAAAAACATGTATCGGCAGTTGAAAATTTTTTTTTTGAATTTTTAAAATTCATGATCGCTTTAACGTGCAATTATTGTTCAAAAATTCATAACTTTTTTAATAATCAACGGATTTGAACTAAATAACAAAATTATTAAAGCTAAAGAATGTAAGAAGTGTATTGTTACTAATAAAAACATGTATCGGCAGTTGAAATATTTTTTTAGAATTTTTAAAATTCATGATCGCTTTAACGTGCAATTATTGCTTCAAAAATTCATAACTTTTTTAATAATCAACGAATTTGAACTAAATGGCAAAATTGTGAAAAAAATTCTTAACCGCGCACAGAATCTTCCGCAGAATATTTTAATTCGTAACACCACCGCGAGCGACATTCCAACCACCAAGAGATGGCGCGCGTATTATAAATCAATCGTTATCACCAATTTATGTATTTAAAGCCGACTTAATTGTTCATCGGATGCAAGTGTTGCAATTGAGCTCAGTGCAGCATTTGCTGTTAATATTTTGTTTATATTTTTTTTTATAATTTTAGCTACTTATTTATTTACATTTATCGATACGAATCTACAGGGTGAGCCCATTAAAACCCATTAATAACCGTCGGCGCAAACAATGGAAAAGGAATAACTGATCGAGCGGTCGATCGCCGAGAGTAGAAAATTATTAAAGTACTAAAATCGCTATTAAAAAATAGGGGTTGGTGGTAGAAGGGTGAACATTTAGGGTTGTATGTATTTTTTAATGCCGAATCATAAAAAAATAAAAATAAAAAATTTTGTCCAAAAAATAAAAATAAAAAATTTGCGGTGGACCACCCTTATCATTTAGGGGTATTAAAAATAGTTTACGTCCTATTCTCAGACCTGCTCAATATACACACAAAATTTCATAAAAATCGGTCAAGCCGTTTCGGAGGAGTTTTGTTACAAACACTGTGACACGAAAATTTTATATATTAGAAGATATTTGCAACTAAAACAAGTAACACGATCCCTGCAACAGTCAAGCTCGCCGTTGTGCACTGTCAGTCTGTGCTCTACAGTTTAAAAAAAGATCGTATTTAATGCAATTCGTCATTTTAAATATAAAATTAAATGATTATAAATCATCTACATCTTAAACCTCCATCGTATATGCCTAAAGATTTTAGTTAAAGGCTTAAAAATAAAGTCTTGCAGTCAATTAACCTTACCACTTAAAATTAATTAGGATACCCAGAGCTTCATTTAACTTTGTCTAGCTTCTCAAACAATATACGAATATAAAGTGTAATATATAATAAACTTTTTAGGGGCTTCGGTCTTCCGAAGTTTTCCCATATCCGCGCGCGCGCGTATTAAACGGACGCAAAGTTTCGCCGGGGAGGAAATGATTGAAACACGCTACACTCTGCTCCGGGGGCGGCTTTTTGGGGGTTGAAAATGCAAGAAAATTCATAACCGTCGGTCGGGTGCAAGAAATTTCCACGATGGTTAATAGTGATTACACGGCGCACAATACACTTCTTGTTGTAGTAAGCGAATACACTCGGAACAAGTAAGGATTCGAAACTAATTGTGCCTCCATTGCCGTGCGGAAAGTGTGGAAACTTGCGCACGAACTTTGGGCTAACACGATATATTATAATTTGGTCACGACCGCCACCGCCGCCGTCCTCACAATGCAATTTACTTAACTCGGGACAACTTGCGATTTTCCGATCACAATGGCTAAACAATCGACTGCACTCGTAGGATTAAAAGGGAAGCCGGTAAATTTAAATGCAAAAGATTCCGTGTCCGAATTATGTTTATTTCCAGGCAATGCAGGTTTCTCAATAAGAGCAAACGTGCACGTGTACTCACGAAACCGTTTTCAATTACATTATCTAATCTCAATATGGGATATTTTTAAAGTTAATTAATGCAATTCTTTCTAAAAGAGTACAGTTGGCAACCCTATTTCCGCGGAGATTCTAGTGCCGTGCACAAGTGATCCCTTCAAAAGTCAAGCTCGCCGATGTGCACTCTCTGTGTTCTGTACTATTCATAAGATAACTAATTCATAAGAGATATACAGGGTGTCCTAAATAGAGTAGGATTGCATGGGTATCTTTCTTATTCTTAAAGCTAGAGATCTGGTTAAATGGGCAATGTTGTGCAGTTTTCTATGCTGATTCAGATTATGTTGAGAAATTTCCAAAATTCCGAGCAGTTTAGAAAATATTTAAAAAAAAACTGAAAATCGCGATTTTCAAAAAAATCAAATATCTCAATAATTATTAAAGATGCGAAAAAAAGTTTTAAATAAAAGTTACTTGGTTTAATTAGGCAAACATAGAAATCAAGTCAAAATAAAATTCAAGATGGCGGTTTCCGAGATATTAATACCAACTTTCTTTTTTCAAATGGCCGCCATATTTGATTTTTACACGCAATTTTTTTTCATTTTTGGTTATAATTATGAAACGATAATAGTTACAGCAAATTTATGAATGCCAAAATGAACAACTTATAAAGAATAAGTTTTTTTTTCAAAATATCTTTAGTTTTTGAGTAAACTGAGTTTTTGAATTTGAAGTATAATTTTTCCATCTTTTATAACTTTGACGTTTTAAACGTCAGTTTCATCCGAATCTACAAACGTTCGATGTACATTTAAAATATAATTTGAATAGAAAATAAACCATGAAAGCGTAAATATAAATGACTATGATACCATCAAGTCGGAGAAAGTAACATGTTGACCACATCAACATTATTTTATTTTGGCCGAAATTTTCGATTTGTTAAAATTTTCGATTTTTTGGTTTGCAATTTTGATTTTTAGGCCGGAGTTTTGATTTTTTCATTTAGAGTTCCGATTTTTTGCCACGAATGTTGATTTTTTCGTTTGTTTGGCCTATAATTTAGATCTTTTTTTCGTTTATTTTTCTTTAATTACTTGATTTTTGGCCTAAATATTCTTTATTTTGGCCACTTTTTTCGATTTATTAGTTAACATTTTCGATTTTTTATTTTTAGGCCCGAGTAATTGTTGATTTTTTCTTTTTCTTTTGACTATTTTTTTTAGATCTTTGGCTGATTTTTACCTTTATTTTTCTTTAAATTCTTGATTTTTGGCCTACATATTATTATTTTCGATTTGTTGGTTAAAATTTTCGATTTTTTATTTTTAGGCCTGAGTTTTCGATTTTTGTGGCCACAATTGTTGATTTTTTCTTTTCCTTTTACCTATTTTTTTAGATGTTTGGCCTATTTTTACCTTTATTTTTCTTTAAATTCTTGATTTTTGGCCTAAATATTCTTTATTTTGGTCACAATTTTTGAGTTGTTTGTTGAAATTTTCGTTTTTTTTTTGGTTCGCATTTTTATTTTTCCGCCCTAGTTTTCGATTTTTTTTCCAAAGTTCTTTTGGCCACGATTGTTGATTTTTTAATATTTAAGATTTTTGGCCTGTTTTCTTGTTTATTTTGCTCCAAATTCTTATTTTTTCACCTAAATATTCTTTATTTTGGCCTTAATTTTCGACTTATTTGTTAAAATTTTCGATTTTTTTGTCTGCAATATATATTTTTAGCCCCGAGTTTTCGTTTTTTGGTCTTCATTTCCAAATTTTTGGCCACGATTGTTGTTTTTTCATTGTTTGATCTATATTTTAGATTTTTGACCCGTATTGTCGATTTTTTTGGTCTAAATTTTTGATCGTCTGTTTTCTTTTTAATTTGGACCAAAATTTTTGATTTGTTTTATTTATTAGTTTAGGTTATTTAATCAATAATTAAGGCTGAAAGACCTCTGGTCAATTGCCTGTTGAGGACATTTGTAAAAGGATCTCAATAAATCTATTGTCCCTCTCAATAATTAGCAACAATTTGCGGATGTACACGGCAATTACAAAATTTTCGATTTTTAAATCTGCATTTATATTTTTAGCACCGAATTTTCGATTTTTGGTCTAAATTTCCGATTTTGTGTCCAATATTTAAATTTTTTTAATTTGAATAATTGATTTTATTGCGAGATTTTCTTTATGGCTATTATTTCTGAGTTTCTGGTCGGAAACTTACTTTGAGCGAAAAAGTTATTTTAGCGGGGAAAATGGCAAATTATTCTTTCTTTACTTGAATTTTAACAAATAACTATTGTATTATTAACATCGGAGAAAGTAACATGATGGCCACATCACCATTTTTTTCTTTCTCCGTTACGAAGTACGAGAAAGTATTGTGATCGTGATTTTTTTTTTAAAAAAATTTTTTACGGAAATATCCGTTTTGGGGTCCCAAGATGCCATTTCAACAATTTCTGGAATTTTTTTTGTGTCTGTGTGTGTGTGTGCTGTGCGCGCTGTATCTCAAAAACGAAACAGTAATTAATATGGAACTTCGAACATACGTCTTATTTGATAATCTAAAGAACTGAAAAGCTTTTGGTAAAATTTCGTACACCGGAAGTGGGTGTTTACCTTAACTGTTTTTTTGTTTTTTGCCAATATTTTCTTAAATATGAAAAATATCACAAAAACATTTAAACAAATATTGAAGACAATAAAGAAATGAGATCATTTTGTTTGAAAACATTTTTCATAAAATCATTGTTATTTGAGAAAAAAATGTATTACTTTTTAAAATAAATACAAGAAAACGAAATGTAGCCTGAATATATGAATATTCAACCTGTTCGTTAATCTGCAAGGAAAAAATTAAGTCTTACTAAGACTATTAACAAATAACTTATTGAAACAACTACTTCCATGGCTAGTGCCACGCCGGATATTGAATGATACAAAAGAAATCAGGTATAAAACCCGTTCAAGCCTTTCATAATCTCCTCAGTCGTTTACGACGTGTTCATGTTCACGATCACCTTCACGTAAGTGTATTTTATTATTTAACATTCAATTTAAATGCGAAGCTGCACTGATGAGAGATAAATCTCGAAACGCGTCTGCAGATGGCCAATTACTTAATTTTCATATATTTTTTAATTCAGTATTATTTTTAGTTATTATCAAATTTGTTTCATCTAGTAACACTAGATAAGTTTAGCACTGTGTGTCCTTGTCAAAATGTTTTCTGTTTTTTTCATTTTAATAATAACATTTACAGTTTAAAGTTTCACATTTCATTTTAGAATAATTTTCAAAGTTAGTCTTGTATGTAGAAAGAGACGATCTTAAACCAATGTTATTATCTAGTAGTACTAGTAATAACATGCAAATTTCTTTTGTATCATTCAATATCCGGCGTGGCACTAGCCAGGGAAGTAGTTGTTTCTATAAGTTATTTGTTTATAGTCTTAGTAAGACTTAATTTTTTCCTTGCAGATTAACGAACAGGTTGAATATTCATATATTCAGGCTACATTTCGTTGTCTTGTATTTAAGGTTTTTTTAAATTTTATTGTTGATTTCAGATCTTAAAAAAATAAGCAATAATATCAATTCCATCAAAGAAATACAGTATCAGTCCCTTCTTTCAATACATCGACGATTCGGCTTTTTCTGCGGCGATATTAATAAATAGGGCATTTGACATCGAACTGAAACGTGTAATCGCTTTGGTAAATTGGCCCTTCGCGTCTCCTTCGTAATTTCGAGCCGTATATCCTCCGTGCCCTATGTTATTCATTAGTTTTCTTCTTCGGCAATGCTGTGTTTTTGCAAAATTTAATTAATTAATAAGCTGCTTATTTCGGTCCGTCTCTTTCAATGACCCCTGACTTTACGCCCGCCCCGCGGAGATCTTTACTTTGATAATTAATGGCGAGAATAACAAAGGGCGGCTTTTAATTAGATGTTAGTTATTAAAAAGTGTCTGACTTGTCTTTGAACTATGTCGAATCGGAATCCTTAATTAAAATTTCAATTTAAATTGAATGTTAAATTTGTCGTTATTAATTATTTATTTGCCTTATCTCATTCAACTTTTATCATGTGAACCTCCACTGTCTATATCTTAGCTTATTTTAGTGTCTTACGATCAAAATCCGTATTACCCGAAGTTTAATATCGTCGATAATTTCTAAGCATTATAAAGGGCGGATTTTAATTCCTGATCGGACCCAAGGTCAACTTTGCGAAAATATGGTCAAACCTTCTTCCTTCTACTAAATTTTATTCCATTAGTATCATTGGCGTCGGTTTGCGGGTTTGCGCTAAAAACATTTTTTTTTTTTGGCAATAAATTACCAACTATTTTACTACCGTATTTTACTTTATAATATAATCACCTTCAACTCAGGTATAAAACTCGTTCAAACCTTCCATAATCTCGTCAGTCGTTTACGACTTCTTCACGTTCACGATCACCTTCACGTTTTATTCCCCGTGGTGTATATTTTTCTCGATTTTTTTTTCTTCTATGCTTCATTCAAGTCCAAAAAATAAAATTTTCAAAAATTTAAAACTTGTTTGATAATCGGTGCATTTATAAATACAAAAGTGGCTTTAAAAAAAGTATTATTTTTACAATTGAATATAATTTTTTTAGAATTCATTCCCGGCGGTTCATATTTTTTTCAAATTTTTTCAGTTTATGTCCGAAAAATTAAAAAAAAATTGAAACTCGTTGAAAAATTGATGTATTTAAAAAAAAAGAGTGATATCTTTACAATTGAATACAATTTTTCTAGAATTTATTCCCCGCGGTTTATATTTTTTTTCGATTTTTTTTCTTCATTTACGAAAAATAAAATTTAAAAAAATTTGAAACTCGTTTGAAAATTAATGTATTTTGAAAAACAGACGTGGTTTTAAAAGAATTGTAGTTTTACAATTGAATATAATTTTTCTAGAATTTATTCTCCGCTATTTATATTTTTTTCGATGCTTCATTTATGTCCGAAAAATAAAATTTTCAAAAATTTCAAACTCGATTGAAAATTAATATATTTAAAAAAAAAAACAGAGTGGCTCTAAAAGAGTGATATCTTCACAATTGAATATAATTTTTGTAGAATTTATTCCCCGCGGTTTATATTTTTTTCGATTTTTTTCTTCCATGCTTCATTTACGAAAAATAAAATCTTCAAAAATTTGAAACTCGTTTGAAAATTAATGTATTTTGAAAAACAAACGTGGCCTTAAAATAATGATACTTTTACAATTGAATATAATTTTTCTAGAATTTATTTCTCGCGGTTTATAATTTTTTCGATTTTTTTTCTTCGATGCATCATTATGTTATGTCCGAAAAATAAAATTGAATATTAATATATTTAGAAAAACAAAAGTAGCTTTAAAAGAGTAATATTTTTACAATTGAATATTTTTTTTTAAATTTATTCCCGATTTTTTCGATTTTTTTTTTCTTCAGCGCGCCATTTATGTCCAAAAAATGAAAAATGTCGTTTGTTAATTGGTGGATGTTGAAATACAAAAGTGGCTTTAAAATGGTGATATTTTTACAATTGAATATAATTTTTTTGGAAATTATTCTGGACGGTTCACATTTTCCCGATTTTTTTCAGAAATATTCAACAAATGCAACCAAAAAATTTTTAAATATCGCAACTCGTTTGAAAATTGGTGAATTTTGAAAAACAAAAGCTGCTTTTAAAGAGTGATCTTTTTGACAATTGAATAATTTTTTTTCTTAATTTTCTGGACGGTTTATATTTTCTCAAATTTTTCTCAAAAATGTTCAACAAATGGAAGAAACAAATTTTCAAACATTCGTAAATTTTTTGAAAATTGGTGGATTTTAAAAACCAAAAGCTGCTTTAAAAGAGTGATAGTTTTATAATTGAATATAGTTTTTTTTTTTTGAAATTATTCTGGACGGTTCAAATTTTTTTTCAGATTCACTCAACAAATGGAAGAAACTAATTTTCAAACATTCGTAACTCGTTTGAAAATTGATGGATTTTGAAAAACGAAAGCTGCTTTGGAAGAGTGATATTTTAATAATTGAATGTAGTTTTTCTTTTTGGAAATTATTCTGGACGGTTCATATTTTTTAGATTTTTTTTTCAGATTTGCTAAACAAATAGAAGAAACAAATTTTCAAATATTCGTAACTCGTTTTAAAATTGGTGGATTTTGAAAAACGAAAGCTCCTTTGAAAGAGTGATATTTTGATAATTAAATATAATTTTTAAGGTCGACTTTGCGAAAATATGGTCAAACCTTCTTCCTTCTACTAAATTTTATTCCATTAGTATCATTGGCGTCGGTTTGCGGGTTTGCGCTAAAAACATTTTTTTTTTGGCAATAAATTACCAACTATTTTACTACCGTATTTTACTTTATAATATAATCACCTTCAACTCAGGTATAAAACTCGTTCAAACCTTCCATAATCTCGTCAGTCGTTTACGACTTCTTCACGTTCACGATCACCTTCACGTAGGTGTTTTTTACTTTCTACGTTACGAAGTACGAGAAAGTATTGTGATCGTGATTTTTTTTCAAAAATTTTTTTTACGGAAATATCCGTTTTGGGGTCCCTAGATGCCATTTCAACAATTTCTGGAAAAAAAAAAATTTGTGTCTGTTTGGGTGTGTGTGTGTGTGTGTACGCTGTATCTCAAAAACTAATGAAGCAATTGATATGCAACTTTGAAAATCCATCTTATTTGATAATCTGAAGAACTGAAAAGCTTTTGGTAAAATTTCGTACACCGGAAGTGGGCGTTTACCTTAACTGTTTTTTGTTTTTTGCCAATATTTTCTTAAATATGAAAAATATCACAAAAACATTCAAACAAACTTTGAAGACAACAAAGAAATGAACATCTTTTGCTTGAAAACATTTTTCATATAATCATTTTTATTCCAGAAAAAAATGTATTATTATTTTTTTAATTTTTGGTTTATAATTATAAAACGATAATAGTTACAGAAATATTATGTTAATAATAATTGTACAGAATGCCAAAATGAACAACTTCTAAAGAATAAGTTTTTTTCGAAATGTCGTTAGTTTTTGAGTAAACCGAGTTTTTGAATTTGAAGTATAATTTTACCATCTTTCATGATTTTGACGTTTTAAACGTCAGTTTCATCCGAGTTTACGCAACGCTCGATGTAGATTTAAAATATGATTTCAATTGAAAATAAACCCATGAAAACGTAAATATAAAGTCGGAGAAAGTAACATGATGGCCACATCACCATTTTTATTCTTTATTATTCAATTTAAATGCGAAGCTGCACTGATGAGAGATAAATCTCGAAACGCGTCTGCAGATGGCTTTTTACTTAATTTTTACATATTTTAGGGTTCAGTTTTATAGTTTGAAGTTTTAAAATTCAATTTAGTTTAATTTTCAAGTTAGTCCTGTGGGTAGAAATAAACGATCTTAAACCAATGTTATTTCACTTAGTACTAGTAATAACGCAAATTTCTTTTGTATAATTCAATATCCGTGCCGAGTGGCACTAGCCAGGGAAGTAGTTGTTTCAATAAGTTATTTGTTTATAGTCTTAGTAAGACTTAATTTTGCTTGCAGAGTTACGAACAGGTTGAATATTCATATATTCAGGCTATATTTCGTTTTATTGAATTTAGCTATTTTTTATCACACTTTGAGTTAGGCAACTTATTGTTCACTTGGACGCTACTGTCTATAGAACGGCACATATCCATAAGTATGAAGCGGCACGCGGTCACCCATTTAAAATCATCCTGTATATCTGTAAATATTAGAACAATTAATTAAATAAATATATATTTTCCCCAGTAATATTTCATTATGAAAAAAGTTGGCGGGTTCATATCCTGATTAAAACTTAACCAATCCGATTAAACGCGAACATAATTCCGTGTTGGCGACCATTAAATATGAATAAAACGCAATTGAATTTTTAGTAAACAATGCACGTTTTGTTAGCGTTCTGTTTATTTTTATTGTTTCGACGCGGGGGAGCGGAAACCCTTTGAATAATATAAAACGTTTACAGCGATCTATTTAATTTCCATTGTAAAATCACCAGCAAGTGACCTTTTGAAGGAATATCGGCCGGCTTTAATTTCAACCGTGGACATAAAAGGTTAAATAAAGTTCATTGCGTTCCGTTGTCCGCTTTATTTAATTCAGTATTAACACTTTATACTGCGAGAGGGGGCGGGGGAGGCATAAACGTGAATGAACCACTTGCGGATAAAAAAGTCGTTTAATTGGAAAAATCCGCTTAACCTGCAGTTCGTTTTCCTTTGGCATAAAATGAAAATCTAATCAAAAACAAACAAAAAATAAAGGCTGATCGATAACAGTTTAGTAGATTTAATTACATTTGCCAAAAAAAGCGATGAATCGATCTGTAACAGTAAATTTCTATTCATTTCATGCTGCTCTGTCGTTCTGTAATCTCAGTTTAAAAAAAGCCAATATCCCCGTTTAACAGCATATTTTGCAAATTCCCATTGATCCAATTAGGAATATTGGATAAAAATCGTACAAACATGTTGCCATCTGCGTTGAAGTATTATTACCCTAATTTGTTTTTATTCCATTAGTGCTAAATCTAAATTGACTACATTTTTTACTTGAACGATCAGAAAAAGGACCAACGGAAGTGGAGTTGCTGTGACTACGCTTAGCCTCTCTTAACGATGAATGCAAGGAATAAAATACGAATTTTTTTTTAGGTAGAAACGCCAAAGTGGCGGAATCTATTGCCTGAATGCTGTACTGAACCAAATCCGGAATACTTATATTCCACTAGTAATCTCCGTTTCAGCAACCAACTACACTGATCAGACCTAAAAGGTCGAAACCGGTCTGTAGGTGTTCTGATGGGGGAACAATATTTAATGTTTACAAATATGTTTTTATTAAACCTACCAAGCTATGAAAATAATAAGTAACAGTCGCCACTTTTTTCCTGTCAACTTACTGTGACATTTACCACGTTTCGTACAACTGATTGCAATTTCTGCAGAAGCGTAAGTGTAAGAAAATGAATGAACTGATGCTTGAACGTTGAAGTGTTCCAAATTCTTATAAAAAGAGGGAAGTTGATTAAAAATTATTCATGAAAGGATGATTGGCGTATATGGGGAAGTCTTATTTTACAGTAAAATTTTAGTGTAAGCAATTTCAATGGGACAGAGATGATCTAAGATGCGAAAATCTTTTTGAAGGTAAACATAAAAATAGTTGAAAATTTGGTTCGAACAGATCGAAAAATGAAGGTTTTAACACTAGCCATTGATGTGGCAATATTAGAGGCAACAACCTTCAAAATTTTGTATGAAGATTTTGGCATGAATTAAGTTGCGTAGGCGAGAAATTTGCGAGAAAAACTTCTCGCCTTTAGCAGATGTCGAGGACTTCTTCTCGAAAATTATAGCTGGTGATGACATGTGAGTATATCACTGGGCTCCACCAATAATTTATGTAGTGTGTTCATAAGGAATTTCCACCACCAAAGAAGGCAAGGATGCAATATTCATCTGGAAAACTGATTGCTACAATACTTCGGGATGCTGAGGGAATCTTGTTGCTTGAATATATGAATAGAACAATAATAATAATATACGTTTATTAACGGGCAACCCCTTTTTTACAATAGACAGGGTGTTTCAAAATGCATGCACCAAAAATTTTCTGCATACTCCTCGTAGATAAAAAGAAAACAAATCCTTATGACAAATCTTGATTTTCCACAAAATAACATGGATGGAACCCCTTCGCAGAAATATTAAAGAGACACCACTGTTCCCTATCTATGAATACTTTCGTTCGCTTGTATAAGAACAAACGGTGTCGATTTCAAGTGTTGATGCATGAATGAATGGTGTAATCTCTAACCCGGATTTTTATCAACCATACTTTCCTTATATAAAAAAAAAACGATAATAATATCTTGCTAAGAATATGTACAAATTTATATAAATAACACACCATCGCTTTACAGGCGTTTGAAAATACAAATTTTAGTAAAATACGGATTGCGGATATCAAACTTTTAAGTTAACAAGGAGCACTGAAAAAATTTAACAAACGAATGATAACGGTGTCATGATTCAAGAAATCAGTAGAGAACGTGGAGACAATAATTAAGACACCGTTTGAAAACAAAATTGTCCTTAAAAGAAGAAAAACGAACCCAGGGGTGCAAATTGAGCGTAGGGGTGGTTCCAAAATTTTTGAGAAAATTACATCTGCCATCCCTGGAAGTTTTAGCTTCTCTACTTTAAAAGAAAGAAATTCGTCCTTAAAAGAAGAAAAACGAACCTAGGGGTGCAAATGGATCGTAGGGTTAGTTCCAAAAATTTTGAAAAAATATCTTCTGCTATCCCTGAAAATTTCAGCTTGTCGACTTTAATAAATAAAAAAAATACGTCCTTAAAAGAAGAAAATCGAACCCAGAGGGTGCAAATGGCGCGTAGGGGTGGTACCAAAAATTTTGAAAAAATTCCCAATGAAGGCCTGTCATCGCTTCTGTCATCCCTAAAAGTTTCAGCTTTTCGATATGAGAAGAAAAAAAATACGTCCTTAAAAGAAGAAAACCGAACCACCCTCTGGGTTACTGGCGTTGGTTGTCGTAGGGGTGGTTCCAAAAATTTTGAAAAAATTCCCAATGAAGGCCAGTCATGTCTTCTGTCATCCCAAAAGGTTTCAGCTTTAAAGAAAAAAATACGTCCTTAAAAGAAGAAACTCGAACCTAGAGGGTGAAAACGGCGCGTAGGGGTGGTTCCAAAAATTTTGAAAAAATTTCCAATGAATGCCAGTCATCGCTTCTGCCATCCCTGAAAGTTTCAGCTTTTCGACATGAAAAGAAAAAAAATACGTCCTTAAAAGAAGAAAACCGAACCACCCCTTGGGTTACTGGCGTTGGTTGTCGTAGGGGTGGTTCCAAAATTTTTGAAAAAATTCCCAATGAAGGCCAGTCATGTCTTCTGTCATCCCAAAAGGTTTCAGCTTTAAAGAAAAAAATACGTCCTTAAAAGAAGAAACTCGAACCTAGAGGGTGAAAACGGCGCGTAGGGGTGGTTCCAAAAATTTTGAAAAATTTCCAATGAATGCTAGTCATCGCTTCTGCCATCCCTGAAAGTTTCAGCTTTTCGACATGAAAAGAAAAAAAATACGTCCTTAAAAGAAGAAAACCGAACCACCCCTTGGGTTACTGGCGTTGGTTGTCGTAGGGGTGGTTCCAAAATTTTTGAAAAAATTCCCAATGAAGGCCAGTCATGGCTTCTGTCATCCCAAAAGGTTTCAGCTTTTCTATTTGAAAAGAAAAAAATACGTCCTTAAAAGAAGAAACTCGAACCCAGAGGGTGCAAATGGCGAGTAAGGGTGGTTCCAAAAATTTTGAAAAAATTCCCAATAAAAGCCAGTCATCGCTTCTGTCATCCCTGAAGGTTTCAGCTTTTCGACATGAATTGAAAAAAAATACGTCCTTAAAAGAAGAAAACCGAACCACCTCCTGGGTTACTGGCGTTCTTTGCCGTAAGGGTGGTTCCAAAACTTTTGAAAAAATTCCCAATGAAAGCCAGTTATCCCTTCTGCCGTCCCTAAAGGTTTCAGCTTTTCTACTTGAAAAGAAAAAAAATACGTCCTTAAAAGAAGAAAAAACATTTTTTTTACCCGGTTTAAAAAAAATCATATTTTGGGAACGGGGCAAAAATTCAAAAAAGTGGCCCGATTAATTTTAGATATTTTCTTTAAGATTATTTTAAGATATACCGGGATCGTCCAGCTTCGGCGGTTACGGAGGAGATATATTTTTTTTGGAAACGTGCAAATATCGAAAATCTGCGTTCGAAAAATCCCCGTCGGGGGCGGGGGTGAAACGAAACGATGGGACCGGTTCTAAAAGCTTGCCCGGTTATCTGGGCGTCCACCTGCTCGCAAAAACTAACAAAATGTTACCGAATAAGGCCCCGATAAGGGGTGAAGTTTAACCCTACCCCCCCTTTATAGCTATTTTTTTTGGGCGACTAAACTTTATTTACTCGTTTATTATACAGGGTGTTTCGAAATTCATGCCCCAAAAATTTTCTGCGTACTCCTCGTAAATAAAAAGAAAACAAATCCTTATGACAAATCTTTATTTTCCACAAAATAACATGGATTGAATTTTTTCGAAGGGGTTAAATCCATTTTATTTTGTAGAAAATCGAGATTTGTCCTAACGATTTTTTTCTTTCTATCTACTAGGAGTACGCAGGAAATTTTTGGTGCATGAATTTTGAAACGCCCTGTTTTTTTTTTACAATTGATTTTCTTTTTTAAGCAAAGGCATCTTATTTTGTCTTCTTGTTTTGCAGGACGAGAATTGTGACCTAGAATAGAACAAGTAATTTTCTTTCTAGCTAAACAGATATTAAAATAAAAGTCATTAACCTGGGATACGCTTTTAGATACAGAATTTCCTCTGATACCCCAAATCAGTAAATCTTCCGCAACGTCGTTACCACCGCTAAAATATTCCGTAATTATCTTCGTCCTCGTCGACATCGGGTATAGTAACACGTGCACCTTACTTCCGGGAGTTTGTTTGGATCTCGAGGCTGCCTTTACATTATCTCCTCTCTTCTATGACTTCCTTATTTCTTGAGCAAGACGTGCAAAGAAGTATTATTCCATGGCCATCTATGTGCTTACCTTCTTCGTTTTTTAGCAACTGCCCACAAATTTGGCGAACGAAGTTTTAACAGTTGTGAGCACCAGAGGTCTCTTTCGAACAAACGCAGTTATTTAGGTTCTGCTTTATCACCTTGTTGGTTTTACTAAGTCAGATGATTACCTATTTTTATTTGCTCTATTTTTTCCATTATCTTTTCTAGCTCTTTCTCACTTTAGCACATCTTGTCAGACTTACCTTGGCCTTGCAATGGAGGTGGGCAAAATTACTGTTTTCTGTGATCTGTTACTCTAAATGTTCAACTCGTTTGATTTTTTTTCCAAAATATTCGATTGGTCTAGTTTGTTTCTTCAAGGGCTCTACCATCAACATGTTCCACGAGCCGCCACTGTAAGGGTCTAGTTTATAGGTAATTGCGTCCTTATTTTTAAGGTAAAACTAATTTTGTTTAATGGATTTTATTATTAAAGAATCAATCTGTGTCTCTACAGTAATTTTTTTTAGATTTTCAGCGTTAATTTAAATTTTATTTGATGTTGAAAATACCTATTTTTTAACACTGAATTACACATGATTATAAATACTTATAATAAATAATATAATTCTTTAGAAACCTACATTCATCCTTTATGAAACCTTGTGTAAAATATTATTACACACTTTGTATCGATCATGCCACAATCAGTTACGAGCCGAGTGCCAAAAACGCTTCATTTTTCGAACGAGTCAAAGTGAGCTTCTGCATTATCGAAGCTGCGATGTCGATAAAATTAGCAAACTGGTAGCCAGTGCCGTCCCGTGGGTAAGCAGCGCCTTTGTGCAAAGTTATATTTCAGCGCCACCAAAAAAATTGAAAATTCATAAATATCTATTTTTTAGAAATTCTCAATTTTTTGTAGCAGCTATTATATTTGTAATGCTCTGCTTAACTAATCATCCATAAAAAATCCTTCAGTCATGCTGTGATGAATATTTGTGTGTTTATCTATTCTTAATTATCTAGAACTAGAAGGATTTCGATGCCAATAAAACTGACGGATTGCGGATCCAAGAGAGGAGGACAACAGGGTCAATTTAATGAATAATTAAAAAGAAATATTTTTGTAATATTACCTCATATATTAAAGCGTCCAATTAGGGAAATGGTGCTGTTGTATGTGTGGTATTTATATTATTAATTGGGAATGTAATTAAGCGAAAATACGAATGGCTTTCAACTTAGAAAGCGGAGGGAAATTCCACTTATTGTTCTGTGCCATTATTTATTCATTAATAATTATTATGGTGAATAACGGCCGAGCTGGATAATTTATGAGGCCGTTTTAAGTATTATTTTAATTAAACCATCGTCATTATGACGTTTAAATTATTTATATATCTGCTGAACAATTTTCGGTTCGTAAATATTACTTTAACAAACATTTATTGTTTAAAAAAATAACACTAACAAAGAATTTCACCTGCAATTCCAGAACGCTATCCTCCGGGTTTGATTTTCCAGTAGGATAGGTGTCCTCTTCACTATGCGGTAGATGTATGTGATTTTTGAACCAACAATTTTCTTTGGGGGCTGGGGACCACTAAAATGACCACCAAAATCTTGTGACTTAATTATCAAGATACTTGAATTTCAAAGTAATTGACATGTGGATGCACGGTTTTCCAAGCCCTTTGATCTTTTCCTTAGTAAATAAATTAGAGCGTATTGGTTTTGGGGACAATATACAACTTAACAGATTCGCAGTTTTCTGACCGATAGAGCGAAATTTGCGAAAATTAATCATTTTGTATCTTCAGTCATGCCTCAAGGTTCTTATGTGGGGCCTATTTAATTTTTGTTGCTTATAATTTATCTGAACCTATATATTATACATTATGTTACTGTTTGCCGATAATTTCAAGATATTTCGTTCAATTCAAAACATAACTGCTGCCTAATATTTTAAAGACTACTTAAATAACATCCATGGGCGGTGCTGTGATAATAAACTGTATTTTAACCATAGAAAATGTTTGTTCACATATTTCGGAAGAGGACGAATTTTTGGCAATAACTACGACATCAATGGAACAAAACTTGATTACGTTAAAGATCTTGAATTAATTTTGCGTTTAAGGCACATCGACAGCTAAGCTCATTCTCGCAAAATCAATAATTTAAGTTAAAAAATCTAAAATATAGGATAAAAAATAGACCAAAAATCTAAAATTCTGGCCTAAAAATTAAAAATAGTGGACCAAGGAAAGGAAAATTTTAACAGACAAATAAAGAAAAATTTAGGGTAAAAGATTTAAAAAAAATCCACAATGTTGGTCAAAAAGTCGAAAATTTAGACAAAACATCGAAAACTCGGCCCTAATGATAATAAATGCAGACTAAACGAAAAATCAAAAATAGGGGTCAAAAAAATTTTAACAATAAAATCGAAGTTAGGTCAAAAAAAAGAAAATAATAAAAATCTGTAATGTTGGCCAGAAAGTCGAAAATTTCGACACTCCATCGAAAACTCGGGCATAAAGACAATAAATGCAGACTAAAACCTGCATCATTGTTTATTTTGTTTTATTTTGTTTTGTTTAATTTATTTTAAGTATCGTTTTTAAACACTAAAATTATGACGTGTCTAATATTGTTTTGTAAGCAATGAACAGACTAACAAATTCTTAACATGTTCTTAAAAAATCGAAAATTTCAATAAACAAAGCTCGAAAATACCGGAAAAAAATAAAATCAATCTCGCATATAAATGAATAATTCAGGTTATAGATCTTTTAACCAAAATCAAATCAAAAATTTGGAACTAGAATTAAAAATTCGGCCTAAAAAATAAAAATAAAAAATGTGTGAAAATCAAAAATTTTAACAATTAAATCGAAAATTTAGGTCAAAATAAAGAATATTTAGAGCAAATGATCAAAAATTTGGACCAAAAAAAATCGAAAATACATTTCAAAAATCTAAAAATGTAAAATTCGGCTAGAAATATAAAAAATACGGACCAAGAAAAAACAAGATTTTTAACAATTCAATCGAAAATTATGTCAAAATAAAGAATATTTATTTCAACAGATCGAAGAATTAGTCGCAAAAGAATCGAAAATACAAATAAAAAATCTAAAAATCAAAAATGCGGGTCAAAAAGTCGAAAATTTAAACAATTAAATCGCAAAAGGTCAAAATAAAGGATGTTTAGACTTAAAGTTAGAATATTTTGACCAAAGAAATCGAATATGCAAGTCAAAAATAAATAATGCGGATCAAATAGTCAAAAATTTAAACAATTAAATCGCAAAAGGTCAAAATAAAGGATATTTAGGCCAATGATCAAAAATTTAGACAAAGATATGGATTTTTGAAAATTTGAGTTTTATTTTTTTGAGCACTTGAATGTAAACATCGTCGAAAACAATATAAAATGCGAAGACATAATTCCATAAAAAATATCCTCAATGGTCGAAATATCGCTTATTCAGAATTAATTTGGTTTTTGTAAATTCAACAATTTTTAATAGAGATATGGATTTTTGAAGATTTTCGTTTTAATTTTTTGAGCACTTGAATGAAAACGTAGAAAAAAAATATAAAACGCTTAGAAAAAATTCCTTAAAAAAATATCTTCAATGATCGAAGTATCGCTTATTCAAAATCAATTTGGTTTTTGTAAATTCAACAATTTTTAATGAAGATATGAATTTTTGAAAATTTTAGTTTTATTTTTTTTGGGCACTTAATGAAAACATCACAGAAACATATAAAACGCACCGACAAAATTCCATAAAAAATCATCCTCAATGGCCGAAGTATGGCTAATACAAATTTAATTTGGTTTTTGTAAATTCAACAATTTTCAATAGAGATATGGATTTTTGAAAATTTTAGTTTTATTTCTTTGAGCATCTGAATGAAAACTTCGCAGAAAAAAAATAAAACGCGCAGACAAAACTCCATAAAAAATTATTTACAGCGGCCTAAGTATCGCTTATTCAAAATCAATTTGGTTTTTGTAAATTCAACCATTTTTAATAGAGATATGGATTTTTGAAGATTTTCGTTTTAATTTTGTGACCACTTGAATGATAACGTCGTAGAAAAAAATATAAAAATTCCTTAAAAAATATCATCACTGGTCGAAGTATCGCTTATTCAAAATCAATTTGGTTTTTGTAAATTCAACAATTTTTAATGAAGATATGTTTTTTGAGCACTTAATGAAAACATCACAGAAAACCATAAAAAATCATCCTCAATGGCCGAAGTATGGATAATACAAATTTAATTTAGTTTTTTTAAATTCAACAAATTTTAATGGAGATATGGATTTTTCAAAATTTTAGTTTTGAGCACCTGAATGAAAACTTCGCAGAAAAAATAAAACGTGCAGACAAAATTCCATAAAAAATATCCTCAATCCGAAGTATCGCTTATTCAAAATCAAAAATCAATTTGGTTTTGTAAATTCCACAGTTTTTAATGGAGAAGTGGATTTTTGAAAATTTTAGTTTTATTCTTTTGAGTACCTGAATGAAAACTTCGCAAAAAAAATAAAAAGCGCAGACAAAATTCCATAAAAAATTATCCTCAGCGACCGAAGTATCGCTCATTCAAAATCAATTTGGGGCTTGAAAATTCATCCATTTTTAATAGAGGTATGGATTTTTGTTTTAATTCTTTGAGAATTTGAACGCGCATTTTGGTAAATTGTTTTTATTTATTTTTTTCAGTTCATGAAGTTTGCAATTTCAAAATTAGTTTCGTGGTATTATTTTAAAATGTATGTTTAGATATTTGCACTGAATCTTAAATTAAAATCAATTTTGAGTAATTTTGGGTTTATCAAGTTTATCGGAGTTTGTGGTTAAATTCCATGCCGGGTAAGAAATTTTTTTCGTTTTTATAAAATCGCCATTAATTAATTCATAATTGTTAGTACATAAGTTGTAATTTATTTCATTTTATATAGTAAACTATGGCATTTTATAAATATTTATCTTTCTTATTAAATATTTATTCAAAATTTAAATACAATACCCTGCAAAAATGGGAGAATAAAGTAATGAGTATTACATAACATTTAGAAATGCCACCTTGTACTGTCTTCTTACAATTATGATTTAAGGAACAGGCACAGTTTAAGTAGCAATCACAGCTTGTCACTGTTTAAATAGCAGTGATTTTAAGAAACAGTGATTTAAAGTAGCAGCGATTTTAAGTAACCGTGATTTTAAGTAACAGTGATATTAAGTAGCAGTGATTTTAAGTAGCAGTGGTTTTAAGTAGCAGTGATTTTAAGTAGCAGTAATTTTAAGTAGCAGTGATTTTAAGTAACAGTGATATTAAGTAGCAGTGGTTTTAAGTAGCAGTGATTCTAAGTAGCAGTGATTTTAAGTAGTAGTGATTTTAAGTAGCAGTGATTTTAAGTAACAGTGATTTTAAGTAGCAGTGGAATTCGCCTATTAGTAACAGTAACGACCTGTGATTTTTCAATACCAGTGAAATATGTGAAATATCGCCCATCTCTAATATTTTGTCCCAGACATGCACTAAATCTGTAACACCATTCTTCGTCCACGTAACCTCACCATCAAACAAAAATAATTTTAAGAATTGATTAAAAATTCTTGCTGAGCTCAAAACTAGAGGTAGTGCTATGGCTCCTTGGCTCTATATAACGAGCCGCCCCTGGACCCTTACACAAGATATTTTAGTTGGCATAAAGTGTAGAAAAGTGACGAACAGTTTTCATTTCGACCGTATGAAGATGGTTGTATTTCTTTTTGCAATAAATGTTTGTGGTTAAAAGAGATTTCCTTATTTATTTTATTTTAAAGCATTACTTAACATACATAACATATTATAAAAAATTCCAGTAATTTCTTTTATTACCCTTTACTATAATTAGAAAAGAGTACATTACAAAGTATAGATTTGCTCCGATTTGAGTAGTAGTAAACAATGTTTTATTAGGGCTATCGACCTATCGGTCTTTCTGCCCTATTCCGATTTGATTTTCTTAAATGTTTTTTTTTTATTATTATTTAAACAAGCTTTCCTCTTAAAAGCCCTTTGATGTTATAAGTAAGAAAATTAATTTGTGGAAATACAGAAAGAAAAATAAAATACCTTAAAGAGTGACATTCGTAATAAGGCAAAAAGCCATTTACATTTTTCTCCAGGCGGTACGAGGAAACCTAATTGCCGGCGTTTTCATAAAAAAAAATAAACGACGTCGGCTTTAATTTAAATTACTCCTGCCGTGTTTGGTTAATTTTCTCTAGTATTGTATAAATTACAAACAGTTAAACTAATTGTAAAGCCATAAAAATATCTTCAAACGGTATTAAACCTAAATAAAATTACTCTAGCATTGTCGTATAAATTACAAATAATTACAAGGCCATACAAACAGTATTAATCCTAAATAAATTTCCCCCCCTGCAGATTTTATTAACACCATTTTCTAATAGATCCGTGGAGATAAATGGGATGTGGAAAATTCCGACTCCCAGATTAATGTGACACTTCGCGGATTTTCATTTTTCCGTAATAACATGCAAAGCGGCCGTAAAGGGGTTTAACTGTCGAAATTTAATATCGGCTCGTTTGTAATATACTTTCCTCATTGTATTTTTATGTACTTGATTTAATTTCGCGCGCGACTTTTCGCGTTGTTGATCCACTTTCCCTCTTTCCCTTTCTGTCTCTCGTGGTGGCATCGGATTACGTTTTCCCATAAGAAACTTTTCAATATTGGGTCCGGATCCAGTTTCGCCTTTTTCCGGGGCAAAAATACACAACACACACACACAGACAACTTTGATCTATATCCATAAATAACAAGTTTTCTTGCCGTTCGGTCGACCGGGATTTTGATTAGGACATGATACGTTTTTTTTTTTGTTCTTCTTCTTGTGTGCGCCCTTTATGTATTTTACTGATGTTCGTCAGGATCGTGTAATTACGTCTGCGGAAACTGGCGGATTGTATTTCCGTTGTATTGTGAGGTAGATGCGAAGCTCCGGTTTTAAAAGTTTGATTCGGACATCTTTATTAGTTTTTAAGATACAGAACCCGCAGACAGGCATGGTCAGAATAGTCTCGGGGGACCTCAGAATGGATACTTCCGCCAAAATTTCGAATTCGAATAAAATCACAAAAGCGATACTTCTCTTGTACTCTGCACGGAGAAAGTAAACAGAGAATACTTGAATACGAAGCGCCAAATCGACGCAAAAACGTATGAAATGCTGAAATATTAATTTGCACAAGTGCTCTGCGTGGGCGGCCCGTTGGTGTAGTGGGTAGAGGCGAGCGCTTGTGTCGGCTGCACCGCGGCCGTGTGGGTTCGATTCCCATCCCAGGCGGAAGATTTTTCGGCGACCGAGAAGTATCCGCTTGGGTCCGTGGTTGTTGTATACGTCTTTCATTGTTCATTTATTCATTTAATCATTTCATTTATAACTTATACATATATATCTATGATGATGGCTAATGGTCATAGAACCAAGGCCAGGCGTAACGCCGAGAAAAAAAAAAAAGTGCTCTGCGTACCTGCAGAGGGGACCTGTAATGAAGGCAGATGAATAAACCAGTTTTTCCAACGTCACCTTCAATGAAGCAATTTAGAGAGGAAAGTAGACGTTTGTATTACTTGGGAGAAAAAAGTAAATCTATTAGTGGACTACGGCTGTTCTGAGAAAACGATCAACTTCACTACACTTTTAGCTAGGTACAATTTTAAAACGGCAATCGACTCCTTTCATTCTTCTGATGAAAAAAAATGTGCGCTTTAGTGGTCCAGCATGATTATTAAAAAAGTTGATTTTTCCGATTTTTTACATTTTCGAGTAAGGCTCAAAACATAGAAACGTTACAAGAATTAAGCGCAAAAAATTCAAAATTGAAACCAGAAAATCTAAAATTTGCTCATAAAAATCAATAATTCTTGTTAGAAAATCAAAAATTTAGACATAAAATCGAAAATTTAGTCCAAAAATCGAAAATTTAGCCCAAAAATCGAAATCTTAAGTCTAAAAATCAAAAATGCGTACCAAAAAAATCAAAAATTCTCGCATAAAAATCAATAATTCAGGTTCAAAAATTGAAAGTTAAGTTTTGATTAATCAAAACACTTGGTTTTGTTTCACTATTTTTATTTCTATTTTTATTTAAGACCAAAAACCGAAATCTCATGCCTAAAAATAAAAAATGTGTACCATAAATCAAAAATTCGCGCATAAAAATCAATAAATCAGGTCAAAAAAATGAAAATTACGACCAAATTTCGAAAATTCAGACCAAAAATCGAAATCTCGTGCCCGAAAATAAAAAATGCTTTCCAAAAAATCAAAAATTTGAGCATAAAAATCAATAATTTAGGTTCAAAAATAGAAAATTAAGAGAAAAAATCGAAAATTTAGACCAAAAATCGAAATCTCATGCCTAAATATCAAAAATGCGTTCCAAAAATCAAAAATTCGCGCATAAAAATCAATTATTCAGGCTATAAAATATCGAAAATTTAGACTAAAAATAGAAAATTTAGACCAAAAACCGAAATCTTATGCCTAAAAATCAAAAATGCATACCAAAAAATCGAAAATTTGCGCATAAAAATTAATAAATTAGGTCCAAAAATGAAAATTACGACCAAAAATCGAAAATTTACGCCAAAAATCGAAATCTCATGCCTAAAAATCAAAAATGCTTACCAAAAAATCAAAAATTTACGCATAATTATCACTAATTCAGGTTCAAAAATATAAAATTAAGACCAAAAATCGAAATCTCATGCCAAGACATCAGAAATGCGTTTAAAAAAATCAAAAATTTGCGCATAAAAATCAATAATTCAGGTTATAAAATATCTCAAATTTAGATATTTTTAAACGTCGAAAAATTAAACTAAAAATCGAAAATTTAGACCAAAATTCGAAATATTATGCCTAAAAATAAAAAAATGTGTACCAAAAAATTGATAAATCAGGTTCAAAAAATGAAAATTACGACCAAAAATCGAAAATTTTGACCAAAAATCAAAATCTCATTCCTGATAATCAAAAAGTCGCGCGTAGAAATCAATAACTCGGATTCAAAAATGGAAAATTAAGACCAAAAAACTTAACTTGACATTGTAATTTTTAAATTTAATTTTTAATGTAACTTTTAATTGACAAACACATCCGCAACAAATTTTTTGCATCTTATGTATGATTTGTATACTGTGGCCGACGTGAAATAAATGAAATGAAATGAAATGAAATGAAAATTTAGATCAAAAACCGAAATCTCATGCCTGAAAATCAAAAATGCGTACCAAAAAATGAAAAATTAGTACATAAAAATCAATAATTCAGGTTAAAAAATTGAAAATTAAAACCAAAAATCGAAATGTCATGCCTAGATATCAAAAATGCGTTCCAAAAAATCAATAATTCAGGTTATAAAATATCGAAATTTAGTCTAAAAGTTGAATATTTAAACAGATAATCGAAAATTTAAACTAAAAATTGAAATCCTATGCCTAAAAATCAAAACTACGTACAAAAAATTGAAAATTCGCGCATAAAAATTAATAAATCAGGTCCAAAAAATGAAAATTACGGCCAAAATTCGAAAATTTAGACCAAAAATCGAAATCTGATGCCTGAAAATCAAAAAGTCGCTCATAAAAATTAATAACTCAGATTAAAAAATGGAAAATTAAGACCAAAAATCGAAAATTTAGACCAAAAATCGAAATCTCATGCCTAAATATGAAAAATGCGTAAAAAAAATTAAAAATATGTGCATAAAAATTAGAAATTCAGATTAAAAAATTTAAAATGAAGACCAAAAATCGAAAATTTGGACCAAAAATCGGAATCTTATTCCTAAAAATAAAAAATGCGTACAAAAAAAATAAAAAATCACTCATGAAAATCAATAATTTAGGTTATAAAATATTGCAAATTTAGACTAAAAGTCGAAAATTTAGACCAAAATTCGAAATCCTATGAACTAAAAATAAAAAAATGTGTACCAAAAAATCATAAATTCGCGCATAAAAATCAATAACTCAGATTCAAAAATGGGAAATTAAGACAAAAAATTTAAAATTTAAACCAAAAACCATGCCTAAAAATCAAAGATGCGTACAAAAAAATCAAAAATATGTACATAATAATTCAGATTAAAAAATTTAAAGTAAAAACCAAAAATCGAAAATTTAGACCAAAAATCGGAATCTAAAAATTAAAAATGCGTACCAAAAAATCAAAAATTCGCTCATAAAAACCACGAATTCAGGTTAAAATATCGAAAATTTAGACTGAAAATCGAAATCTTATGCGTACAAAAAAATCAAAAATTTCAACCAGCAAATCGAAAATTTAAAGAAAAATTAGTCTCAAAAGAAGAAATATGGACAAAAAAAATACAAGCCAAAGTAATAGTAATAAGTATCCAAAATACAGGCCAAATAAAATTCGGACAATATAGTCAAAAATCAGTCATTTGTTAATGACTCCCTCACGACTATATTTTTACAAGCAAATGTCAAATTTTAACTTAAACTATAAATCAATGACTAAATTAAAATAAAAAATATAAAACCAAGTAACTAACCTAAAATTGGAATAAAAACCTGAAAATACAGGCCACAAAATCAAAAAAATTCAGGACTAAATATAATACATTGTAAAATCTTAAATAAAGATCTTTAATTAAAAACTCGAAAATACTTGCCAAAAAATCAAAAATTTGCCCATGAAAATGCATCGTTCGGGTTACAAAAATTAGGATATAGGCCAAAAAAATTGAAAATTCAGACTAAAAATCGAAAAGTTAAAATTTGACATTCTACTCATATAGATTAAAGACAAATGAATAATAAAATTACAAACACACGGCGGTGGAAGATGACCATGCAGTCAACGCTAATTTTTACAATTTATAAAGTGTGAACCAAAAAAATTGACATTTAATATTTTTAATCGTTATTTAGGCGTTATTCAGTGGATTTAAGGACTATTTTCAACAAAAGTCATTTTGCGTATCTCCGTTCCCGGAAGGTCCATAAATTTTTTTAAAGACAAATGGTGTTCAGAATGCGTTGTTAGACTTGAAAAAAATAAAAAGAAAATTTTGAAAAAGAAAAAAATTAAATCGTTATTTAGGCGTTTCTGGTTGATTTACGCACTATTTTACGTATCTCTGTTCTCAGAAGTCCCACAAACAATTTTATAGACAAATAGTGTTCAGAATGAAAGATTTGAAAAAAAAAATGAAAAAAAATACTAATTTCTAATCGTTATTTATGCGTTTCCAGTCGATTAAAACACCATTTTCGATAAAAATCGTTTTGTGTATCTCCGTTCCCGAAAGTTTCACATTTTTTTATAGACAAATGGTGTTCAGAAAAAAACTTGAAAAAATAAAAAGAAAATTTTGGAAAAAAAAATTAAATCGTTATTTAGGCGTTTCTAGTCGATTTAAGCACTATTTTTGACAAAAGTCATTTTGCGTATCTGTGTTCTCAGAAGTCCCGCAAACAATTTTATAGACAAATAGTGTTCAGAATGAAAGATTTGAAAAAAATTAAAAAAAATGAAAAAAATACTCCTAATTTCTAATCGTTATTTAGGCGTTTCCAGTATTTTAAAACACCATTTTCGATAAAAATCGTTTTGCGTATCTCCGTTCCCGAAAGTTTCACATTTTTTTTTATAGACAAATGGTGTTCAGAAAAAAACTTGAAAAAATAAAAAGAAAATTTTGGAAAAAAAAATTAAATCGTATTTAGGCGTTTCTAGTCGATTTAAGCACTATTTTTGACAAAAGTAATTTTGTGTATCTCTGTTCTCAGAAGTCCCACAAACAATTTTATAGACAAATAGTGTTCAGAATGAAAGATTTGAAAAAAAAAAAAAATGAAAAAAATACTCCTAATTTCTAATCGTTATTTAGGCGTTTCCAGTCGATTAAAACATCATTTTCGATAAAAATCGTATTGCGTATCTCCGTTCCCGAAAGTTTCACATTTTTTTATAGACAAAACTTGAAAAAAATAAAAAGGAAATTTTGGAAAAAAATGAAATCATTATTTAGGCGTTTCTGGTCGATTTAAGCACTATTTTTGACAATAGTCATTTTGCGTATATCTGTTTTCAGAAGTCCCACAAACATTTTTATAGACAGAATGAGTTGTTAGACTTGAAAAATAATAATAAAAAAAATTGATTTTTTTTTTAATTGTTATTTAGGCGGTTCCAGTAGATCCGAGCTGTAAAAAATTAAACAAATATAGCCATGAGGGAATTATTTTAAATAACTATCTTATTTCTATTTTTGCCTTAATTTATTATTCTTAGACCTAGATTTTTAATTCTGGCGTATATTTTAGATTTTTGGCATGTATTTTCAATTTATTTGCTGCAATTTTTTTATTTTTGGGCCTGAATATTCTTTATTTAAAAAAAATGAATAAATTAAAATCAAAAATATAAAATCAAGTAAATAATCTAAAATTAAAATAATAACTTTGTAGAAAATACAGGCCAAAAAATTAAAAATGCGGGTCTAAATATAAAAAATGCAGGCTATAAAATCTAAAATACAGTTCTTTAAATAAAAACTCGAAAAAACCAGTAAAAAAATCAAAAATTTGCTCATAAAAATTAATAATTCAAGTTCAATCAAAATCTAAAATATGGGCTAAAAAAAAACAACAAAAACTTAGACCAAAAATCGAAAATTCGGGTTTAAAAATGCAGACCGAAAACGATCGAAAATTACAACGAATAAATCGAAAATTTGGGCTAAAATAAAGAAAATATCGGCCAAAAAATTTAGACCAAAAAATCTAAAATATTAGCGAGAAATTAAAAATCCAGGTCTAAAATGTATTAATTATAAGTTGTTTGATAGGATTTTTTTTACAATTACTATTAATACATAATTTGCTAAAAGCAGGTACCATTTCATAATTACAGATCAAAAATAGCAAACATTTTATTTTTTTATCGAAAAACAAATATTTTCAAATAAAAGATGTTCATTTTTTGTTGCCCTGTATCTGTTTAAATGTTTTTGTAATATTTTTCATATTTAAAAATTTATTATAAATAGGGGTCGGAAACGAAAATAGTTTTCGCACCATGGGTCTAGGATGATTATTAAAAAAGTTGATTTTTCAAGTTTTATTTTCCGATGGTTTTTAAAAATATCTTTAGAGTGACTTATTGAAAGTCCGGATCGAACCAGTAATTTCTTCAGGAAATCATTTTAAATGCAATTTTTGAGAAAAAGTAAGAAAGTCCCCCCCCCCCCCCCCTTGGGTAGTTTTTCGGATTTTCGTCAAAAAATTAAAATACCCAATTTTAATTGAATCCGACTAATTTGCACACGAGGAGCACAGATTTGAAAACCGCGTTCAGTTTGGAGTTTTTGTTTAGCCGCTACGGCCGTTCAAAGTCTGAAAAATCGATAATTTTCTTAAATTTTCATACCGACAGTTCTTATTTTTCTAACCCGACCCTAAATTTATTTTACAATAAAACTTGAAGACTTCCATTAATTTCAGTAAAAATTGAGTTACTTAAAATCGAGTAAATAATTTACACGAATAGTAGACACGGAGTAGATTAGGGCCGCATAATAATTTATACCCCTTTAATGACATATTAATGTTTTTATAATATCCACGCAGCCGTGAAATCGATACGTTTCCACCGTTTTCGATCGGCTGGGCAAAATGAAAAAGCGAAAAGCAATTATCTCCGGCCATCAATTCTCCTCGCGGTGCTGCGCTTCACTTATCGAAATATATATTTTTTTTGCACAAAAAAAAAAAAAAATAATAACGCCTCGACTGATGGACGGACGCCTCACACCCCGGAATATTATCGCGGTCATAAATTCTGAATTAACTGATTTTTATTTTTGAAACGCGTCAGGCGATAATGTTGGCTGAGTTTTTCGCCCCCGATTTTTCGGCGTACGCGAAAATTAATCGAATTTCGTTCTCGTATAGTGAACCGAACAAATACATGAAATTATAGAAAGTGACGTATAAAATAGATAATTTAAGTCATGTATTCAAATAGCCGAGGAACCGGTTTTGCAAGCGAATAAAAAGGTAAGTAAAACTTTGCAAGTGGATGATTATTTATTTACCTTCACCATGATTGACACTTCTTGATAATTCTGAATAACTTTGCAGTGAAATATAATTAAAAATCGTTTCGGATGTTTTACGATTGTCATCCCGTACCATGTACTATATAAGTAAATATTGTTATTTCACTAATTAAATTTGAAATTAATAGGTGACCCGTGCATTTTTATACTTTGGCCTCGTGACGTGAGATGTCGTAGTCGTATCAAAACCTCCGAAAATTCGCAATGTAGGATATAAACCTAAATCTAATATGAGTGCCAAAAAAATAATTATAGTTTTCAATTCAGTTTAATTGTTAATTTCCACGTAGGAACAGCCACATTCATAATTTTTAATAATTTGTTCATATTCGACTTATTTTATAGGTAACCTAATAATATTCGATTTCTATAATGATGGCAATATTTATGTACGCTATGCTCGAAATAGATTACGCAGTATTTTTGTAGAATATATTTTGTATTAGTATTTTTTTTTTATATAAAGACGGATGTTATTGGTTGGGTTATTGAAGAGAGATTTATCTTGGAGGCATCAGGAACACGTGTAAGGGCGCTTTGTGCGGCGTCCCCTTGTTGCCATTCAAATGAGTCCCTATTAGCAGGATATTCATAATCCTGCTGGATATCAATAGCAGCGGGGACGCTCAGATGCTTGCGTACCCTCTTCAAGTTGGACAGTTTACTGGAACTTTCCCTTGGCCCTTCAGCCCCTGAGCGCTTGTCCGAACGCGATAAATTATCGTCCTCGCCCTCGACGCATAATTGGCACAATATTATTTGTTTACTTTTATCAACAACTATAAAGATCGGTTATGAAATATTATATTTAGGTTACCAGCAGTAAATAATAATCCCCTTTTTAGATTTATGGCATTAGCATAGGGATAATGTTATTTTTACTTAGTTTTAAATAGAACTTATGAGAATTTATATTTGTTATGTAGGAAGCTTCTACTTTGTTATACATATTTTATATAAAATAAACACTAATTTAGTTTTCATAATGGCAAGCTGAGTTGCCGAAACTGCAGTCAAATAAATAAAAACAAAAGTGTTATACAAACAAAGTAAAAAAGTGTTTTATTCTATATATTTATGAGAATTTGTTTCAATTTATAATATTTTTTAAATATACATTATATTTAATTACATGATTACATTACTTTTCATACAAACAAGACTGTCACATTGGCCATCGACCTAAGGTCTATCGGCCCGATAATATCTTTTATTTTTCCAAGTTTTCTCATTTTGTATTTATTTTAATATAAAACTATATTCATTTATAAAACATTGCAATGAACTCAAATAGTAACTGCGAGTTTCAAAATACTCCTACGGAAGTGGGAAGTGGCCGAAGCAGTTCAAACCGCCGTTCAAAGTCTGAAAAATCGATTTTTTTTTTTAATTTTCTAACATGTTCATGGTGACACGCTATTTTTTTTTGACTATTGAAGATAGCTGAAATTTTTCAACGCCAATCAATTTCTCTCGTTCTTCTGATGAAAACGAAGGTGTACTTCAATGGCCTACGATGATTATTAAAAAAGTTGATTTTTTCCATTTTTTCCATTTTCGAGTTTTCTTTGCTGACGCGTCACGGGCTTCAAATTGACATTTGTTCTTGCGAAAGTACATTTTCCGTAGCGTCTTGAAGGGATCTTTCCAGTGATGTGTAGAAACCCGGAATCGAACCAGTGGTTTCTCCAGGAAATTATTTCAAAGCCAATTTTTGAGAAAAAGTAAGAAGGGGGGACCCTTGGGTAGTTTTTCAGGTTTTTGGTCAAAAATTTTAAATCGCCAATTTTAATTTAATCCGACTAACTTGCACATGAGGAGCTCAGATTTGCAAACCGCGTTCAATTTGGAGTTTTCGTTTGGCCGCTACGGCCGTTCAAAGTCTGAAAAATCAATTATTTTTGTAAATTTGCTAAAATGTTCACGGTGACTGACTAATTTTTTTGCTATTGAAGATAGCTGAAATTCTTTAACGGCAATCAATTTCTCTCATTCTTCTGATGAAAAAGAAGGTGTACTTCAATGGTCTCCGATAATTATTAAAAAAGTTGATTTTTTCAATTTTTTCCATTTTCGAGTTTTCTTTGCTGACGCGTCACGGGCTTCAAATTGACATTTGTTCTTGCGAAAGTACATTTTCCGTGGCGTCTTGAAGGGATCTTTCCAGTGATGTGTAGAAACCCGGAATCGAACCAGTGGTTTCTCCAGGAAATTATTTCAAAGCCAATTTTTGAGAAAAAGTAAGAAGGGGGGACCCTTGGGTAGTTTTTCAGGTTTTTGGTCAAAAATTTTAAATCGCCAATTTTAATTGAATCCGACTAACTTGCACATGAGGAGCTCAGATTTGCAAACCGCGTTCAATTTGGAGTTTTCGTTTGGCCGCTACGGCCGTTCAAAGTCTGAAAAATCAATAATTTTTTTAAATTTTCTAAAATGTTCATGGTGACTAGCTAATTTTTTTGCTATTGAAGATAGCTGAATTTTTTTAACGGCAATCAATTTCTCTCGTTTTTCTGATGAAAAAAAAAGTAAAATTCAATAGTCTACGTTGATTATTAAGAAAGTTGCATTTTTTAACAAATTTCCAAGGGGTTTACTCATGTTTTTTTTTCACGTTTTCATCAAAAATTAAAAATATCTAATCCGACTAATTGACGTACGAGGAGCTCAGATTTGCAGACCGCGTTCAATTTGGAGTTTTCGTTTAGCCGCTACGGCCGATCAAAGTCTGAAAAATTAATTATTTCTTTTAATTTGCTAAAATGTTCACTGTGACTGACTAATTTTTGTGCTATTGAAGATAGCTGAAATTTTTTAACGGCAATCAATTTCTCTCGTCTTTCTGATGAAAAAAAAGTTATACATCAATAGCCTACGATGATTATTAAGAAAGTTGCATTTTTTAACAAATTTCCAAGGGGTTTACTCATGTCTTTTTTTCGTGTTTTCGTCAAAAATTAAAAATCTCTAATCCGACTAATTGACGTACGAGGAGCTCAGATTTGCAAACCGCGTTCAATTTGGAGTTTTTGTTTGGCCGCTACGGCCGATCAAAGTCTGAAAAATCAATTTTCTAAAATGTTCACTATGACTGACTAATTTTTTTGCTATTAAAGATAGCTGAAATTTTTCAACGGCAATCAATTTCTCTCGTCTTTCTGATAAAAAAAAGGTATAATTCATGGAGTTTTTGTTTGGCCGCTACGGCCGATCAAAGTCTGAAAAATCAATTTTCTAAAATGTTCACTATGACTGACTAATTTTTTTGCTATTAAAGATAGCTGAAATTTTTCAACGGCAATCAATTTCTCTCGTCTTTCTGATGAAAACAAAGGTATAATTCATGGTCTACGATGATTATTAAGAAAGTTGCATTTTTAAACAAATTTCCAAGCGGTTTACTCATGTTTTTTTTTCACGTTTTCATCAAAAATTGTCTTTTTTTCGTGTTTTCGGCAAAAATTAAAAATCTCTAATCCGACTAATTGACGTACGAGGAGCTCAGATTTGCAAACCGCGTTCAATTTGTAGTTTTTGTTTGGCCGCTACGGCCGATCAAAGTCTGAAAAATCAATTATTTTTTAAATGTTTCTAAAATGTTCATGATGACTGGCTAATTTTTTTGCTATTGAAGATAGCTGAAATTTTTTAATGGCAATCAATTTCTCTCGTTTTTTTGATGAAAAAAAGGTAAAATTCAATAGTCTACGATGATTATTAAGAAAGTTGCATTTTTTAACAAATTTACAAAACAAGTTTACTCATGTCTTTTTTTCACGTTTTCATCAAAAATTAAAAATCTCTAATCCGACTAATTGACGTACGAGGAGCTCAGATTTGCAAACCGCGTTCAATTTGGAGTTTTTGTTTAGCCGCTACGGCCGTTCAAAGTCTTAAAAATCAATAATTTTATTAAATTTTCTAAAATGTTCATGGTGACTAGCTAATTTTTTTGCTATTGAAGATAGCTGAAATTTTTTAACGGCAATCAATTTCTCTCGTCTTTCTGATGAAAAGAAGGTATACTTTAATAGTCTACGATGATTATTAAGAAAGTTGCATTTTTTAACAAATTTCCAAGGGGTTTACTCATGTCTTTTTTTCGTGTTTTCGTCAAAAATTAAAAGTCTCTAATCCGACTAATTGACGTACGAGGAGCTCAGATTTGCAAACCGCGTTCAATTTGGAGTTTTCGTTTGGCCGCTACGGCCGATCAAAGTCTGAAAAATCAATTATTTTTGTAAATTTTCTAAAATGTTCATGATGACTGGCTATTTTTTTTTTGCTATTGAAGATAGCTGAAATTTTTTAACGGCAATCAATTTCTCTCGTCTTTCTGATGAAAAAAAGGTATACTTCAATAGTCTACGATGATTATTAAGAAAGTTACATTTTTTGACAAAATTTCCAAGGGGGTTAATCATGTCTTTTTTCACGATTTCATCAAAAATTCAAAATCTCTAAACCGAGTAATTGACGTACGAGGAGCTCAGATTTGCAAACCGCGTTCAATTTGGAGTTATCGTTTGGCCGCTACTGCCGATCAAAGTCTGAAAAATCAAATATTTTTTAAATGTTTCTAAAATGTTCATGATGACTGGCTAATTTTTTTGCTATTGAAGATAGCTGAAATTTTTTAATGGCAATCAATTTCTCTCGTTTTTTTGATGAAAAAAAGGTAAAATTCAATAGTCTACGATGATTATTAAGAAAGTTGCATTTTTTAACAAATTTACAAAACAAGTTTACTCATGTCTTTTTTTCACGTTTTCATCAAAAATTAAAAATCTCTAATCCGACTAATTGACGTACGAGGAGCTCAGATTTGCAAACCGCGTTCAATTTGGAGTTTTTGTTTAGCCGCTACGGCCGTTCAAAGTCTTAAAAATCAATAATTTTATTAAATTTTCTAAAATGTTCATGGTGACTAGCTAATTTTTTTGCTATTGAAGATAGCTGAAATTTTTTAACGGCAATCAATTTCTCTCGTCTTTCTGATGAAAAGAAGGTATACTTTAATAGTCTACGATGATTATTAAGAAAGTTGCATTTTTTAACAAATTTCCAAGGGGTTTACTCATGTCTTTTTTTCGTGTTTTCGTCAAAAATTAAAAGTTATTATTATTATTTTTGTAAATTTTCTAAAATGTTCACTGTGACTGACTGATTTTTTTGCTATTGAAGAAAGCTGAAATTTTTTAACGGCAATCAATTTCTCTTGTCTTTCTGATGAAAAAAGGTATACTTCAATACTCTACGATGATTATTAAGAAAGTTGCATTTTTTGAGAGAAGTTCCAAGTTTAATCAGATAATTCATAGGCGACTGATATTAATTTCACTGTATATTTGATCACCGAATAAACTTTTAACCCTGAAGGGTATTTATATATTAGGGCACATAATAATTTATTATTGTAATTCCGATGCTTATCTACTCAACGTTTCTTTTAATATTCCTTTATCATGTTTCCTCACCCCCAGCCCCGTTTTACTGCCCCATTACTGCGGCTTTTCTTTTACGTTTATAGTCATACAACATGATAAACCTCTTCAAGTGAAGCGAAATCCACAGTTTTATGGCCAGCCTTGTAACACCGCAACAACACAAACTGCACTAATTTCTATAAATCCCTGAAATTTCGTTCCAACATAAAAATTAGACTACAATAAAAGTAATGAGATTTTAAAGGCAATAATTAAAATTATATAATTATTTGTACTCTATTCATACATTTAAGTTAGGATTTGGAATATAGGGCTTCGATGAAAGCTCTTCTTATTCATTGAATTTACGCTGTCCGGCACGAATTGGCGGACCTCCTTTACCAAGCTGGACTTACTATTTGATACTTGAAGACTAGAGAGCACTCTATAAGCGCAAGGTGAGATAATACACTTCGCCCTGCATCACAGGTGTTTGATTGGTTACTCCTTCTAGTCGTTCAGATAAAATTCCTTTGAAGTTTCTTATCTGTTCCTCTTGGGTTTCTAAAGGCTTCCCCTTCTGAAAGTGTTGCGTCCAATTTAAATGCAAAAACCAGTTTAATGCCATCTTACAAAAATCATGCCTTACTTATGAGTACACATATAACTAATTGTATTGCTACTTTGACTATCGCAGTAATTAATTTGCAACGATCATGGCGGCAGATTGAGCCGCTAATTAAGTACAGATTAATGAACCGGGGGCACAATGCGTGCAGTCAAGAGCGATTTGGGCATCAGAAGTTGCGTGCAAGCAATTCCAATCAATTACACAGGCGTTGCCCTCACCTGAAACTTTCTCGCATTCATGGCAAACACACGTATCGAATCGATCGGAGAAAGCAAGTGTGGACCGCGGTTTTTATCCATTATTGCCCAACCGAAATAAAACATAAACATTGGGAATGATAAACGATAACGCTTTTTAGGGCCATTTAATATTTGATGGGTCGGGGTGAATGTGGTCGCTGCGTGCCCACCCCTAGAGCTCCATGCTGATTTGACGGGGTATGTGTGTGTGGATTTTATGTGCGATCCAAGTCGGCTTGGGGCGCGCGCCTTATTCCTCAGCTCACCATCTACATTTTTACTGGCCGTAAAAGTAAACTCTTGAGTAATATGGCTTTTGCACTTACTTTTACGGTATGGCGCCGTAAGGAATTAATTTTCTAACACTTTCGCGCACGTCCGATTTCCTTGGGAATCGTAAAAATTACAATATCGCGAGCGCAGGTGAAATTTACACGGGATTTTTCACAAAATGAACTTTACACTCAAATTCACGGTTTTACGACTTTATAAATTATAAAATTGAATACTTCGCCACGTGTTTATAAATTATACGGTTGTACTTTTAAAATGATTCGCCTGAAAGAATTATTTATTTTATAATTTAATTTAAATGTGATACATTACCTAAAAAAGTTGTTCCAGTTTACTTTGCTGCAGACTTCAACTATGTCTTTAAAGATCATTATCTTGAAGAGCAGATTGAACTATCGACGGTCATGAATTTATCGGCGACTCAAGAAGAAGAATTGCCTAAAATTATTGAAAAGTTGAATGAAGTAGATTTCTCAAGTTCAGAAAATGTTTGTACTAGAAACATTTCAAGGTAGAGGAAATGCTTGAATTATTTAATAAGGAATTTACTAAATACAATATCCACACAGATTCAAGTTGTTCAGTTATTTTTGGAAGGTAATGCGATATAAACTGACCATAAGTGGAACTTAGACAACTTTTTGTTTTAATTTTTTGAGCACTTGGCCAAAAACAACGCAGATAAAAATATAAAGCGCGCAGCCAAAATTCCATAAAATATTATCCTCAATGGCCGAAGTACCGCTTATTCGAAATCAATTTGGTTTTTGTAAATTCAACAATTTTTAATGGAGATAGGGATTTTTGAAAATGTTAGTTTTATTTTTTTGAGCACTTGAATGAAAACATCGCAGAAAAAATATTATACGCGCAGACAAAATTCCATAAGAAGTATCCTCAATGGTCGAAGTATCGCTTATTCAAAATCAATTTGGTTTTTGTAAATTTAACAATTTTTAATGGAGATAGGGATTTTTGAAAATGTTAGTTTTATTTTTTTGAGCACTTGAATCAAAACATCGCAGAAAAAATATAATACGCGCAGACAAAATTCCATAAGAAGTATCCTCAATGGTCGAAGTATTGCTTATTCAAAATTAATTTGGTTTTTGTAAATTCAACAATTTTTAATACAGATATGATTCATTTTTGAAAGTTTTAGTTTTATCGTGCTGAACACTTGAATGAAAACATCGCAGAAAAAATATAAAACGCGCAGACAAAATTTCATAAAAAATCATCCTCAATGGCTGAAGTATAGCTAATTCACAATCAATTTGGTTTTTGTAAATTCAACAATTTTCAATAGCGATATGGATTTTTTTGAGCACTTGAATGAAAAAATAAAACGCGTAGAAAAAAATCCTTAAAATAATATCCTCAATGGTTGAAGTATTGCTTTTTCAAAATTAATTTGGTTTTTGTAAATCCCACAGTTTTTAATAGAGATATGGATTTTTGAAAATTTTATTTTTATTTTTTTAAGCACTTGAATGAAAACATCGCAGAAAAAATATAATACGCGCAGACAAAATTCCATAAAAAATATCCTCATTGGTCGAAGTATCGCTTATTCAAAATTAATTTGGTTTTTGTAAATTCAACAATTTTTAATAGAGATATGAATTTTTGAAAGTTTCAGTTTTACTGTTTTAAGCACTTGAATGAAAACACCGCAGAAAAAATGTAAAACGCGCAGACAAAATTTCATAAAAAATCATCCTCAATGGCCGAAGTATAGCTAATTCAAAATCAATTTGGTTTTTGTAAATTCAACAATTTTCAATAGAGATATGGATTTTTGAAGATTTTCGTTTTATTTTTTTGAGCACTTGAATGAAAACATCGCAGAAAAAATATAATACGCGCAGACAAAATTCCATAAAAAATATCCTCAATGGTCGAAGTATTGCTTATTCAAAATTAATTTGGTTTTTGTAAATTCAACAATTTTTAATACAGATATGATTAATTTTTGAAAGTTTTAGTTTTATCGTGCTGAGCACTTGAATGAAAACACCGCAGAAAAAATATAAAACGCGCAGACAAAATTTCATAAAAAATCATCCTCAATGGCCGAAGTATAGCTAATTCACAATCAATTTGGTTTTTGTAAATTCAACAATTTTCAATAGAGATATGGATTTTTGAAGATTTTCGTTTTATTTTTTTGAGCTCGAATGAAAACATCGCAGAAAAAAATATAAAACGCGTAGAAAAAATTCCTTAAAATAATATCCTCAATGGTTGAAGTATTGCTTTTTCAAAATTAATTTGGTTTTTGTAAATCCCACAGTTTTTAATAGAGATATGGATTTTTGAAAATTTTATTTTTATTTTTTTAAGCACTTGAATGAAAACATCGCAGAAAAAATATAATACGCGCAGACAAAATTCCATAAAAAATATCCTCAATGGTCGAAGTATCGCTTATTCAAAATTAATTTGGTTTTTGTAAATTCAACAATTTTTAATAGAGATATGAATTTTTGAAGATTTTATTTTTAATTTTTTGAGCACTTGAATGAAAACATCACAGAAAAAAATATAAAACGCGTGGAAAAAAATCCTTAAAACAATATACTCAATGGTCGAACTATCGCTTATTCAAAATTATTGTGGTTTTTGTAAATTCAACAATTTTTAATGGAGATATGGATTTTTGAAAATTTTAGTTTTATTTTTTGAGCACTTGAATGAAAACGCCGCAGAAAAAATATAAAACGCGCAGACAAAATTTCATAAAAAATCATCCTCAATGGCCGAAGTATAGCTAATTCAAAATTAATTTGGTTTTTGTAAATTCAACAATTTTCAATAGAGATATGGATTTTTGAACATTTTCGTTTTATTTTTTTGATCACTTGAATGAAAACATCGCAGAAAAAAATATAAAACGCGTAGAAAAATTTCCTTAAAACAATATCCTCAATGGTCGAAGTATCGCTTATTCAAAATCAATTTGGTTTTTGTAAATTCCATAGTTTTCAATGGAGAGATATGGATTTTTGAAAATTTCAGTTTTAATTTTTTGAGCACCTGAATGAAAACTTTACTTTATTCAAAATTAATTTGGTTTTTGTAAATTTAACAATTTTTAATGGAAACATGAATTTTTGAAAATTTTAGCTTAATTTTTTTGAGCACTTGAATGAAAACATCGCAGAAAAAATATACAGTAATCAATAAATTATAATTGATAACTTTTGTTCTCTTTTGATTTATTTCCATATGGTGAACTGTTATGGCACTTACATGAACACAGTTGATTTGCCTTCGTGCACATGCATTTTTTGTTTGATACTGTATTTTTGGCACTGCTACACCCTTGGCCCCCAAAGTTCGATCCATTCACAAGAGTATTACGAACAGATTTTTTTTTCGGTCTTGTCTCCAAAGATTTGTCCACAGCAAATCTGGAAGTCACATCTAGAAAACCCTATTTTAATAATGGTACTTTTCTCCGTAGCTGGTAAACGTTATTTTATTTCTTAAAAATTTTTCCAATTCAATTTGGACAGTCCTTGGCTACGGTCTACTTTCGAGACATTTAACAAAATTAAGTCTCCAACTGCAACGTTGGGGGGGAGGGGGCGCGGTGGCTTAGTGAGTAGAAAAAAAAAACTGCAACTGGTTTCAGTTTCTGCCCAGAAATTTCGATCGTTTTTTTTTATCATTTTTTCTTGCCTGTTGCAAATGTCACATTGACAATCGGCATTATTCCCCTTGGATATTGATTCAATGGCAACAAATTGTAGGAATCTTCATGGTTTTAGGATTTAATGTTTAGTTATATTTAAGAGAGGTTGTATTCAGTGTGACAGTTCGCGGGGTTTTCTCTGGTACGGCCGAGGAACAAGAGGTGGTAATACAGATAGGTGCGGTCACGCAGCCAGCCGTCTCTGCAGCCGACCCTACCTATCTGTATTGCCACCTCTTGTTCCTCGGCCGTATCAGAAAAAACCCAGCGAACCGTCACTGGTTATATATGTCGAATGGTTTGTGTGTTTTCTCGAGATGCCTTCGACACTATTAAGCACGAAATATTATTATCTATTTGTGCTCATAATGGGTTTTCTGCTGAAGCTATTTGTGTTTTGTCAAGCTACTTAGAAGAAAGAGCACAAATGGTCTCTTACGCAAGTTTTTTCGAAAAAGCATTGCTGTCTGGGTTTCCCCAGGGATCCATTTAAGGATATCTATTATTTATCCTATACTCTAGTTAGTTTTATAAAGTGATTGATTGTTGCGGCCATTACTTTGTGATACTTGTTGAATTAAAATACCTTGCTGCTACGGCCGTTCAAAGTCTGAAAAAATCGACTTTTTTCAAAATTTTAGTTCGTTTTTTTTGACAAAGAAAAAGGTATTACATAATTGTCTACGATGATTATTAAAAGTGTTGATTTTTTCGATTTTTTCCATTTTCGAGTTTTCTTTGCTGACGCTCACGGGCTTCAAATTGACATTTGTTTTTGCGAAAGTACATTTTCTGAAGCGTCTTGAGAGGGTCTTTCCAGTGATGTATAGAAACCCCGAATCGAACCAGTGATTTCTTCGGGAAATCATTTCAAAGCCAATTTTTGAGCAAAAGTAAGAAGGGGGGGCCCTGCGATCGAATTTCACGTTTTCAACAAAAATTAAAAATCGCCAATTTTAATCGTATCCGACTAACTTGCACACCAGGAGCACAGATTTTACATCCACGTTTGATTTGAATTCTTCCTATAGCCGCTACGGTCGTTCAAACTCTGAAAAAACTGTTTTCAAAAAATGTTCATGGCGACTTGCTATTTTTTTTCATTTTTTCGTCGATGAAATTTTTTAACGCCAATTTAGCTCGTTCTTCTGATGAAGAAAAAGGTATTACGTAAGGGTCTACGATGATTATTCAAACATTTGATTTTTTCGATTTTTTCCATTTTCGAGTTTTCTTTGCTGACGCGCCACGGGCTTCAAATTGACATATGGTCTTGCGAAAGCACATTTTCTGAAGCGTCTTGTGTCACAGTATAGTGAACAACCAAAATAGAGAGAAGTATTTACTTTACGGCAGTGTTTTATTCCAATCTATAATTACTCGAGTTAACACAGATATAGATGATGTTATCAAATTTCACGAACAAGTAGAACACATCTCTTGTTCCGAGTTAGCAACTTGATTATATTCTCTTTGCTCTGCGATAAAAAGGTTTCAAATCTTCTTTGGTGTTAATTTTTTTAACATTGTGGATGGATTATTCGTTGAGCCTAATCCTAATTTTGGTTCTTTTCCAAAAAGTGCTTCGACCTACGATCCTGTGTTTTGATGAGTTTTTTTGCCCCTGAACAAAATTTCACCATATTTATACACCATTCTATACTTCCATCGGTGACGGCTTGCGGGGTGACTCATGGTACGGCCGAGGTAGTAGAAGTGGTAATACAGATTTCTGCAACCGACCCTACCTATCTGTATTGCCACCCCCAGTGGCTCGTGGAACATGTTGATATAGAGCCATTTATACAATTTACCCCCTCCCCCTCCTTTTTTGAAGAAAGAAAGAACGATTTATCTTCCTAGACCAAAGTAACTGGCGAAAAAGTGTTTTAAGAATTAATTAAAAATTCTTGCTGAGCTTGAAACTATAAGTAGTGCCATGGCTCCTTGGCTCTGTATAACGAACCGCCCCTGATTTTGATGTTCTATGAAACAATATAAACATCAATTGATCAATTTTTAAGAATTTTGAGCGCTAAGGTGAAAAATCGCATTTTTTGCAGTGACAATTAAAGATTATGAATTTTGCCAAAACATAGCAAGTGCAGTTTTGCCCGTTACAAAAATTATTCAAAATTGATTGTGTTTTGATGTTCTTTAAGAAAAATAAAACGTTCATTGATAAATTTTCGAGAAATTTAAACGCGAAGTGAATAAAACAGGTTATTTGCAACGAAAATAAAAGATTACTAATTTTGCTAAAACTATGACAAGTGCAGACTTGACCGCTAGAAAAATTATTCAAAACTTGTATTTTGATCAGCGGCGGCTCTTGAAACATGTCGATGTTAGAGCCACTTATACAATATACTCCCTTCTTTTTTTGAAGAAAGAAAAAACGATTTATCTTCCTGGACCAAAGTAAATGGGGAAAAATGTTTTAAGAATTAATTAAAAATTCTTGCTGAGCTTGAAACTACAGGTAGTGCCACGGCTCCTTGGCTCTATATAACGAGCTGCATCTGCTACCTTAGCTGTGCCATGAGTCACCTCGCAACCTGCGACCGACTTCCATTGTTGTCCATCCAAACACGTAACATATTTTTAATATCCTGGTTGCGATGCTCTACGCTCCCTTGTGATTGAGGATGGTGGAATCTTCTATGTGCTGCATATTTTGCAATTGGGATACATAGCTTAAAGTTCCTTGATCACACCAGTTGCATATTCACGCCCGTTGTCGCTCTGCAAAAATTTAAAAATACTTTCAGTAATGCCAATGCAACTTCAACAGCACGTTTCGTTTTCAAAGAGCGATGAAGACAAAATTTTGTTTAATGATCTTGGTAGTTCATTAAATAATTATGTTGGGTGTGTATAAATTGGCGGATAATCTACACGTGGCGATATTCTTCCTAAAATTTAAGCAGCTTATCTTGATTCTAAAATGTTGTACCATGCTTCTATTCTCCAGAAGGAGTTTATTGAAAATCGACCAAATCGGATTAAAAGAATATTTTGTAGTGACTGGTCGGAAAATAATGTAACGATGTTGTTGAGACTTTTTTGTATCAATATTGGACAAAGCGATACAAAAACTTCAACTGCTGGTCCGGAAATTGATTTTTCAACGCAAACATCATTTTATCTCTTTCGTCTTGTCCAGTCCCGCGGTGAGACTGAAGAAACGTGTCAAAGCATTCTTCAACAGGAATTGTTATTACAACCGGATCTCCATTACTTCTCCTGTTTTTAATTAAAACTCTTTTGTAGCTAACTTCATTGTATCGTATTTACTAGCTAATCCATGTTCCCCAATAGCCTTATTTTGTTTAGGGTTATTTGAATTGAAAATTTCACGGGTGGTTTCTCCTACGGTTGCACTAGTCCATGGCTTTTTAACCATATCGCCACTCTTGTTACTGTACTTATGTTTTTTTCTTTAAAGTTTACCTTCATGTTACAAAGTTCGATTTGGGGATAATTTTTTGTCCTGGTACTGACCTCAATACTCTTCTGTGATTGTTGAGCAAACAATTACATATTTTCTAACTAGTTTAAAAGTGCATGGGCTCATTGCAATCATCCTAAACATTTCTTTGGTTCCGTACATAACTATTAAAACATTTTTTTTAGTTAATAAATGGGCATTAGTATATTTATTTTATCAAATTCGAACAACACAGTAAACTTTAGTAACATTTCCTAATATTTATCATAACCTCTGGTGAGAAATTCAATTAGCCGTACCGTATTAAACAGGCCCTAGAAAGAGATGGATGGGACGGGGGCAAATAATAATGTTGTTTATGTTTATAGACCATATGCAAATCATGTCCCGGCACGAATACGTAATTTAATAATTCGGCGTTACACTTACTTTATGCAAACGAGAAGGATGCACAAGGATGGAAATTAATTAATGGATCCGTCCGACTCCGTTAGCACTTTATAATTCCAAGGCAGGGACTGCTCTGTTCTGGTTGCTTGCCTGGTCAGGCGATGCCCTGATTTACGACCGTTCCTTCCCGCCCTTCAGGTTTTATCAAATATTATTAATTGCAATCGTTTATCTCTCGAGTACGGGTTTGGAAATATGAAGGATTTCGTTACGAGTGTCATTTGTTTTTTATTACATATAAAACTAGTTTTCGTGCCAAGTCATCATTGATCACAAGGTCAAGTTAATAGTAGTTTTTTTCATGTCTTAACTTAGTTTGATTAATATTTTATCATAAATGTGGACATAGCACAAAACTTATTGCAATAGATGATGTTAATATTTAATCTTTTTTCTTCTAAAATAATGTAATGGTTAGTGGCCAAATGTCTTATAAGTTACAAAAAATTTATAAAACTCCACTGCTTGTTCAATTATTGATTTAGAGTTGGATGTCGGTGTTTTACATTAAAACTAATTTATGAAAATACATGTTTCATCCCAAATTCATACATCCTTTCTTAATTCATTAAATTGCTTGTCTTCAAAATTTGTCTTCCAGTTTTGTTAGAGCAAATTTCGGATGATATTTTTAAGCAGATCTAAAGTAATGTTATTTAAGATGTATCTGTCAAAATTTCAAGCATCTGTCGACAACATTGTGGAATTCACAGGGCGATTACTGGAAAAAGTGCAATTTTTGTTATCAAAATTTGTCTTCCAGTTTTGTTAGAGCAAAGTGCGGATATTTTTTTTAACAGATCTAAAGATATGTTATTTAGGATGTATTATTAAAAATTTCAAGCACGTGTATAGAAAATTGTAAAATTTACTGGACGATTTTTGGAATAAGTGCAATTTTTGTTTTCAAAATTTGTCTTCCAGTTTTGTTAGAGCAAAGTTCGGATAATTTTTTTCAACAGATCTAAAGATATGTTATTTAGGATGTATTATTAAAAATTTCAAGCACGTGTATACAAAATTGTGAAATTTACTGGACGATTTCTGTAATAAGTGCAATTTTTGTTTTCAAAATTGGTCTTCCAGTTTTATTAGAGCAAAGTTCCAATATTTTTTTTAACAGATCTAAAGATATGTTATTTAGGATGTATTATTAAAAATTTCCAGCACGTGTATACAAAATTGTGAAATTTACTGGGCGATTTCAGAAATAAGTGCAATTTTTGTTTTCAAAATTTTTCTTCCAGTTTTGTTAGAGCAAAGTTCGGATAATTTTTTTCAACAGATCTAAAGATATGTTATTTAGGATGTATTATTGAAAATTTCAAGCACGTGTATACAAAATTGTGAAATTTACTGGACGATTACTGGAAAAAGTGCAATTATTGTCTTCAAAATTTGTCTTGCAGTTTTGTTAGAGCAAAGTGTAGATATTTTTTTTAACAGATCTAAAGATATGTTATTCAGGATGTATTATTAAAAATTTCAAGCACGTGTATACAAAATTGTGAAATTTACTGGACGATTTCTGGAATAAGTGCAATTTTTGTTTTCAAAATTTGTCTTCCAGTTTTGTTAAAGCAAAGTTCGGACAATTTTTTTAAACAGATCTAAGGATATGTTATTTAGGATGTATTATTAAAAATTTCAAGCACGTGCTTACAAAATTGTGAAATTTACTGGGCGATTTCTGGAATAAGTGCAATTTTTGTTTTCAAAATTTGTCTTCCAGTTTTGTTAGAGCAAAGTTCCGATAATTTTTTTCAACAGATCCAAAGATATGTTATTTAGGATGTATTATTAAAAATTTCAAGCGCGTGTATACAAAATTGTGAAATTTACTGGACGATTTCTGGAATAAGTGCAATTTTTGTTTTCAAAATTTGCCTTCCAGTTTTGTTAGAGCAAAGTTCGGACAATTTTTTTCAACAGATCTAAATATAAATTATTTAGGATGTATTATTAAAAATTTCAAGCACGTGCATACAAAATTGTGAAATTTACTGGACGATTTCTGGAATAAGTGCAATTTTTGTTTTCAAAATTTGTTTTCCAGTTTTGCTAGAGCAAAGTGCGGATATTTTTTTTTAACAGATCTAAAGATATTTTATTTAGGATGTATTATTTAAAATTTCAAGCATGTGTATACAAAATTGTGAAATTTACTGGACGATTTCTGGAATAAGTGCAATTTTTGTTTTCGAAATTTGCCTTCCAGTTTTGTTAGAGCAAAGTTCGGTTAATTTATTTTAATAGATCTAAAGATATGTTATTTAGGATGTATTATTAAAAATTTCAAGCACGTGTATACAAAATTGTGAAATTTACTGGGCGATTTCTGGAATAAGTGCAATTTTTGTCTTCAAAATTTGTCTTCCAGTTGTGTTAGTGCAAAGTTCGGATAATTTTTTTTAACAGATCTAAAGATATGTTATTTAGGATGTATTATTAAAAATTTCAAGCACGTGTGTACAAAATTGTGAAATTTACTGGACGATTTCTGGAATAAGTGCAATTTTTGTCTTCAAAATTTGTCTTCCAGTTTTGTTACAGCAAAGTGCGGATAATTTTTTTTAACAGATCTAAAGATATGTTATTTAGGATGTATTATTAAAAATTTCAAGCACATGTATACAAAATTGTGAAATTTACTAGACGATTTCTGGAATAAGTGCAATTTTTGTTTTCAAAATTTGTCTTGCAGTTTTGTTAGAGCAAAGTTCGGATAATTTTTTTTTGACAGATCTAAAGATATGTTATTTAGGATGTGTTATTAAAAATTTCAAGCTCGTACATACAAAATTGTGAAATTTACTCGACGAGTTCTGGAATAAGTGCAATTTTTGTTTTCAAAATTTGTCTTCCAGTTTTGCTAGAGCAAAGTGCGGATATTTTTTTTTAACAGATCTAAAGATATATTATTTAGGATGTATTATTAAAACTTTCAAGCACATGTATACAAAATTGTGAAATTTACTGGACGATTTCTGGAATAAGTGCAATTTTTGTTTTCAAAATTTGTCTTCCAGTTTTGCTAGAGCAAAGTGCGGATATTTTTTTTAACAGATCTAAAGATATATTATTTAGGATGTATTATTAAAACTTTCAAGCACATGTATACAAAATTGTGAAATTTACTGGACGATTTCTGGAATAAGTGCAATTTTTGTTTTCAAAATTTGTCTTCCAGTTTTGTTAATGTAAAGTTCGGATAATTTTTTTCAACAGATCTAAAGATATGTTATTTAGGATGTGTTATTAAAAATTTCAAGCACGTGTCTAGAAAATTGTGAAATTTACTGTACGATTTCTGGAATAAGTGCAATTTTTGTTTTCAAAATTTGTCTTGCAGTTTTGTTAATGTAAAGTTCGAATAATTTTTTTCAACAGATATAAAGATATGTTATTTAGGATGTGTTATTAAAAATTTCAAGCACGTGTATACAAAATTGTCAAATTTACTGGACGATTTCTGGAATAAGTGCAATTTTTGTTTTCATAATTTGTCTTCCAGTTTTGTTAATGTAAAGTTCGGATAATTTTTTTCAACAGATCTAAAGATATGTTATTTAGGATGTGTTATTAAAAATTTCAAGCACGTGTATACAAAATTGTCAAATTTACTGGACGATTTCTGGAATAAGTGCAATTTTTGTTTTCATAATTTGTCTTCCAGTTTTGTTAATGTAAAGTTCGGATAATTTTTTTCAACAGATCTAAAGATATGTTATTTAGGATGTGTTATTAAAAATTTCAAGCACGTGTATACAAAATTGTCAAATTTACTGGACGATTTTTGGAATAAGTGCAATTTTTGTTATCAAAATTTGTCTTCCAGTTTTGTTAAAGCAAAGTTCGGATATTTTTTTTCAACAGATCTAAAGATATGTTATTTAGGATGTATTATTAAAAATTTCAAGCACGTGTCTACAAAATTGTGAAATTTACTGGACGATTTCTGGAATAAGTGCAATTTTTGTTTTCAAAATTTGTCTTCCAGTTTTGTTAGTGTAAAGTTCGGATAATTTTTCTTAATAGATCTAAAGATATGTTATTTAGGATGTATTATTAAAAATTTCAAGCACGTGCATACAAAATTGTGAAATTTACTGGACGATTTCTGGAATAAGTCCAATTTTTGTTTTCAAAATTTGTCTTCCAGTTTTGTTAGTGTAAAGTTCGGATAATTTTTTTCAACAGATCTAAAGATATGTTATTTAGGATGTGTTATTAAAAATTTCAAGCACGTGTATACAAAATTGTGAAATTTACTGGACTATTTCTGGAATAAGTGCAATTTTTATTTTCAAAATTTGTCTTCCAGTTTTGTTAATGTAAAGTTCGGATATTTTTTTTCAACAGATCTAAAGATATGTTATTTAGGATGTATTATTAAAAATTTCAAGCACGTGTATACAAAATTGTGAAATTTACTGGACGATTTCTGGAATAAGTGCAATTTTTGTCTTCAAAATTTATCTTCCAGTTTTGTTAGAGCAAAGTGCGGATAATTTTTTTTAACAGATCTAAAGATATGTTATTTAGGATGTATTATTAAAAATTTCATGCACGTGTATACAAAATTTTGAAATTTACTGGACAATTTCAGGAATTAGTGCAATTTTTGTCTTCAAAATTTTTCTTCCAGTTTTGTTAGAGCAAAGTTCGGCTATTTTTTTAAATAGATCTAAATATATGTTATTTAGGATGTATTATTAAAAATTTCAAGCACGTGTTTACAAAATTGTGAAATTTAGTGGGCGATTTCTGGAATAAGTGCAATTTTTGTCTTCAAAATTTGTCTTCCAGTTTTGTTAGTGCAAAGTTCTGATAATTTTTTTAACAGATCTAAAGATATGTTATTTAGGATGTATTATTAAAAATTTCATGCACGTGTATACAAAATTTTGAAATTTACTGGACAATTTCAGGAATTAGTGCAATTTTTGTCTTCAAAATTTTTCTTCCAGTTTTGTTAGAGCAAAGTTCGGCTATTTTTTTAAATAGATCTAAATATATGTTATTTAGGATGTATTATTAAAAATTTCAAGCACGTGTATACAAAATTGTGAAATTTACTGGGCGATTTCTGGAATAAGTGCAATTTTTGTCTTCAAAATTTGTCTTCCAGTTGTGTTAGTGCAAAGTTCGGATAATTTTTTTTAACAGATCTAAAGATATGTTATTTAGGATGTATTATTAAAAATTTCAAGCACGTGTGTACAAAATTGTGAAATTTACTGGACGATTTCTGGAATAAGTGCAATTTTTGTCTTCAAAATTTGTCTTCCAGTTTTGTTACAGCAAAGTGCGGATAATTTTTTTAACAGATCTAAAGATATGTTATTTAGGATGTATTATTAAAACTTTCAAGCACGTGTATACAAAATTGTGAAATTTACTGGACGATTTCTGGAATAAGTGCAATTTTTGTTTTCAAAATTTGTCTTCCAGTTTTGTTAGCTCAAAGTTTGGTAATTTTTTTTAACAGATCTAAAGATATGTTATTCAGGATGTATTATTAAAAATTTCAAGCACGTGTATACAAAATTGTGAAATTTACTGGACGATTTCTGAAATAAGTGCAATTTTTGTTTTCAAAATTTGTTTTCCAGTTTTATTAGAGCAAAGTTCGGATAATTTTTTTTAACAGATCTAAAGATATGTTATTCAGGATGTATTATTAAAAATTTCAAGCACGTGTATACAAAATTGTGAAATTTACTGGACGATTTCTGAAATAAGTGCAATTTTTGTTTTCAAAATTTGTTTTCCAGTTTTATTAGAGCAAAGTTCGGATAATTTTTTTTAACAGATCTAAAGATATGTTATTTAGGATGTATTATTAAAAATTTCAAGCACGTGTATACAAAATTGTGAAATTTACTGGACGATTTCTGGAATAAGTGCAATTTTTGTTTTCAAAATTTGTCTTCCAGTTTTGTTAGTGCAAAGTTCGGATAATTTTTTTTACGGAAATATCCGTTCTGGGGTCCCTAGATGCTATTTTAACAATTTCTGGATTTTTTTTTTGTGTCTGCGTGTGTTTGTGTCCGTGTGTGTGTCCTGTGTGTGTGTATGTCTGCTGTGCGCGCTGTATCTCAAAAACTAATTGAGCAATTGATACGAAACTTTGAACATAAGTCTTTTTTGATAATCCAAAGAACTGAAAAGCTTTTGGTAAAATTTCGTACACCGGAAGTGGATGTTTACCTCAACTGTTTTTTGTTTTTTGCTAATATTTTTTTAAATATGCAAAATATCACAAAAATATTTAAACAAACTTTAAAGACAACAAAGAAATAAACATCTTTTGCTTGAAAACATTTTTCATAAAATCATTTTTATTCGAGAAAAAATGTATTATTATTTTTTAATTTTTGGTTTATAATTATAAAACGATAATAGTTACAGCAAAATTATGTTAATAATAATTGTAGAGAATGCCAAAGTGAACAACTTCTAAAGAATAAGTTTTTTTCGAAATCTCTTTAGTTTTTGAATAAACTGAGTTTTTAAATTTGAAGTATAATTTTTTCATCTTTCATAATTTTGACGTTTTAAACGTCAGTTTCAACCGAGTTTACACAACGCTCGATGTATATTTAAAATATGATTTCAATTGTAAATAAACCATGAAAACGTAAATGTATATGGCTGTGATACCATCAAGTCGGAGAAAATAACATGATGGCCACATCACCATTTTTTCATAATTGAATGCTGTATGTAATTTATATACTGCATATATCTCATTGTGTAAACATAGTTTTTAATTTTTAATTGGCATTTTAGTCTCATCTGAAATTCTAAACGATGGATTAAATTGATATAAAACTTAAAGTAAGAACCGAGTAATAAATACGAATTTTCATTTTCGCGTTTTATCTCAGGCGGTAAGAATGAAACCGCTGGTCGTCATAAATTCACGTCGTAAACAACAAATAGATAGAAAAGCGAGCTGCGATAAATACAAATTTTCTATATCGGCGTCTTCTGGTTGATATGTCTACACATTCCGTTTCAATATTCTTCCTCCAGTTATGGTTTATGCGGACGTCCTTTTTGCTGGCTGGAATCCCTTTCTTCCACTGTGCTACTTATCGGCCCACTTTCTCACTTCGCAGCACATACATTTTCTAACTAAACGGAAAAATGGTTTGTTGCGAAAGAAATATTACACAGACTTATTCGAAACACAATATCAGATAAAATGTTGAAAAGTATAAATACGTGAATTTTACTAATTTTCTCAAGTGATCAGATAACTATTTTATAAAATTAGAAGCTTAATTAACATTTAATTTTAAAAGTGTGTTCTTAAGAGTATTTAAGCTTCGATGATATCACGTAAAACTTTCCCGATGGCCGTTAAGCTCCGGCGTGCAGTTTTTTTTTTAATATTCGCGGTGCACTTTAGGGCCTCGGCTCATATTTTAAAATCGTTCTGAACTATTAAATTTTATTTTAAAAGACCATTAACTGTAAATATTAGTTTTTAACGTCATTCGACGGACAATAAAACATGTTCGGCGTAATTAATTGCCCCGCCGCGGTATAAATGGTGAATGCGCCGGGACGCGAAAGGAAATTATGCAATAAAAGTTTTATCTGTCAACTGCATTTACATAAAATTTTATAATAGCACAAGAATAAATTAAAAACGTCGGATTGTATCGTATGCACCGGGATGCTAATTCCGAACAATGTATAATGTGTCCAATAATTTTCTCTCATTTCCGATCTGCTTGAAAATAACTTTTTATTTCTAACAAAATATATTATAGTATTTTTCATGTTCCAGAAATTGCAAATACATATTTTCATGTACACGAGCTTTGCTTTTTTATTTGTAACAAAATACAATATGGTATTTTTTATGTTCCAGAAATTGTAAATGTGTGCACGAGTTTTGCCTTTTTTATTTTTAACAAAATACAATATAGTATTTTTCATGTTCCAGAAATTGCACATTAATATGTTCGTGTACACGGGTTTCGCTATTCTATTTCTAATAAAATACAATATAGTATTTTTTATGTTCCTAAAATCGCTAATATATATTTTCGTGTACACTAGTTTTGCTTTTTTATTTCTAACAAAATACAATATGGTATTTTTTATGTTCCAGAAATTGCAAATACATATTTTCGTGTACACGAGTTTTGCTTTTTTATTTCTAAAAAAATACAGTATAGTATTCTTCATGTTATGTACACGAGTTTTGCAGTTGAATCCGTTCCGTGCGCGTAATTTTAAAATTGTATCATACACATTTGAAGTTTGTGTATATATAAACTGGCTTTTGTACGAGTTCGGGAAAATAAGCGTAATGAAAAATGTATTAAATACCTCCGAGGGATACTGGCGAGCTGCTGGTACTCGGAACTCTTTGTTTATGCAAGTAATGCGCGGGCTGTTTGAAAGTTTTTGAAAAGAAAAAGTTTGTTTCATTTTTATAATTCCCAGGACGCCGGAAGTGAATTCCCCTGTTTTATTCAACTTTTTGATTGATTACCATAACAGTTCACCCCCGCCGGGGCAGAGTAAATATTCGCAAAGTCCCATTATTACAAGTGGGGGGCGTTTCACTTTCACAATGCATGAGCGAGTTTTTTCTTACACGTACTTATTGTAGACATCGAGAGATTTTCGAGGCACTTTATTTTACACTTTACTTATTAAGTAAATATAAATATACATATACAGGGTGTCCCACCGAAACCACACATTAAAAGTATTTGGACTTCTAATTAACGTTTTTTATTGAAATTTTCAGCATTGTGTTCTTTCCAATGGAAATATTTCCTATTGTACCGGAAGTCAACACTAACTTCGTTATTTTAAATATGCCATATTTTTATTGCAAATTTGAATTGTAAATAAAATTCTGTGAATAAAATCAGTAAGTAATATAACCTCCAAATTTAAGCATTTTCGAAATTTTTAACATTTTTTTTTATCCAGTGCTTTTTCATAATTCACTTTATCTTCGAATAAAAAAAAATCGAAGGGTTGTAATGTTGGCTACAAAAAGCCAATACCCGAAGGTACCCAGTGGTGATTTATTTTTGCAATCATAAAATACAGAACGTTTAAAATTTAATAGCACATTTATTCAACTTTAAACCATTAAATATCGATCTTTTTAAATACAACACCCTGCATATTTATTTCATATTCTGACGCACTTTCAATTATATATTGATCTGCACTGGCATTCCCTTTACCTACCTTCTTTAGTTTTCAAGATATTAATATTTTTAATATTTTCTGCAATAGAAAAACAATAGGAACGTAATTTATCAACTGGCCCTAGAAAACACTTTTTGAGGTCGAGCATAATCCGTTTCTCGGCCATTAACAAGTGTGGTTTCAACATGATGGCGCACTAGCTCAGTTCAAAGGTTGCATGCACATTTTCATGAACGAAAGGGTTACTTGAATAAGTAAACATTAGATTGAATGAAATTCATGAAGAAGGAGTAACTATAGCGCGTGTTCACGACTCAATGTTTCGCTAATGTCATACTTGCATTCGATTCCAACAATATTTTGAATAACTCTTATAGAGGGGGCCGCGGTGGCCTAGTGAGTTGCGTTCCTGCTTCTGGGCCTTGTGGTCGTGGGTTCGAATCACTTTTTCAGAACGAAAAAGTGGCCGTGCGGGTCCATGGATGTCTAGTGTGTCCAATTCATTTAAAAAATGAAATCTACAAAAACTTACGTTAGTGGCCGAACAGCAAATCCCTTACGCCAATTCCCTGTCATTCACTCTCCTTAACCCGCAATTGTATCAAACATCCTTCCTTTTTATTAAAAAAAACAAATTAAAAAACTCTTATAGGCAGTACATATTTTTCTTACATAACCATTTATGTGTGTTTTAGTTATTTTTCTGTAACTAATTTTTTCCACAACTATCAGAAAAGGGTGACATTGACGCATTCGAATGACTATGGTCTCGACAAGAAGTGTCATTTTCGTACAAAATAAAAAACACTTCATACAAAAATAACTATTTATGGAAGGAAATTAAACAATTGTTTTTCTTGAGACAACCTCACTTATTGCAGATTTATTAACTGCAAATAATAAAGACGAAATTCATGCAACATCCGTGCCGAGTGGCACTAGCCAGGGAAGTAGTTGTTTCAATAACTTATTTGTTTGTAGTCTTAGTAAGACTTAATTTTGCAGAGTCACAAACAGGTTGAATTTTCGTCTTTATTATTTATATTCAATTTTTTTTTTCATTTTAACTTAGAATATGATTCTAAGACAATTTTAATTTTTGGTTTTCCAGGGTTGCTTAAAAAATTACATTCCCATTCTTTTTCTATTGCACATAATATTGACGTATTTTGACAAACATGTTAATATCACAAAAATGAAAAAAAAGTAGACATAAGGAATGCTAGTATAAAAATAATAATAATAATAATAATAATAACTATAATAATAATAATAGTAATAATAATACTAATAATAGTAATAATAATAGTAATAGTAATAATAGTAATAGTAATAGTAATAGTAATAATAGTTTATTTCTCAACAGATTATACATCCAATAACAGAGAAACGTAAATGATCTTAAACTTACTAATTCATAAGAAATTTAAAAACAAAACAGAAACTATTAATAACATAATAAAATGAAATGAAATAAAAATCAATATGAGACGGTCTGTTGACGCAATGGTTACTTATTAATTGAACTAAATACTAATGTTGTAATTACAGACGGATTAGTGTTAAATATATCAAGATCAATAAAATCGTTACAAAGTTTGACCATCCGAAATAAACTAGAATAATAAAACAAAAATATAGAAAAGAGCTGGATCATCTAGAATGCAATCTTGGAACATGAAAATTTATTTGAGAAAGTGAATTGATGTTGTCTAATCAAAATAAATTATAAAGAAACAATACAGATGTTAAAGTTCTTCACGACTCCAGCACCAAAACGGATATTTCCGTAAAAAAAAATTTCACGATCACAATACTTTCTCGTACTTCGTAACGGAGAAAGTAAAAATTTAGACCAAAAAAAAATGAAAATACAGGTAAAAATCTAAAATACAGGCCAAAAAATCAAAAATCAACAATATAGGCCACAAAAACAAATATTTTGGATAAAACATGTGTAACTCGGACCTAAAGATAACAAATGCGGACTAAAAACTCAAAAATTTCAACTAACAAATCGCACATTTTGGCCAAAATAAAGACTGTTTAAGTCTGTTTAAGCTAAAAAATAAAAAAAATTGAACAAAAAAAAATCCAAAATACAGGCCAAAGATCTGAAAAATGAGCCAACAAAATAAAAAACTCACTGTCTAGAAATAAAAAAAATCCAGACAAAAAAAAGACAAAACATTTACCATTTTTAACCTTAAAAATAACCCTCTAGCTCAAAATAAGTTTCCGACCACAACTCGAATATAATGTCCAAAAAAATAAAAAAATCTCGCATAAGAAACAATTTAGGTTAAATAATCTAAAATAGAGGGCAAAAAATTAAGACCTAAAATCAAAAATTCAGACCTAAAATCAAAAATTCTGGCCTAAAAATAAAAAAATGCGGAAAACATCGCAATTTTCACAAATGCATCGAAATTTTAGACGAAAATTTAAAAAAACGTAAGCAAAAATAAAGAAAATTTACGTCAAAAGTTTAGATCAAAAAATCGAAAATACAGATTAAAATCTAGGATAAAAAAATAAAAAAAACAACGATGTAGGCCAAAAAGCCAAAAACTTGGACGAAACTTGGAAAACTCAGACCTAAAGATACAAAAATGCGGACTGAAAACTCGAAAATTTCAACGAACAAATCGAAAATCTAAAATATGGGCCAACAAAATCAAAAATCCTACATTTAATAACATTTGAAACATTTCTGTATTGAATTGCAAGGAGTAAGCCACAGAATTTTGTTTCAGAGTTGGTCATGCCTGAGAGAGATTAATTTATTTTTTTAAATTGGCCACCTTACAATATGAATTCATTAACATTTATAACAAATGGCGGATGTATACGTCAGCAAAGTAATAGTAATTAAATAAAAGTATTAAAAAGTATTCTGCATTTTTGTTTTAATCAATTAATTATATCAAGAGTCCTCTGGAAATAAAAAATTAAGACCAAAAAAAGCAAAAAATAAATAATTTACCAAAAATAAGTAATTGTGAAGGCTTTCACTTCGTGATACATTTTGAATAATTCAAATAAAGCGAATAGCTTTGTTGGTATCACTTTATTAAATCGTGTTGATAATGACAAGCTAAACTATAGTCACGGTTTAATCAAGTGATGCCAACTCGTTTGATTTGAATTAAATAATTTACAATTTTTAGTACTAAAAATAATTCTTGAGCTAGAGAGTTATTATAATAGGTTTCCGAGTACAACTCTCAAATAATGGCCAAAAATAAAAATAATCCTGCATAAAAAATTATAATTCAGGTTAAAAAATCTAAAATTAAAGGCAAAAAAAATCAAAGACTTGGACCAAAAACTCGAAAATACCGACAATAAATCAAAAATTCGCTCATAAAAATCAATTCAAGTTTATTTATTTTTTTAGAAAAAAGGACAGGAATTCGGGTTAAGGAAGCGCGGATGATTTGGGAATTGACGTAGCCAACTAGGGCATTCTGCGACAACCGATAATTTGTATAATAATCATTTATAATGATGAAAGGGACACAAACTAAACATCCATGGACCCGCACGGCCATTTTTCGTTCCGAAAAAGTGACCGCGCGGATGGGATTCGAACCCACGACCACGAGGCCCGTAAGCAGGAGCTATACTCACTGGGCCACCGCGGCCCCCCAATTAAAGTTAAAAATGTAAATGTGGGGCAAAATAATAAAAAAAAAATGACCAAAAATTCCGGCAGAAACAAATCGAAATTTAGGCTGAAATAAAGAAAATAAAAAAATTATTATTAAAAAAATCAAAAATTCGGATAAAAATATTGGAAATACACGCCAAATATCTAAAATGGGTAGGATATGTGGTTTAAAGGAAAATTTGGTATGGAAGAGAATGCCTAGGTGTATGTGCGCCTGACGATGGAATTATTTATGAGCCACATAATTTTATTTCAGAGTTGGCCATGTCCGTGGGAGAGAGAGAAACATAACAGTCATGTCTGAGATTAATTCATTTTTCTTTAAATCGTGACGTAATAACATGCGACATACCTCATTTATCTCACAGCCAACTCTGAAACAAAATTGTGTGGCTCACACGATAGTAACCAAGGAGATAATGGGGTAATTTTGTGGTGGGGAATGAAGAGTTTGGATTTGGATAGATTAATTGCGGTTGGCTACTTGGCACACCATTATTCAATCGATGGAGAGTTTCGAAGGGTTTGTTGGGCCGTTTGAAGTGAAGGGGCGTGGGTGATTATTGTGGTTTCATCAGCAAAGGGAAAGGCATGTAGCGCGCAGGATTGAAGTGTGTAGGTTCGGTATTGTCAGTGGTGTATTGGAGGGGGAACACCTTTTTACAGAAACGGAACACGTTTGTGTTTGTTAATATTTTGTATAGTAAGAATAAAAAAAATAAAAAAGCTAACAAGGAAAACAATAGTTTGTTTAAAATAAGGTGATCTCCGTAAAACTTTCAGCAAGCTGCTTGTGGAAAGTCGCGGACTATTTTTTTGCTCTCACCATGCGTTCCCTTACTTCTTATTTTACCAATACACCACTGGGTACGGTATATATCATAACAGAAAGGGTTATGCAGAAGGGGAGGTAGGGGAGATCCTTGAGGAACACCTTGAATAATAATGATGGTTATATGGATTATTAATTGACGAGATCTATTGGCGAGGAAACTGCGGATTAACAGAATTAGGTGAAGGAGGAAACAGTTTTTCTCAACCTTTTTTGACTTTGTCAGGCCCTTTTGTTAATTCGCCCCTCGCGAAATCTGTGCTCCTTGTGTGCGAATTAGTCGGATTTAATTAAAATACAAATGTAGAAATTTTTGACGAAAACATGAAATTTTTCACAATGTTTCCCTTGTAACTTTTGCTCAAAAATTACATTTGAAATGATTTCCTGAAAAGCCACTGATTGGATTCTACACTTCACTGTAAAGATTACATTGAGACCCATCAGAAAATACTTGCGCAATAACAAATGTCAATTTGAAGCTTATGGCGTGTCCGCAAAGATAACTCGTAAAAATCAACTTTTTTTTATAATCACCCTAGACCAGGGGTCTCCAAACTACGGCCCGCGGGCCAAATACGGCCCGCGACCTCATCGAGTTCGGCCCGCGGCAAGCGTTACATTTTCCGCAAATGTCACATTTTAAAATTCTACAACGATTTTTTGTTATAGATTTTGAAATTAGTTATCAAATTGATCATATCTCGGCCTAGTAGGTTATGAAGAATTGTATATATGGCCCGGATGGAAAAAGTTTGGAGACCTATGCCCTAGACCATTAAATAGCACGTTCTTTTTCATCAGAAGAATGAGAAAAATCGATTGCCGTTTTAAAAATTGCTAAACTATCAAAAGATATGGCATGTCAGTAACCAGGTCACAGTACTGTAAGGTACTGTAAGGTCCGTAGTCAATCGACTCCAATCTAATCCAATATGTAATGAATTAAATATAGGGTGGGGCATTTAGTGGTTTCTTCAAAATTATTTTTTTTTACATGTATTATGTCTTTATTAGTAAGAGCAAACATTCCCATTAATTATGGAACACAACTTCGTTCAAGTGGCTGCCTCGGCTGGCTTCGCAGTAGCGCATTCTGTCACTCCGATTTTCCAAGGCCTTGTTGATGGTTTCGAGCTGTAGCTCACGGATTGCTTGGATGATATTGGCCTGAAGTGCTTGAATCGTTTCTGGATTGTTGGCATAACATCGGTCCTTCGCGGTTCCCCACAGAAAAATCCAAAGGGGTTAAATCGCAGCTCCGAGGCGGCCAATTGACATCGCCAAGACGGCTGGGAATTTGGTGCGCAAAAGATCGATTGTGGCATGGGCTGTGTGGCATGGCGCGCCATCCTGCATGAACCAGAGGTTGTCCAAATCCATGTCTTCAATTTCATTAAAAAAAAGTCGGATAATATGGCTCTGTAACGCTCACCGTTGACCGAAACGTTGTTCCCAGCCTCATTTTCGAAGAAAAATGGTCCAATGATGCCACCACTCCACAATCCGCACCAAACTGTCACTCTCCGGGGATGCATTCGCTTCTCGACAATAACGTGCGGGTTTTCCGAGCCCCAGATGCGGCAAGTTTGTTTGTTAACGTAGCCGCCAAGATGAAAATGCGCCTCGTCAGAAAAGATGATTTTTCGCCCAAAATCGTTGTACAATTCAAGCTGCTCTAAGGCCCAAACTGCGAAGCGATTACGGAGCGGATGGTCATGCACCTTCAATTGCTAAGACCTTGTAAGCGAATAATCCGAGATCTTTGTGCAGAATTCTTCTCAGGGTAGTGTGTGCAATGTTGAGCTGTTGAGATCGACAGCGAGTTGATGTTCGTGGATTGAGTCTCACACTCTCGGTTACAGCAGCCACATTCTCCTCTGCGCACCGTACGAGATCGAGGACCATGGGTGTTGTCCACCAGCATGCCAGTCTCACAAACTTTTTGCACAAACTTGCGTACAGCAGGCGCGGTGGGTGACTCATTTCGGCCAAAACTTCTTTTCAACAAACGCACTGTTTGGACTACACAGCACTCACTTTGGAAAGAAGTTTGCAATATTTCCCAACGTTGTACAAGCGTAAAGCGACTCAATGGTACCGACTTTCTGTCAAGATTTCGAGCGGGAAAAAGATGTCAGTGTCAAAATAACCCATGATTTAAAAAGAAACCACTAGATGGCCCACCCTATATGTCTTTATAAGTAGATAATAAATAATACTAAAAAAAGATATGATACATGCACATGTTACATAAAACCGTAAATCCAAGGATTACAATAATTGTACTGAATTGAAATTTTCAGAACAGTTATTAATAACAGCACTACATAGAATAATAACTACTAATAGTTGAATGAATGCTGGAATGATGGAATAACACAATGTGAATCATTGTGTGTGTGTGTGTGTGTGGATATGTTTGAATCGTTAAAATCAGTTTGACGCGATTCGGACGATTTGCTCTATCACGTCCGAAACGCGCTCGTACAGAAAAGCCACTCTGGACGGACACGGGCTAGCTTTAAACTCTCTCTCTCTCTTGCTCCATCTCCCTCTTTCGGTCCCTCCTGCTTGTCTATTACAAATATTGATTTATGTGAGTTTATTTTGTCGGCGCGATATGTACCTACCAGACATAAAGGACTTTAAAAATATAGTTTCACGCGCCACTAAGCGCTTTCGTCGCACTGAAAGGTCGCCACGCAAATCACGTTTCGACTCTCTAAAGACCGCATTTATTTATTTCATTTTTGGCTTCATATGTGAAAGGATTTGAAACGTGCAACTGATTAAGTTGGATGTACAGGTATTGAAAATCGCAATCCTAAAGGATTCTTAAGTTTACATACATACAGCAATTCAAATTAATAATTGTGTACACGGGATATTTACTTACCCTAGTAGCACAAAATATTTCTTAAATATTGAAAAACACATACTTCTGTGATATTGATTATGACAGATTTTTATATGTTTTAGCAATATTTGTATGAAATATTAAGGAAATATTACTATGTATATATTTTTGAAATATTTGTAAAAAAATGTTGAGGAAATATCATGATATATGAGGTTGTGGTGTGGATCCCAAACGCATGTACAGTATTACCGAGCACTCGAGATGTGCGCGGAGTGAGAAAGTATTGAAAGAACACGATAACAAATCTCCGGAGCCAATTGACTTTAAGACGGTCACTGCCCGACACGTCTCGAGTGCTTGGTACAACTCTACTTACGGTCAAATATCACCCTTTGAAGTTTGCAAATAAATTATACACTGGCTGAGAGAATAGACAGGAATATATGACGAAATAGCCACTAGCACAGACGTCTGCGTGTAAAACTGTTCAAACAGTGGCAGAATTGACAGAGACAGTACAGTGTTGCCTTTTTCTGTCATCCATATATTTCTTTGGATATATTTATAAAATGTTACTTACTAAATATATGGATTGAAATATATAGAACATGTTTATATAATAATTTTATTTCAACATTTCCATAGACATATTATATAAATATTTACTTTGGCCTGTTAATATTTCCGAAACATAAAAATGTAAAATCAATATTTGTAAAATATTTCCGACACAAATTGTGCTACTAGGGTACGTAACTTAAGAATAAACAAACTAAGTTTACTTGAGTTAACAACTATAAAAAATCATGTTACTTTCTCCGACAAAATAATATCATTTATATTTACGCTTTCATGGTTTATTTTCATTTGAAATCATATTTTTAATGTACGTCGAGCGTTGCGTAAACTCAGATGAAACTGACGTTTAAAACGTCAAAATTATGAAAAATTATAAATTATACTTCAAATTCAAAAACTCGGTTTACACAAAAACTAACGAGATTTAGAAAAAAACTTATTGTTTAGAAGTTGTTCATTTTGGCATTCTCTACGATTATTATTCACATAAATTTGCTGTAAAATAAATAAATGTTTTTCTCGAATAGCATAGATTTTATGAAAAATGTTTTCAAGCAAAAGATGTTCATTTCTTTGTTGTCTTCAATATTAGTTTAAATGTTTTTGTGATATTTTGCATATTTAAGAAAATATTGCCAAAAAACAAAAAACAGTTAAGGTAAATACCCACTTCCGGTGTACGAAATTTTACCAAAAGCTTTTCAGTTCTTCGGATTATCAAATAAGACGTATGTTAAAATTTTCATATCAATTGCTCTATTAGTTTGTGAGATACAGCACACACAACAGACACACACACACACACAGACACAATTTTTTTTTCCAGAAATTGTTGAAATGGGAAAGGACCCCAAAACGGATATTTCTGTAAAAAAAATCACGATCACAATACTTTCTCGTACTTCGTAACGGAGAAAGTAAAAATCGAAGGAAATAATGTAATTGCTACTGGTAAGGTTTTCAAACGTCAAAAAAGTATATTAAAACAATCCTCATGTTTACATAGTTAATACAGTCTGAAAAGATACATAAATGACTTGTATATAATATTGTAGAAATAAAATAATACAACTCAGGTACAAACATATTAAAAATAGATAAGGAATAGAATTTGATCTTCATCAAAATTAAAATCATAACTATAATTGAAAATCAAAATTGTAATCGTAATCACAACCAATGCTGCAATTAGTATTAAAATTAAAATCAATATTAATTAAGATTAAAATTAAAATCAATATTAATTAAGATTAAAATCAAAATCAAGGCCGAGAAGAAAAATAATGTGTAATTAAATGGTCTTAGTTGATTATTAAAAAAGTTGAATTTTCCGATTTTTTCCATTTTCGAGTTTTCTTTGCGAACGCGCCACGGGCTTCAAATTGACATTTGAAGGATCCAATGCAAGAAGTTACTTCGTGTTTTGAGATAAGTGGCGCCATCTATCCAGCGTTTCACGCTCTATCAACTGGTTGAACCAGTTTGACTGTAAAAAATTTCTAAGTCCCTCAAAACAGTATGCGGTTATTATGATGGTGTGGCCATTTCAACGCAAGAAGTTACTAAGTTTGAAAAGTGTATAATTTCAACGGAAAAGTCATCAGCGACGTAATGTAACCAATTTTTAACCTCAAAACGGCAATACGTGATCGTGAGTGTGTGTTATCAACGTGCCTTTTAAATTACCTAATAAACAACAGATAATGACGAGGATAATCATGAGTGGTAAGTCATCCCAATGTGTTATACTGCTATTAGTTCAATAACTTCTGGCATGCTCTGGATAAGAGCATCATTTTGGTTCTGGTTTAATATTATAATCTGAATAATGAGAAAAGTAAATGAATTGGCGACTTAAAGAACAGTACAAGTCCAAAAAATGTAATTTTTAACTGAGGTAGCCATTTTGTTCAGTATTTATAGATCTACACAATGAGCGAAAGAATAGTATTATTGAACAATTTATATTTACTAAATGAAACAGTTTTTTTTTATTTCTCAAAATTTCAATATTTGGACGTAGTGTTCACCGATTCCAATTTAAAATTGCAGATACAGATAAGGAGGCTGACTTTTCGCCTCTGGTAAGCGAATACTCGACAGAGACTTCTTTTGACAGCTCTGATGTGGAAGGTACGAAAAGAAAAAATAAGAGTAAGAAGATAAGAAGATGAAGTTAACTCAATACAACAAGGGAAAAACTCGCATCGTTCAGGAACCTAAGAATTTGAAAGGAAAACAATCTATCAAGAATAGAATAATCTCAATCTGGACGTCAACTGTGAAGCTGGATCATCAATTTCGGCTCTGGTTTATTAAAACTGAGTGAACAACAGGCTGCTGGTGACGTTCAAAGTACATCTGACCGCAATCAAGAAAACCAGAGAGACGTCGTAATCAATAAGCAAATTTTTACGCCGCGTGGAAGCAAAAGACAGTTTGATCCAAAGTCGTGGAAAAGATCTATTCAGCAACGTTCACGTTCAGAATCAAAAATAATCAGGCGCGAAATTCCAAACTGCCATTGCAGCTGCAAAACAAAATTAGGATTACAGGAACAAACTTTGATGTTTAAGAATTTTAAGCTCTCTTCACACGATGAGCAAACGCTGTATCTTAAGGGTTGCATAAAACCCTGCGAAGTGAAGGGACGACCAGCATCCAAAAAAAGGCAAACCCAAGGAGTCGACGATATTTCACTTATGAAGTGATAAGTAAAAGCAAAACAATATCTTTATGTCAGGCTGCATTTCTAGCTATCCACGGGATACAACGGAGCAGACTAATGAAAAAAGTGCAAAAACCTGAAGAATTTTATAGAGATATGAGAGGACGTCACACAGAGAGACCCAAAAGAGTTTCCGTCGAATCCCTAAATCTAGCGGTCAATTTTTTCGAAAATCTGCCTGCTAGAGAATCACATTACATAAGATCCGATAGTAAGCTTCGAAAATACCTCGATTCGAATCTCTCAGTAACAGCTCTTCATTGCACTTTCACAAGGAAATATCCAGAATTCCATCTTTCATATGAAATGTTTAGACGTGTTTTTACAGAAGAATTTAATATAAAGTTCGGCTATCCAAGAAAAGATATTTGCAACAAATGCACCGAATTTATAGTGGCTATTCGAAAAGCTGAAAATGAGAGAAATGATGGGGAAGTTATAAGTTTGAGTACACAAAAAGAGCTACATCTTAGACGTGCCGAACACTTCAAAAAAGCCATTTCAGACGCACAGAAGAAGACAGTGGGGAACTCTGAAGAGTTTACGATATGCTTCGATTACGAAAAAAACTTACCTGTTCCCGTCCAGGACGAATATTACCTTCGTCAGTTATGGGTTCACGGTTTTGGAATTCACTGTCTTAAGACTAACAAAGTTGTAATGTATACTTACGCAGAGAATATCGCAAAGAAGGGACCAAACCAGGTAGTCAACTGCCTTGATGACTACATCAAGAGAAAGAAAACTCCAGGGCAAACCACTTTGAAGATATACTGTGATAACTGTTTTAGTCAAAACAAAAACAAATTTCTATTCGTCTATCTGGTTCAGTTATGTGTTAAGAAGGTTTTTCAGCACATCGAAGTAGCACATCATAGTATGATGCCAGTGGATAGGGACTTTGCAATGATAGAAAAAGAAAGATTGACGTATGAGACAGTAGACAACCCGGAGGCTTACGTTGAAATGATTAGATCATGCAACAAGAAGAACCCTTTTGCATGTGTCTCTGTGGAGCACTCTTTGCGCTCTAATGGCAAACTTCAAGATGGCGATTCCTTAATCCAAGTAAAAGACTTCAAGGTTTTGATAAATGCCTATAGCAAAAAAAGCATCACAAGAATTTCTAAAGCTAGATACGTCGAATTTAATACTGGATCTGGTGCTCAAATGCGAGAAGGCAGCATGACTGGGAATCGGGAACCAATGCCTTTGTACGAAGTAGGAGTGAACAGAAAACTACCTGGGGGCCAGCATTGGCATATGATGGTGAATTTTTGGAAATAAAGCAACTTAAAAATCAGAATGTCTTGCATCTTGTTAATCATGTTAAGTCATTGAATACTGAATTTTTTCGACGCATCCTCATAGATGTCCCCACCAGAAAAGCTCAACCTTCAGTGCGCGAAGATGAGGTGTTGGACTCCGATGCTGATGAATTTGAATAATAGTTTCATGAAAATAGAAATTTAAGATAAGCAGTTTTTATATTTTGTTCACCTTAGTTCTGTGAATTATTACTAAATTGCACTGAATTTTGAAAATCAATGTGTTTTTTTCTTTAAACATGTTTCCACTTAATACCGATCATAACGAGGTATATTTTGACGCCTATTAATTTTAAAGAGAAATCCAACACAAGAAGTTGCTAAGTCAAAATTTTGAAAAAATATATGGTGCTTACCAGGAACCATATTGGAAATTTAAGGTACCTAAAACTGTCCTTTTGTCATAGAGAATCACTACAAAAAAGATCAGATCAATACGATAATTCATCATATTTAAATTTGCTTTTGAAAACTTTAAAATGGATTATCTCAAAACACGAAAAAAGTACTTAGCAACTTCTTGCATTGGATCCTTCATTTGTTCTTACGCAAGTACATTTTCTGATGACTATTGAGGAGATCTTTACAATGACGTATATCCAACCAGTGGTTTTTTTCAGGAAATCATTTCAAATGCAATTTTTGAGCAAAAGTTACAAGGCAGGGAAATTTTCATGTCTTCGCCAAAAATTTACAACTTTAGAATTAAATTTTTTTTTTTATCCTCCGATGAAAAATAATGCCCTCAATATTATTCTTAAAGTAAGTTGATTGGCATTAGTTTGACTATATCACCAATGACGTACAATAAAGCAAATTCAATGCAAATAGCAATTTGTTATTGTCCGAGGAAGGACCATTGTTAATCCCGATAAGAATTTAGCACAAAAGAGCGAGCGTTCGGTTTGCGGAATCGTTTAGAGGCATTTTCGTGGGATTGTTGTGTGTACAATAGGTGCCGTCCCATGTTTTCGGGGGGATAAATCAATTAGGGTGGGACGCAACTCGTCGCGAGGGCAGCGGCGTGCCGGAGGGGCGGCCGAAACGGGGGGCCGGGGGGAGGTCAATTAGAATTTGCAATTCATGGATTCGGAACGAGTGCGCCATAAATTTCGTCCTCGAAAACTTAGTCGGATCAATTAATTTGGTGGTGGGCAGCTTCAGGCTTCGCGGCGCAATTTGCTGACAGTGTTAATAAATTTGCACATAAATTATTGCCTACGCGTACACAGGAAACTAATAAATAAGTATTATAAAACTATCTCATACACAAGATTAATTACTTTGTTTATATCGAACAAAACATTTTTTTTTAAATTAACCATGATGACGTTTTCAATTATGTATAGTTTTACCAAGCACTCGAGGCGTATTGCGCAGTGACAATCTTAAATTCATTTGTTGTTGCGTTTTCCGAATACTTTCTCACTCTGCGCAAACTTTACCCACGCATGCCTTAAGTGCTCGGTAATAGTGTATTAACAGTTGCAACCATCCTCTTAATTAAACGTTGTAGGTTGTGAATGACAAGCTTAATTATGCTGGAATTGTGGTATTAACAAAGTTACTTGTGTTTCTGATTTAATTTATTAAAATGTAGGCTGAAAGACCTCTGGTCAATTGCCTGTTGAGGTCATTTGTAAAAGTGCCTGAATCAGTGGCGGCTTGTGGAACATGTTGATGGTAGAGCCACTTTCACTATTTATTAGATCGGATGATATTGGAGTTTGAAACGTCAAAATTATGAAAGATAAAAATGACAATTTATACAAATTAAATACCGGCAAAAAAATCAAAAATTTGCACATACAAATCAATCTCACCGGTAAAAAATTTAAAGTATAGACCTAAAACAAAATATACTCTCAATTAAAGTAAATAAACTAAAATATACGCCCAAAAGATCGAAAATTTAGACAAATTTCGAAAATTCGCGATTAAAAAAATGCAAGAAAATTTCAACAAAAAAATTAAAAAAAAATGGAACGAAGAAATGAAAAATACAGGCCATAGATCTAAAATATAGGCAAAACAAAAATTAAAAATGCTGGTCTAAAAATAAAAAAATTCAAACCAAAAAATTGAAAAATCAAGGAAAATCGCAATTATCAGTTCCTAAAATAACTCTTTAGCTCAAAATTAGTTGCCGACCAGAAAGTCGAAAACGGCAGTCAAGAAGTAACCAAAAATTAAAAAAATTCGCCCATAAAAAATAATAATTCAAGTTAGAAACTCTAAAGTGAAGGGCAAGAAATCAGAAACTGTACTTGAAAATATCGGCAAAAAATAAAAAAAGTTGCGTATAAAAAGCAATGATTTAGGTTAAAAAAATCTAAAATTTAGGATAAAAAATTAAAAAATTCGATCCTAAAAATCAAAATTGCGGGCCAAAATTCGAAAATTTTAACAAAAAAAACGAAAATTTAGAATAAAATTATTTTATTTTAGAAATTTGTAAAGACACATTATTCAAAATTGGTCTGTCAAAATTTTAACCATCTGTTGCAATTAGTGTGGAATTCACATACAAATATCTGAAAAATGCGCCTTATTGGTCATCAAAATTTGCTTTTTAGTGCTACCATTTTTGTTGTGGTAAACTTGCGATTGTTTTCTTTGTAAATTTGTAAAGACACATTATTCCGAATTAGTTTGTCAAAATTTCATCCTACGGTAGCAATAAATGTAGAATTGCCATGTGAATTTCTAAAAAAATCCGCTTTTTTTGTTATCAAAATTTGCTTTTCTAGTGCAATTATTTTTGTTGTGGTAAACTTGTGATTATTTTTTGAAGAAATTTATAAAAGGACATTATTTAAATTGGTCTGTCAAAATTTCAACCATCTGTCGAAAGAAATATGTAATTCTCAAGTGAATTTCTGAAAAATTTGCCTTTTTGGTGATCAAAATTTGCCTTTTAGTGAAACCATTTTTGTAGTGGTAAACTTGCGATGATTTTCTTCGAAAATTTGTAAAGACGCATTATTCAGAATTAGTCAGTCAAAGTTTAAACCATCGTGCAATCCCTACTTGTATTTTGAAAAATGCGCCTTTTTGGTCATCAACATTTTCTTTTTAGTGCAACCATTTTTGTTGTGGTAAACTTGCGATTGTTTTCTTTGGAAATTTGTAAAAACACATTATTCAGAAAAAGTCTGTCAAAATTTTAACCATCTGTTGAAATTAATATGGAACTTCCACGCGGTGTTACAGGTGTTGTTTAACATTTAAAAAGTTTTTTTTAAGAATCAGTTAAACATTGTTGCTGAGCTTGAGTCTACAGGTAGTGCCATGGCTCCGTGGCTCTTTATAACGAGCCGCCCCTGGTCTGAATAAATGTATTGTCTCTCGTGAATAATTTATATAATTTCCAAAATTCAGATTGTTCACACACTGATTATTTATGAATGCTGCAATATAATTTCAGTATTTTTCAAACTAATTCAAGATCATGGAGATGATCTGCAATTACCAGAACAGTTTAACTAGAATGCCTTTTGTATGGATTGAACTGTGTAAATATTACATGTTATGACTTGGTGGTTTAATGTAACTGCTCCCTTTGATTAACATCATAAGCCAGGTTACGGTCAAAGGACCAAAGGGTGTCATTTCGGCGTGATTGTCGACTAGTAAATGAACTGTTTAATTAAAGAACGGTATGAATTAAACATCTCCCCTCCCGTGGGAGAGAGAGAGAGGATATCCATCCATTCGCAGGGTAGATGATTCTAAATCGATCAAGCCCCCATTCCGCGCACACCAAGATAAATAGTATTTTTAAAGGAAATTTTTAAAGTTGAGAAGTAGCAGCGTGCAATATGCAAAAGTTCAATTGAGTGTGAAATTTATCGTTACTGAGTCCGGAAGCTATTTGGCTCAAAAGAAGTTTACTTTGGCAATTTACATTGTCTATCGATAAAAAGAATGTGGCCCATTGTATCTGAACGCGCGCTTCTTCTTCTTCTTCTTCTTCGTCTGAATGTAGAATTGGTGGAACGAGGGCGCGCCGCATGATTTGCCCTTTAATCTATCAATTTATTTGGAAATTATCGAAAGTCGCGCGCGCGGTTTTATTCCCCGAACTGAGAGTTATTTACACATATATTGGAAATATTTACATTCCATTTACATTTTCATCCGTTCACTTGTCACTTTTCGACGGTATACTCTTCTGGATCCAATAATCTGCCAATATGTACACTTTATTTATAATTGCGTGAACAAAGATTCTTATTTATGAAAGAGTTTATTATTATTTATTAACATAATATGGTACATAATATCGATTTATATTTAACATTTGTTGAAATATTAAATATTTTATAGTTATCGGACCGTTACTTCGTAAGAGACTAAAACTAGTACTAAACAATTGATCAATTTTTCTTTTGTTTTAAAACTACATTCATCTAAAAATTTTCTAGTGAATTTTATTGAATTTCATCACGAAAATTTCGGAATAATGATGAAAATTTTGCCAATGATTCTTATTTTACAGAACAACGATTTTATGGGAAATTCTGGAAAAACTGGTACTAATCAATTGTTTCATTTGTCCTTTGTTTTATAGCTATATTCATCTAGAATGTTTTTTGTAAATTTTATTGAATTTCATCCCGAACATTTCGGAATAAAGTGGGAAATCTATTTAAAAGTGCTAATTTTACGAAATAACGATTTTCATGTGAAATTCTGGAATAGCCAGTACTAATCAATTGTTTAATTTTGTTTTGTTTTAAAGCTACATACATCTAGAATGTTTTCTGTAAATTTGATTTAATTTAATTACGGAAATTTTGAAATACTGAGGGAAATCTAGTCGAATGTGCTTATTTTACAAAACAACGATTTATTTGTGAAATTTTGGAATAAATAATATTAATCAATCGTTTATTACTTTCTCCGTTGCGAAGTACGAGAAAGTATTGTGATCGGGAAATTTTTTTCAAAAATATCCGTTTTGGGGACCCTAGATGCCATTTTAACAATTTCTGAAAAAAAAGTGCGTGTATCCGTCTGTCTGTGCGCGCTGTTTATCAAAAACTAATACAGCAATTAACATGAAACTTTAGACATAAGTCTTATTTGATAATCCGAGGAACTGAAAAGCTTTTGGTAAAATTCCATACGCCGGAAGTGGGTGTTTACCTTAACCGGTTTTTTTTTCCAATATTTTTTTAAATATGGAAAATATTACGAAAACATTCAAATAAATATTGAAGACAACTAAGAAATGAACATCTTTTGTTTAATTATTTTTTTCATAAAATCATTGTTATTCGAGAATTTTTTTTTTAATTTTTGGTTTATAATTATGAAACGATAATAGTAAATTTATGTTAATAATAATTGTAGAGAATGCCAAAATGAACGATTTATAAAGAATCAGTTTTCTTCGAAATCCGTTTGATTTTTGAGGTAAGTGACTATTGTAATTTGAAGTACAATTTTCGCTCATTTTCATCTTTCATAATTTTGACATTTTAAACGTCACATCATTTTTCTCAACATAACAATCTATCTGTGCGAGCTGTATCTCAAAAACTGATACAGAAATAATAATAACCACGAAACTTTGAACATAAGTGTTATTTGAGAATCCAAGGAACTGAACAGTTTTTGGTAATATTTACCTTACCAGTTTTTGTATGTTTAGCCTTTTTGGGACGTCAGGACAATGTTTTCAGAACTTTTTTCAGGTCTTTTTAAGGATGTTTTTAAAAGACCTTTCTTCGAGGATTCTTCTTCAGGACCTTTAAAGAAATTTTTTTCGATTTATTTTTAGGACTTTTTCTTTCAGGACCTTTATTTTCAGGATTTCTTTTCAAAATTTTTATTAACAGATTTTTTTCTTGCGACGTTCTCGTGACTTTCTAAAGAAGTCTTTGTTGAGGACTTATTTTCGGATTTTTTTTCAGAAAAAATTTTTCAGAATTTTCTTAATTAACATTTTTTAGAATTTTTATTTTCATGACCTTTTTTAGACCTTTTTAAAGACTGTTTCAGATATTTTTAGCATTTTTTTCTGTTTTCAAACTGTTTTCAAAACTTTTTAATTCAGGAAATTTGTTAAGGACTTATTTTAGGCCTTATTGCAGGACTTTTTTCAAGACTCTTTGGGACTTCTTCTGCCTTTTTCAGAATTTTTTTAGTTTATAATACATAATAATACATTTATTTTCAGAAAAAAGTACAGTACAAATTAGTGAAAACTTGTCAGGTGAGACAACTGAGACAAAGCCTGATTGGCATATGAAGATTAAATTAAATTTAATAACTTAAAACAGAAAACTTAAAAAAACTTATAAAACCTAAAACTAAAACTAAAAAAAATAAAAAAATAAACATTTTTTAAACATGTTATAGAAGTTTTCAAGGACAAATTTTTTATAATATTTCATCAGGACTCTTTCTCTAAACTTTCTTCAGTACTTATTTGAGGACTTTCTTTAAGGACTCTTTTTCAGGAAATGTATTTCTGGTATTTTGTATGAAGACTATTTTTCAGGACTTTTTTCACGGCTTTTATCAATACTCTTTTTTCGCGACTTTATTTCCTGGACTGTTCCTCCAGGACCTTTTTGAAATTTTGTTGAGAACCTCTTGATTAGGACTTCTTTTTAGAATTTTCTTCATTACATTTTTCAGAATTATTTTATCGGGAATTTTTTTTCAAGCCTACTTTACAGGACTTTTTCAGTACTATATTTCAGGACATTTTTTTATAGGATTAATTTTCAGGACTTCTTTTCAAGACTCTATTTGGGATTTGTTTCAGGACAATTTCTTCAGAGCTTCTTCAGGTATTTTTTAATGCCCTTTTTACAAGGTTTTTTGTTTTAGGATTTTCCTACGATGTTATTTTCATAAATCTTTTTGAAGACTGTTATTACAGGATATTTTTTCAGGGTATTTTATAAGGACTCTTTTTCGGGACTTTCGTCAGGACTTTCCTTCGGGACTTTTTTAGGTCTCTTTTTCGGACTTATTTCAGGAGTTTTTAAGGACATTTATTTCTGGTGTTTTATATGAAGACTTTATTTTTTAAGACTCTTTTTGCAGTACTTTTTCAGGATTCATTTCACGACTTTTTTCCACAATTTTTTAACAGGACACTTTTTTCAAGATTTTATTTCCAAAACTGTTTCTCTAGGACTTTTTTTCAGGACATTTTTTTGTCAGAACTCTTTTTTCAGGACTTTCTTTCAGGACTTTATTTCTGGTCTTTTTGAAGAACCATTTTTTTGTCAGGACTCTTTTTTCAGGACTTTCTTATCGGGACTTTTTTCAATTATCATTAGTTTTTTAGGACTTTTTAATTACGACTATTTTTAGAAATCTTTTTCAAGGCTTTCTTGTTCAGCATTTTTATTAGGCTTTTTAGGATTTTTTAATCAGGACTATTTTTAGAAATTTTTTTTAGGACTTGTTTTAGATTTAAAAAAAAAAATTTCAGTAAACCTACGGTAATAGTAATCTATTTTATTTAACTTAATTTGTATTCAGACACTCTTCGAGCGTATTACATTGTCATTAGTATACTAAAAACTACAGCTATAAAAAAATAAATAAAGATACATTGTATTGTTATTACATATTTAAATTCTATGATATACATTTCTAAAATAAACATACATTGTCAACAGAAATTTATATTAATCTAGACATATAATTTTTAATAGCAGTTTACGATACAAGTAACGTTATGAAGGTTTCTACATTACGAGAGAAAAAAGTTTTTTTAAAATTCTCGAGTAATGTAAAAACAAATAACGTTACGTGTGTCGTAACACCGTTTATTTTATCCTATTTCTATTTTTTTAATTAAAAAAAAAAATGTTCAATGAAAACCGCCATAGGCGAAATAATGTTTGTATGCCAATATCTCCATAGCAACGAGTTGCGTTAAGGTAAATATAACAACACTAGTGTTGTTAAAGGTACCTTAACGTTACTCGTTGCTAAGGAGTTATTGGCATGATAACATTATAGGATAAAATAAAGATTATTAGAATTTGAAACATAATTTGTCATTTTTACCTTTCATAATTTTAACGTTTCAAACGTCATTACCATTCGATCATGTGAAACGCTCAATTTAAAAAATGATTTAAATTGGAAATAATGAATAAGTAACTATTATATCATCAAATAATCGGAGAAAGTAACATGATGGCCACATCACCATTTTTTTCCTTTGTTTTAAAGCTACGCTCATCTGGAATGTTTCTTGTAAATTTTATTTAATTTCATGACGGAGATTTTAGAATAATGACGGAAATCTAGTGCTTGTTTTACAAAACGACTTTTGATGTGAAATTCTGGAAACACTAGTAATATTTTATTTTACGTTTTTTTTTGTTTTATCGCTACTCTCACGATTTCGACGATTTCGACTGATGAGAAATCGACTTTCTCTCCAGTTTGTAAAAAAATGCCATTTCGACCAGGAAACGTTGGAATACCTAGGATACGTCATCGCACCTCTTGACAAGCAACCACAAAGTAACCACTTGTGACAGAAATAAGGTATCCAACCTCCTAGAACCCGCAACAACTCTTTGCCTCGGAGATTATTTTATTTATTTATTCATTTATTTATTAACGGAAGCCATTACTGCAGTACAATTTTTTTTTCGCCGGTATCAATTTACCTTTTTGGATAAAAAAAAATTACAAGCACTACCATTCGTATCAATTTCATGATTAAAATACCATCTAATCATTTCAGCTTACGAAAACTTATTATTATTCAACCCTAACTGAACAATATTCCCATCCAGTGATTTATTACGATGTTATTTTATTTTTCGCCACCGCCTACATATTTTTCTGTATCGCGTTACTTCACTAGGCTCCTAATAAAACGTGTTTTTCGGTCCGGAGGCTGTTGTTGCAATATTTTTATCCAATATTAATATTCCTTAAGTAGAATCGGCGATGATGCTCACTTTTTGTGCGGGCGCAAGAAATCTTAAGTGTTTCATTAAAGCCACCATTAATCACGCGAGAAAATCTCTTAATGGGTCCTCAAGGAGGACGGGGATGTCGCGATAATATTCTTTAAAATTGAGCTTTATCTGTCACACGCTTCAAGCGAAAATATAAGCCAAGATAATAATTTTGCGATAATATAAAAGTTAAGTCTAATTCTTTTTTCCTAGTACATGGTGGCCCATCTATCGGTTGCTTTTTGAACTAGCGATTATTTCGGCTTTGATAGCTCGAATGACTTTGCCAATGTGTCAAATATTTAGTAAAAGGTTTGCGGTTTACGAAATGGTTAAGTTTACGCTCGAAGAAAATTGGGAAATATTGAAAACTTACTTCCAAAATGGTGAGTCTTCAACCGAAACTGTAAGAAAAATGCGCACAAAATTCGGGAAAAATAAAACGCCTTCCAGGCAGTTTCTGGATAAATTTGTGAAGCGTGTGCGTGAAAGTGGCTCGTTAATGGACAAAGCAACGCGTGCTCGTCCAGTGCGCTCAATCGAAAATATTGCTGCTGTTGCCGAAAGAGTGAGTGACAATCCATCAACATCAACTCGACACCGCTCGCAGGAATTGAACATTTCTCTCACGTCCCTTCAAAGAATTTTGACGAGAGACCTCGGTTTGAAGCCGTAAAAAATTCAATTGGTGCAAGAGCTGAAGCCGCACGACCATCCGATGCGATTTCGATTCGCCCAATGAGCCGAAGATCGCTTGATGGAAGATGAGCATTTTTATCGAAAAATCATCTTTTCAGATGAAGCTCATTTCCACCTCGGTGGTTATGTCAATAAGGAAAACTGCCGTATTTAGGGCTGAGAAAATCCACACGTAATCATGAAAAACTCAATGCACCCACAACGAGTGACTGGTGCGGTATGTGGTCCGGCGGCATCATTGATCCGTTTTTCTTCGAAACCGAAAATATAATCTAGAGACCATTTGCAAACCTCCATTTTATTGTTGCGTTTGTTGTTGTATTATTAAACAGAAATAAGTTTTATTTGTATTACTGAGCAGGCCTAAGTTTATGATTATTGGGGGTGGCGGTTGGGAAGTAGGGGGGCGGTTTTGGAAGAGAATTACCGCGTCGATCCGTATCGGTATAATCAATGTATAATCCGGCAAATGGCCGGTGTATAACATACATCCTTTTTAGCGGTGATTAACTGCTCCGGGCTGTGTGCCCTTGTGTCTGTGCGTCTGTGTGTTCCTGCCCTTGTATTGTTCGAGGAGCCCGTCCATCACTTTCCATTTATCCTATCCGATTTATATCGGATCCTACTCAATCCGCCCAACACCCAACACCCACTTCTCACTACAAAACTCAATCAAAACACATTAACAAATATATTACACGATACTAAAATGATGCCTAGGATCATCCAGAACATTAAAATTTACCAGTTAAATTTATTTAATTAATAATACCTATTGATGTTGCTCTAATATTTAACATAATTCAAAGCGGGGTCGGTCAACTTAGCACCCCATGATTTTTTATTTTATAAAAAAATATTGCACCACAAAGGCCTTACCTAGCACCAGCAAGCACCACAAGAATTAAAGCTAGCACCTTATCCAGGAAATAGTTACAGGGTTTTTAATAATTGGGGTGCTAAGTCGACGTAGCACCTTGTTTTTTTGACAAGTTTTACATACTGAATAGCCTGCACAGAGCATGCACTACCTAGCACCATAAATTATAAACCTAGTACCTTCTTAGTTTCCCCATACAAAAAATAAAAAAAAAAAACATTATCAGAAAATTTATTTTCGTGGTGCGAAATGAATAATCTTCAATTAAATTAAAAAAAAAATCCAATTCCATTAAGCCGAAGGGACATTGGTATCTTTGAGTATAAGATGAATGCTTATTTATTGGTATATTCTAGTGAAATTAAAAATTTGGGAGTGATTTTTAATTTTAGATGTTAAATGGAATCAATATCTCAACATATGTTGTTAAATCTTTTCTGTCATTTTTCACGTGCCATGCAGATTGAAGTATTTAGTACTCTCACACTCCTGCCGAGATGTAATGCATCAAAAACAGTGATTTACACTGCCAGAAATAGTGATTTCAAGCTGTCACAAATACTAAGTTCAACAATCAATAGTAGTGATTTTCAACTGTCAAAAATGGTAATTTTCGACTGTCAAAAATAATGGTTTTCAACTGTCAAAAATAATGATATTTATTATCAAAAATGGTAATTTTCAACTGTCAAAAATAATGGTTTTTAACTGTCAACAATAATGATATTTAATATCACAAATGAAAATTATCAACTGCCAGAAATGTCGATTTTCAACAGTCAGAAATAGTGATTTTCAACTGTCAATGGTAGTGATTTTCAACTGTCAAAAATTGTGATTTTTAACTGTCAGAAATAAAGATTTTCAACTGTCAAAAATTATGAAATTTAATACAAAAAAATGAGGATTTTCAACTGTCAGAAATGTCGATTTTCAACTGTCAGAAATAGTGATTTTCAACTTTCAAAATAAGTGATTTTTAACTGGCAGAATTAGTGATTTTAAGTTGTCAAAAACAGTGATTTCAACTGCCAGAAATAGTGACTTCAAACTGTCAAAAATGCGGTTAATAACTGTCAGAAATAATGGTTTTCTACTGCCAAAATCATGATATTTAATACAAAAAGTGAGAATGTTTTAACTGTCAGAAATAGTGATTTTGAACTGTAACAAAATTGTGATTCGTAAGAGGCAGAAAATGGTAATTGTAAGCTGCCAAAAACAGTTATTTTAACTGCCCGAAATAGTGATTTTCTGCTGTCAAAAATGGTGATCTTTAATTGGTAGAAATAGTGATTTCAGACTATCAAAAACATTGATTTCAACTTCCAGAAATAGTGTCTGTCAAAAATGGCGATTTGTAACTGTCAGAAATAATGATTTTCAACTGCCAAAATTATGATATTTTAAACAATAAATGAGAATTTTTTAACTGTCAGAAATAGTGATTTTTTACTGCCAAAATCATGATATTTAATACAAAAAATGAGATTTTTTTTAGTGTCAGAAATAGTGATTTTCAACTGTAAGAAAATAGTGATTCGTAAGAGGCAGAAAATGGTGATTGTAAGCTGCCAAAAACAGATATTTCAACTGCTCGAAATAGTGATCTATAATTGGTAGAAATAGTGGATTCAGGCTGTCAAAAACATTGATTTCAATTGCCTGAAATAGTGACTTCAAACTGTCAAAAATAGTTGGAAATGTTGGTTTTCAACTGCCAAAATTATGATATTTTATACAAAAAATGAGAATTTTTTAACTGTCAGAAATAGTGATTTTTCACTGTCAAAATCATGATATTTAATAAAAAAAATTAGAATTTTTTTAACTGTCAGAAATGGTGATTTTCAACTGTAACAAAAAGGCAGAAAATGGTGATTGTAAGCTGTCAAAAACAGTGATTTCAACTGCCCGAAATAGTGATTTTCAGCTGACAAAACAGTAGTTCCAACTGCCCGAAATAGTGATTTTCAGATGTCGAAAATAGTGATTTTCTATTGGTGAAGATAGTGATTTCAATCTGTCAAAAACATTGATTTAAACTGCCAGAAATAGTGATTTTAAACTGACAAAATTAAATTTTTTATCTGTGAGACATATTGGTTTTTAACAGAGAAAAATAATTATATTTAACTATAAAAAATAACGATTTTCAACTGCTAGATTTGTCGACTTTTAACTATCAATAGTAGTGATTTTGAACTATAAAAAATGTTAGTTTTCAACTGTCAAAAATAATGTTTTTTAACTGCCAAAAAGAATGGTTTTTAACTGTCAAAAATAATGATATTTAATATCAAAAATGAGAATTTTCAAACGTCATAAATGTCGATTTTTAATGTCAGAAATAGTGATTTTTAAATGTCAAAAGATAGTCAGTTTTACCTGCCAGAAACGGTATCAAAACAATGATTTCAACTGCAAGAAATGATTGATTTAAACTATAAAAATGGTGATTTCTACCTGTCAAAAATAGTGATTGTAAGCTGTCAAACAGTGATTTTAACTGCCAGATTTAGTAATTTAAACTGTCAAAAATGGTGATTTTCAACTATCAAAAATAGTGATTTGTAACTGGCAGAAATAGCAATTTTAAGTTGTCACAAACTGCCAAAAATGGTGATTTTAAACTTTTAAATGTGGTTATTTTCAAATTTTACTGTTAAAAATGGTTATTTTAAACTGTCACTGGGAATTTTCAACTTTCTATAGTTGTTATTTTTACCTGTCAAAAATGACGACTTTCAACTGTCAAAAATAATTCTATTTAACTTTCAAAAATTAATCATTCGTCTGCCAGAAATGTTGATTTTCAACTGACAAAAAAAATTTTAACTGGCAGAAATTGTAATTTTAAGCTGTCAAAACAGTGATTTCAACTGCCGGAAATAGTGATTTTAAACTGTAAAAAATTGTGATTTTTAACTGTCAAAAATAATGCTATTTAACTATCAAAAATTAAGATTTTCACCTGCCAGAAATGTCGATTTTCAACTGTCAGAAATGGTGATTTTCAACTGTCAAAAAAAATGAACTGGCAGTAATATTAATTTTAAGCTTTCAAAAAAAGGTCGTTTTAACTGCCAAAAATAGTCATTTTTAACTCCCAAAAACAGTGATTTTCAACCGCCAGACAAAATAAAAAAAATAATAATAATTTTAAAGGTAGAAACGCCAAAGTGGCGGAATCTATTGCCTAAATGCTGTACTGAACCAAATCCGAGTGGCCTTAACACCGACAAGATATGGACATTGCCAGCGGCGGCAAATATAACAATAATAAGGTAAACTTTAAATAATAATTTCATTTATGCCACAACAAATCAGTTTTGCACGAGTCAGGTACATGGTGTACAAATAAAGTAATAAAAAATATAGAAGTAAATTAAAATTGCTTAGATAGAATAAGGAAGTCCTTTTAATGTGATATTCATTACCATTTTTTTTGGCAAAAATAATGATTTTAAGCTGTCATTTCAAGTGTCAAAACTAGTGATTTTTAACTATCAAAAATAGTGATTTCAACTGTCAAAAGTAGTGATTTTCAATTGTAAAGAATGGTGATATTCAACTGTCAAAAATAATGATTTTCAACAGTCAAATATAACTATCAAAAGTAATGATTTTCAACTGTCAAAGATTGATATTTTCAACGGTTACATCAGCGATTTTAATTGTCAAAAATAGCTAGATTCAATAACTTTTTTTGGCAAAAATAGTGATTTTCAGCTGTCATTTCAAGTGTCAGAAATGAGTGATTTTTAACTGTCAAAAATAGTGATTTTTAACTGTCAAAAATAATGATGTATAAATATCAAAAATAATGATTTTTAAGTGTCAAAAATTGTTAATTCCAACGGTTAAAACAGCGATTTCAACTTTTAAAAATAGCTAGATTCAACAGTTTTTTGGCAAAAATAGTGATTTTCAGCTGTGATTTCAAGTGTCAGAATTAGTGATTTTTAACTGTCAAAAATAGTGATTTTTAACTATCAAAAATAATGATTTTTAACTGTCAAAAATTGTTATTTCCAACGGTTAAAACAGCGATTTCAACTCTCCAAAATTGCTAGATTCAACAGTTTTTTTCAGCTGTCATTTCAAGTGTCAGAAATAGTGATTTTTAACTGTCAAAAATAGTGATTTTTAACTGTCAAAAATAGTGATTTTCAACATTTAAAATGAGTGAAAATAATAGTTGTGATTTTCAATTGTAAAAAATGGTGATTTTCAACTGTCAATAATAGTGAAAAAACAATTTTCTTAGCTTTGGTTCACGCTTTGAGGGTTTCTACTTTATTTTCAGCTGATTGTTTTAAGGGAATGTTAAAAATTGGTTCATTCTGAATGGATTTTGAAATTTCGAAGTCTATTCCGGTAGCAACATTTCTTTTTTAGAATTTTCTTAATCGCTGGTGCTAGATGAGGCATTTCTGGTGCAATATTGTTTTCTACAAAATAAATACCATGGGGTGCTAAGTTGACTGACCCTCTCAGTATGCTAAATAATATTTTTGTATTGTTCAAATATATTTCAGTTGAAATCTCCATGTTAGATGGGCATGGACGATGAACCCAAATAATTAATCCCTGGTTTCATTCTCTCTCTTCAAAATATTGTGAAAGTAATTAACACGTAAAATATTCAAATTCGTTGAATTTAATGCGTAATTGAAATTTAGTACTTACAAACCGCAACATCCAAGACTGTTTTACCACTCGAAATGGATTTTGGGGCCAATGCCCACACAGTCGAGTTGAAGCTTTCGGTACTGTTTTGTGTGTAACCGCCGATGCATCGAGTTAGAAGATCTCCACTGGACAGTTCTTCATAGACTGGTTTTATGGATTCATAGACTTCAATTGGAAGTGCCGGCTTATTGTTGTATTCTGCCAAAGTATTTGTAGCTTTAGCCAGTTGCCATGAGCACCATGAATCCTCCCCAAAAGGACTTTTGCCGTGCTGCGATTTGGCATCAGTAGATGATCCAGTGTAGGCCATATACTGCTTCTCATGTTCTCAACTGAAGCACTGTTTCTACGAATAGCTAATCCATAATAAATATATAGCTCGTCTATATGTTTTCCAGTCAATTTGCCCCTTCCACCGAGACCTATAACGGTATCTCAGTTCATTCTCGAAATTTGTGTCGATTTAATGGCTCGTGCAAACAAATAAAATTTATCCGGCTAAATTCTAACCTCTTGTGGTATTACCCCCGATAAAAAAAAACTTTTAAAGAATGCAATAAATCATTTTTGCAATCTACAAAGTGTAAATATTTTGTTTTTATTATTATTATTATTAAAAATATGAATATTTACAATTTGTACTATTTTTTTGGCTTACAGTGTATAATTCTAATATATTTTATAGCCTAGACGAATTTCTAAACTGCGCTTATTTAGATTATTAATGTTATCCAGGTACTTGTGTCCGTTAATGACAAACTTTTGTATTTTTGTTTATATACGTGTTGACGATCCAATACTTTTTAAGTCTTTATGGAAGAATAAATTATTATTATTATTATTATTATTATTATTATTTCGGTCAAGTGTCCAATATAGAAGAATGTTGTCTACTGTGGTTTTCAATCGATTATAAGTTTTGTTTGAAAATTAATATTGAGAAATAACGGGGTCAAGGTGATGCCACCCCTTATCTCCGCATGGCAGCAGCCGACCCTCAACCACCTCCCTTTGAAATGGCGGAGCGCATTTGTCCGACAACAAAAGAACGAAACAATGAGAGAGCGCCCCACGGACGAATTAACCAAGGAGCAATTTATAACGGAACGACAACACCGGATGAAAAAATGCCCCAATTTACTCTTCTCTCTTTCTCCCATCAGCACACATAAACAAATTTACGTCTTGTACGGGGAGACGAAGAGCGTCGCCCGCCCCCTACCCATCCCTTTGTCCTAATTAATAATTACAGGCAGGGGGACGACGCAATTTTCCATTTCCATTACGAATTATTGCCGCGAAAATAGAAAACTAAGGACGGGGATTTTCTTCCGGGGGAGATAACGTGACCGGAATTCCACTAATTTCGACCCTCGATGGTGATTCGGGCAAATTAGTTTAAATTACCCTCCGAATTCTGCCTTACTTAACAGCGCGGACGATGATTTTCCAATTCAATTTCATACCCCCCGCAAATTGTTTCTGCTTGCTGAGGATAAATAATTATTGGTAGAATAAATAAATAAAGCTGAATGATTTGGTGCCTTACTCAATAGTTTCTGCAAAGTATTTACCGAGATATTTGCAAAAAACTTTACTATCATTTTGATTTAAAAACAAAGGTTTGCCATGAAATCATAATGGCGGATATTTCATTTTTCTCTAAAAAGTGACAGTCGCTGTCACATTACGATTTACAACCGGCCGTATATTATACACAAGAAAAAAGTATTTATAAGTAAATGGTTTTACTCAGGTACTATTTTAGAAGTGTACGTGATTTGTTCAGTGTCGACGGAGAAGGCAATACCCAGCAAAAGTGCTATTCAATGAGTATAAAAATAATGTAAGTAGATTGATATTACAAAATAATTAAAGAAGCCGATTTTAACACGTTTTAAATTTAGAGTAAAGTAGTAATTATTCATTGAATGGTACTTTTGCTGGTTTATGCCTTTTCCGGAAATTTTTTCTTGTGTAGAAAGTGCAAATCGCAATGCGACAGCAAACGTCACTTTTTTGAACAAAATAAAATATCCGCCATTATGATTTCATGGCAAACCTTTGTTTTTAATTCAAAATAGTTGTAAAGTTTTTTGCAAATATCTCAGTAAATACTCTGCAGAAACTATTGAGTAAGGTACCAATTAATCAGCACAAAAAGCTTTAAAATTAACATATGATGTTCGGTACTGTCAAATAATTAGGGGAGCTAATATTAATACATTTAAAATTTTACATGTAAATCCCTATGGCCCGCTTTGCAATTCAACGATTTTAGTTCAATTTTCTAGAACTACATTATTACATGTTAGAGTTGAATAAAAGTTGCAAACAACATAAATAAACCAGCGTGAAGTTAGTGATGTTAATAAACTTTGACAATTTCAGGTGGAATTGATAAGGAGACTTTTAATATCAATTAATCTTCGGCGGCGGAAGTGTATTTCCAGGATCCAGCACACACTTCTCACCCTTTAAGACGTGCATTAATCTAGAGCGCCGCTTCCCGCTACAAATTATCGCCGCGATAAGCGATCGGAGCGAGCTGCGGCTGCGGCTCTCTGCTCCCCTTATCGCAGCTGGCGCCCCCTCACCTGTTCGCCTGTCTGCGAGGCAGCCGTTTTGGGGCCGTGATGGATGGTCCGAATCAAGGTGGAAAATACACCGGCGACAGATAATATTTGTCTGTGTCTCTCTCCATCTCTCCACTTCATTAACACAATGCAGGCAATGATGGGAACGATGTTTGGATTGATGTCGGCGAGGGTGGGCCCGACTAATTCGGGCGGATCGTCTTTTCGTGTTGTTGCCGCGAATAAATCTGCGGATTTTTTTTTAATTCCTTTAGAGTGCGGACGACGACGACGACGACGGCGCGGATTTTTCGTGATAAGATTGGGGATCCATCAACGAAGAAAGGATTTTTATTATCCGCACATATTACCCGCCAATTGCAACATTTCAGACTTTATAACTCCATACCTTACGGTTCCATTGCATTTCATGGCGTACGAACAGTTTCGTAAGACTTTTCGAACATATGACGGGCCTCGTAAAAAGTATTACGTTGGAATTTCAGTTTTTATGGCCAGATTTCCTTAAAATTTAGGTTGGAGAGGAGTTTTGGTCATTTCTCATATAAAAAATGTCGAAGTGGCCGATTTTATGAAAAGTAATTTATTTTCATATTTATTTATTTATTTCCCTTTGTTACAAATGCTCGAACAATATTTCTAAATAAGATATAAAATGTGATAATCTTACAAGAATTTAACTTTGCATTGTAACGGGCTGAGTTCATTACCAAGATGTTCTTCCACTCAATAGTGTTAACACAAATGTGTATGTGTTACCCGGCGCATACACCAGAATTACAACCATACAGGGTGTCTACACTAAACCGTTGTATTAAAAATCCTTGTCATACGATTTAATCAGTTCTCATGTGAAATATTTTCAACTTTCTATCACTTCCGGTTCCAGCGGAAGTAGCACTAAATTTGTTTTCTCTTTGCAGTCACATAATTTTTTCAACGCATTTTTTCAAATGAATGTTTCTTTTTTCATTTCAAAACCCGCCGTTTTAGATCAACCATTTTGGATTTTGGAAGAAATAATATCAAGCTAATCATTGACCTTGGAAAATCTTATACTTATATAATAATAATAATAATAAATGACTTTATTTCTTGAATTTGGTTTACATTACAGCTTATACCTAGTTACATCATATTTTCAATTTTTAAGAAAAAGGCGAGGTTCAGTTTTGAGTGCCTAACAGGGGCACTCACTGTTCTTCCACCTAACCTAAATCAATTTTTGTTTCAATTCAATGCATTTTTTATTTTTGTCCGCCATTTTGAATTTTCAAGTTCATTTATCAAATTAACAATCAGCTACCTTGAATACCATTATGTACCAATTTTTGTTTTAATCCAATCCTTTTTCGATTTTTGTCCGCGTTTTTCGGAAAATGGGTGCAAAACTGTTTTTTTTTTAATTTTTATTTTTTTATGCGGATATCATTCAACCGATTTCGATAAAATTTTAGGGGTATGTAGATAATAGAGATGTGAAAAACTGCTACTTTTGAATCACGTTGCTACCTCTGATTGCTACTTTCTAATATCAATGATTTTAATCACGGTTAGTAAACGTCGTAATACTCTCTGAATATGTTATTGGTTTCACAAAAATATTTTTAATATGATTCTGCTAATATTTGTCCACCTGGTCACGTAAATAATGTTCCTTTTGATATTATATCTGTGACTGAGTGTTATTTTTGCTGTATTATCTGCTATTTTCAAAATTCGAGAAGCATTTGGAGATTTTTGCAGAATCTTATAATATAATGTTTGTTCGGTAAAGTTGGAAAGTCTTAGGTATTTGGCAATTGTTTTCCTATTTTTGGTTTGCATCTTTTGAAAGATGATTCGCTCTGTTCTCGAAGAATTATTTTTAAATAAAATCATTAACCAAAAGATTATTTTTGTGAGCAATTGAACAAAAACATCGCAGAAAAAATATAAAACGTGCAGGCAAAATTCCATTAAAAATTATTCTCAATGGCTGAATTATCGTTTATTCAAAATCAATTGGTTTTTTGAAAATTCAACAATTTTCAATAGAGATATTGATTTTTGAAAATTTTTGTTTTGATTCTTTGAGCACCTTAATGAAAACATCGCAGAAAAAAATATAAAACATGCAGGCAAAATTCCATAAAAAATCATCCTCAATGGCCGAAGTGTCGCTTATTCAAGACCAATTTAGTTTTTGTAAATTCATCCATTTTTAATATAGATATGGATTTTTGAAAATTTTAGTTTTAATTTTTTGAGCACTTGAACAGAAACATCGAAGAAAAAAATATAAAACATGTAGGAAAAATTCCATAAAAATCATCCTCAATGGCGGAAGGATCGCTAATTCAAAATCAATTAGGTTTTTGTAAATTCAACTATTTTCAATAGAGATATGGATTTTTGAAAATTTTCTTTTTAATTTTTTGATCACTTGAACAGAAACATCGAAAACAATATAAAGCATGCAGGCAAAATTCCATAAAAAATCATCCGCAATGGCCGAAATATCACTTATTCAAAATCAATTTTGGTTTTTGTAAATTCAACCATTTTTAATATAGATATGGATTTTTGAAAATTTTAGTTTTAATTTTTTGAGCACTGAGAACAAAAACACCGAAGAAAAAATATAAAGCATGCAGGCAAAATTCCATAAAAACCATCCTCAATGGCCGAAGTGTTCAAGATCAATTTGGTTTTTGTAAATTTATCCATTTTTAATATAGATATGGATTTTTGAAAATTTTAGTTTTAATTTTTTGAGCACTGGACAGAAACATCGAAAAAAAATATATAAAGCATGCAGGCAAAACTCCATAAAAATCACCCTTAATGGCGGAAGGATCGCTAATCCAAAATTAATTTGGTTTTTGTAAATTCAACAATTTTCAATATAGATATGGATTTTTGAAAATTTTAGTTTTATTTTTTTGGGCACCTGAACAAAAACATCACAGAAAAAAATTTAAAAAATGCAGGAAAAATTCCATTGAAAAATCACCGTCAATGGCGAAAGTATCGCTTACTCAAAATTAGTTTGGTTTTTGTAAATTCAACAATTTTCGATAGAGATATGGATTTTTGAAAATTTTCTTTTTAATTTTTTGAGCACTTGAACAGAAACATCGAAGAAAAAATATAAAGCATGCAGGCAAAATTCTATAAAAAATCATTCTCAATGGCCGAAATGTCGCTTATTTAAGATCAATTTGGTTTTTGTAAATTCAACCATTTTTAACAGAGATATGGATTTTTGAAAATTTTCTTTTTAATTTTTTGAGCACTCGAAGAACAAAATATAAAGCATGGAGGCAAAATTCCATAAAAAATCATCCTCATTGGCCGAATTGTCGCTTATTCAAGATCAATTTGGTTTTTGTAAATTCATCCTTTTTTAATATACATATGGATTTTTGAAAAATTTAGTTTTAATTTTTTGAGTATCTGAATGAAAACATCGCAAAAAATATTTTAAAAATGCAGGAAAAAATCCATCAAAAAACATCCTCAATGGCCGAAGTATTGCTAATTCAAAATCAATTTGGTTTTTGTAAATTCAACAATTTCCAATACAGATATGGATTTTGGAAAATTTTAGTTTTAATTTTTTGAGCACCTGATCGAAAACATGGCAGAAAAAAAAATAAAACGCGTATACAAAATTCCATAAAAAAAATTATCCTCAATGGCCGAAGTATTGCTAATTCAAAATCAATTTGGTTCTTGTAAATTCAACTATTTTTAATAGAGGTATGGATTTTTGAAAATTTTCTCTTTAATTTTTTAAGCACTTGAACAGAAACATCGAAAAAAAAAATATAAAGCATGCAGGAAAAATTCAATCAAAAAATCATCCTCAATGGCGGAAGTATCGCTTATTCAAAATCAATTTGGTTTTTCTAAATTCAACAATTTTCACTAGAGATATGGATTTTGGAAAATTTTAGTTTTAATTTTTTGAGCACTTGAACAGAAACATCGAAGAAAAAATATAAAGCATGCAGGCAAAATTCCATAAAAAATCAACTTCAATGGCCGAAGTGTCGCTTATTCAACATCAATTTGGTTTCTGTAAATTCAACCATTTTTAATAAAGATACGGATTTTGGAAAATTTTAGTTTGAATTTTTTGAGCATCTAAATGAAAACATCGCAAAAAATATATAAAGAATGCAGGAAAAAATCCATAAAAATTCATCGTCAGTGGCCGAAGTATCGCTAATTCAAAATCAATTTGGTTTTTGTAAATTCCACAATTTTTAATAAAGATACGGATTTTGGAAAATTTTAGTGTTATTTTTTTGAGCACTTGAACAGAGTCATCGCTGAAAAAAACATAAAAAATGCAGGAAAAATTCCATAAAAATTATCCTCAATGGCGCAAGTATCGCTTATTCAAAATCAATTTTATTTTTGTAAATTCAACAATTTTCAATAGATATTTTTGATTTTTTTTTGTTTAATTTTTTGAGCAGCTGAACAGGGAGATTTGGAGATTTTCACAGTTTGGTAAATTGTTTTTATTTTTTTTTCAGTTTATGAAGTTTTCAATTTCAAAATTGGTTTCGTTGTATTATTTCAAAATATATGTTTAAAGATTTGCCCTGAAACTTAAATTAAAATTGATTTTGAGTAATTTAGGGTTTACCATTTGTAGCAATTGTTTTTATATATTTTCTTTCAGTTCATGAAAATCGGAATTTGAATATGACCGTAAGAGTATATTGTATATAACAATAATTATTATATTTCTTGACCACTTAAATTCACAGATTACAAAATTTACAGATTACAAAAAAAAGACAGTTACAGTAAAAGGGGGTCAATTATTATTTTTTATAAAATAATATTTAGAAATGCCATTCTCTATCGTCTTCTTACAATCAAGTTTTAAGTAGTCACAGTTTAAGTAGCAATCACTGTTTAGGTAACAGTTGTGATTTTAAGGAGCAATCACAGTTTAAGTCCCAGTTTAAATAGCGGTGATTTTTAGTAGCGGTGATTTTAAGTAGCAGTGATTTGATGACCTCGGGAATTCTTAATTTTTTCTTTTCAATTTACATATGATCAAATATATCATCATGACGTCACACTTTTTTTTTCAAAATGGGAACGAGTGAAGTTGACACATTCCAAATTGATAAATACAACTTTTTTTTGGTCCGCCATCTTGAATTTGACTAATGCAGTGATTGTAAGTAACAGTAATTTTAAGTAGCAGTGATTTGATGGCCTCAGGACTTCTTAATTTTTTCTTTTAAATTTACATATGATCAAATATATCAATAAAAAAATAAAAAAAGTTTGACGTCATGATGACGTCAAACTTTCCAAATTGATAAATACAACATTTTTTGGTCCGCTATCTTTAATTTGACTAATCTTATGATAAATTCACGTTCGGCGATCGCGACAACCCTTATAACCAAATTTTGGTCAAAATTGGTGGATACAAATTTCTTTTGGTCCGTCATATTGGATCCGCCATCTTGAACTTTGCAAATTTGACCTCAGATTCGTGTTCACCGATGCCGAAAACATATAATACGTGATAGTCGTCGTGCAAACTGAACAAACGAGAAAGTTATCTCAAGTTAAACTTTTCCAAAACTTTAAACGCGTTTATCTCGAAACAGTATTTTTCAAAATTGGGGGGGGGGGGGAATTCTCGGAAAGTTTACATCCAATTTCGATGCGGTTTTGCCGACTGTATTAAGGATTGAATTTTGTAACAAAATACGGGCCGGATTTACGATATTTTAAAAATTTGATTTTGGCGCACGAATTTTTGGGGCTGATAATAAGTTTTTTGTTCGGAAGGCCACCATTTTCGTAAAACTCAACTTTTTCAAAATAGCTCCTGTATTTCGTTGTGAAATATTATGTAGAATAATATTCCGAACCGTTTTTTATTGCAGGATGACTTATGGGGGGAGAGTCCAAAACGGTTGAGAAACACTGATTTTAACATTCGTTTCTTTATTGTACAGCCAAATAAATTATATACCAAAATTGCAGTTTTCATTATATTCTTGTTCTCGCACTCAAAATTAAATGCAGAACGTTTTACATTATAAACTGGAACTTTTTATATCATTTGGAATTTCCCCCCTAATTGTGCTCGCACAAAATATGCACTGCCGATAAATATTATAAACTGGAACCTTTTACATCATCTGGAATTGTGGATTTACCCTTAAATTTTAAATGTTCGTCAGTCAGTTATATGGAAAACTATTTAACTCAGTCTGCTTATACTCGGCGTTGAATGCGGCAATAAAAAATGCAGAATAAACACAGCCCAATAAATACATTACGCTAATGATTCAATTTATTAGCCCCTGCGCCCTTCATTATTTATGCCACGCCATGCACGTACGATTTGTCAAAGAGGGGTGGTCATGATTTTTTCAGCCGTGTTTCGCCATCATTTCGATTTAACACGACAAGCGACACGAATTACAAATGACGCTGAATACACTATATCCTTCCAATCACAATTTCCTCCACCCCCAGAAAAAAATATTATTACAACCTAAATACATCAATATTCCCATACTATTATAAAATATACAGAATCTATATATATAAAAATGAATGTTTGTTTGTTTGTTTGTCGTTTATGGACACCTAAACCATTCGTCGGATTTGTATGAAATTTTCAGGGATTAATGTAATCATGAGGGGGAAGGTTTCTGTGTAAAATAGAATATGTTTGTCTACCATTTCTTGGGTTTCAATGTACATAACCTAACTAATAGTATTTAGCGAATGTCAGGAGGATGGAATAACGTACGTCAGGCGTTACCAACTGAAATTGGTGCGACCTGAATTCACTTGATTTGCCAGGCATGCCACCGCACATTTTAACATTGAAACTTGGCGTGCCTATAATCCTTCTTCGCAACATCAATCCATCACAACTTTGCAACGGTACCAGGCTTTCAGTGAAAAAGATGATGAACAATATCGTCCAAGCTACCATTTTGAACAAAATTTTAAAGGGGAAGATGTACTATTATCACGCATCCCAATGATTCCGACAGATATGCCATTTCAATTTAAACGTTTGCAGTTTTCTGTGCGACTCGCTTTAGCAATGACAATCAACAAAGCACAGGGCCAATCGCTACAAGTGTGTGGACTAAATTTGGAGAATCCATGCTTCTCACATGGACAACTATATGTGGCCTGCTCACGTGTTGGAAAACTATCTGATTGATTCGTGTGCGCACCAGACGAAAAAACTAAAAATATTGTATATCCTAAAGCACTCCAATAAACAAATTTAATCTTTATATTTGAGTGGCAGTGCAACGCATGCCGGGTAACGCAATTTATCTTCTTCTTCTTCTATATATATATATATATATATATATATATATATATATATATAAAAATGAATGTTTGTTTGTTTGTCGTTTATGGACACCTAAACCATTCGTCGGATTTGGATGAAATTTTCTGGGGTTAATGTAATCATGCGGGGGAAGGTTTCTGTTTAAAATAGAATATGTTTGTTTACCATTTCTTAGTTTTCAATGTACATAACCTAACTAATAGTATTTGTTGTATTTAGCGAATGTCAGGAGGATGGAATAATCTACGCCAGGCGTTACCAACTGAATTTGGTACGACTTGCCGGTTGCTTTCACAACCTGTAATTAGCATTTAAAATTAAAACGTAAAATTAAACAGCCCTCACTAACGTTTAGAGCCTAATCCGTTTTCGGCCAGACGAACAAATCCAACAGGATACGTCACCAGTAATAGGCTACGTATTGACGACGGCGCAGCGCAGCGGAACCGTCGTTCGTCATCAGTTACCTTGCTTAATTTTTAAGGGCTACGCACGGACGGCGGCGCAGCGCAGCGGAGCCGTCGTTCGTCACCAGTATATTTGCTTAATATATATGGACCATGCACGGACGACGGCGCAGCGCAGCGGAGCCGTCGTTCGTCACCAGTAATAAGCTACGTATTGACGACGGCGCAGCATTGCAACGCATGCCGGGTACTCGCTAGTATTCAATAAATTCGAATAAATATTATTTATTAAGTTTAATTAAACACTTACCAGACAACTCAAAATAGTAATTTTATATTTTTACCAAAGCTACGAACTTAGCGGAGCTCTGAGAGTTGGATGAAAAATCTCCAGCGTTTATTAAATAACAAAACTACACGACTTCACCATTTCCTCTATAAAATGGTCCGTTCGAGGATATCTTGCTGTTCCATCATCGGGTAACTGTTGCTGGTTTCAATGAAAGTCCTCTCGCCGCCGCTTTAAATTCCTACTATTTATTCCATTGCTTCCAGAGACGTTTATTGTTTTTTTTTCTTTCTCCTTGAGCTCGATTTTTTTTCTGTAGTCGTTACCTCGGTAAACTCGGAAATCCTTCTCGGCGGAAAATGTACGGACAATGGAATAAAGGCTTTAAATATAAGTGTTTGGGGGGTTTAATTAATTAGAAACTTTTTATATTTCAACGGCGTAAACTGTTTTCTAAAGATAAACATTCAGCTTCTTCATTAGAGGATTAATTAAACAGGGGTAATAGTAGTACTAATTATTTAAATAAGTATATAAGTCATCACAGTTTTTCAATTTATATATGCAGTGTCGAATTAACCTATTTTGTGGCCCTTGACATTTTTTTCTTGCCGTTCTCGAATAAAAGTTAGTCAAAGTTGGCCATGAGCCAAAATTCCTAAACTTATTGGCAAGTGTTAAGCTGGCGTATATTGATATTTTCAAATTTAAGAACGAAGAAAATACATTCGGCGGCTTTTTGTTCATGACCTGCTTTGACTAATTTTTTATTTAATCTCGCTATATTATTACTGTACATTTTAGTAGAAATAAACTATTTTTGACAGTTGTAAATTGTTATTTTTGGCAGTTGAAATTTTTTTTTGCTGCCAACGTGCCATTTGTGATGATGGAAATGTGCGATTTTTGATAGTTGTCATTTTTAGCACTTGAAATTTTATTATCAAAAAATGCCATTTTTGATTGCAAAAATCCACAATTTTTGGATGCTACTAATTTCTTTATTTACTGTTAAATCGTACCGTTTGTGGTGGCAGAAATGCAACATTTTTGATAATTTCTAATTGTTACTTTTGACCATTAGATATTTCCCTTTTTTTAATATTGAAAAATGCCGATAGTGATAGAAATGCTCAAATTTTGACAGTTAAAAAATGTTGGCATTTGGAATTTTTCTTTTTAGCAATTTTTGACAGTCCTGAATGGTTATTTTTAGCAACTGAAATTTCTTTTTACTGCCAACGTGCCATTTGTGATGGTAGATATGTGCGATTTTTGACAGTTCGAAAGTGTCATTTTTGAGGGCGTTTTTGATAGTTAAAATTCCACAATTTTCGGCAGCTGCTAATTTCCTTATTTACCGTTTGTGATGGCAGAAATGCAGAATTTTTGACAATTCGAAATTGTCATTTTTGACGTTTAAAAATTTATCTTTTTACTATTGAAAAATGCCGTTTCCCACAGTAGAATTGCACAATTTTTGACAATTTGTAGTTTTGTAATTTTCCCTTTTTTAATATTGAAAAATGCTGATAGTGATAGTAGAAATGCTTAAATTTTGACAGTTAAACATTTTTGGCATTTGGAAATTTTCTATTTATTGTTGAAAGTTACCGGTTTCAGTAATAAGAAATTTTTGACAGTACTGAATAGTTATTTTTTGCAATTGAAACTTTTCTTTGTACTGCTAACGTGCCATTTGTGATAGTAATGCGATTTTTAACAGCTGGAAATTGTCATTTTTAGAAGTTGAAGTTTTCTTTTTTTTAATATCAAAAAGTGCCGTCTTTGATAGTAAAAAACCACAATTTCTGGCAGCTGCAAATTTATTTATTTACCATTGAATCGTACCGTTTGTGGTGGCAAAAATGCAGAATTTTTAACAATGCAAAAATGGCAATTTTCTTTTTTAATATCAAAAAATGCCGTTTTTGATTGTAAAAATCCACAATTTTTGGCAACTGTTAATTTCTTTATTTGCCGTTGAATCGTGTCGTTTATCGTGGCAGAAATGCAGAATGACAATTCGAAATTATCATTTTCTTTTTTTTTTATAACAAAAATGCCGTTTTTAATCGTAAAAATCTACAATTTTTGACGACTGCAAATTTCTTTATGTGCCGTTTGCGGTGACAAAAATGCAGAATGTTTGACAATTCGGAATTGTCATATTTGTCGGTTATTTATTAGAAATTTCTGTATGAAAGTTTTGGCCCCTCTGGAAAAATTTCTGCGGACGCCCATGCACAACAATATAACATATAAAACTGTAATTAGTTTACCAGTCTGAATGAGCTATCGACCTGCGGTCTTTCGGCCCTCTTTGACCAGCATTTTCTTTATTTTGGCCTGCGTTAATTTTGGATTTGTTTGTTACAATTTTTTCTGCATTTTTATTTTAAGGCCAGAATTTTTGATTTTAGATTAATATTTTTGATTTTTTTGTCCCATATTTTAGATTTTTAAACATGAATTATTGATTTATATGCGGGAATTGTTGACTTATTGCCGGTATTTTCGAGTTTTTTGGTTTAAGTTTTTGATTTTTTGCCTTTTATTTTTCGATTTTTTAACCTGAATTATTAATTTCAATGTGTGATTTTTTTTTGTGGTCAATATAATTTTGTGGTCGGAAACTTATTTTAAAACTTATCGGAAACTTTAAGAGTTATTTTTAGGGTTAAAAATGGTAAATTATTTGTCTTTTGCTTTTTTTTTGGTCTGCATTTTTATTTCTACACCAGGATTCTTGATAATATTGATTGATTAAAACAGAAATGTAGAAATGTTTCTCACCATGGTTTAATTTTCCCAAAATTTTCAATTTGTTTGTTGAAATTTTCGAGTTTTTCGTCCGCATTTTTAATTTTAAGAGAGCGAGTTTGCCATGTGTCTAAATGTTCGGCTCTTTTGCCTATATTGTTAATTTTTAATTTTTTTGGGCTAAATTTTAGATTTTCACGTGTATTTTCAATTTTTTTATTTTGGCTTAAATTTTCGATTTATTTGTTAAATTTGCGATTTTTAATTTTTAGGCCAGAATTTTTGATTTTAGGTCTAACTTTTTGATTCTTTTTTGTTCTATATATTAGATTTTTAACCTGTATTATTGATTGTTTATTTTTTTCCTGTATTTTCGAGTTTTTTTTTAGGTTAAGGTTTTTGATTTTTAAATGATTGTTATTTATGCGCGATTTTTACAATTCTTTTTGGTAATTATTTTCGAATTTCTAGTTGGAAACTTATTTTGAGCCAAGAGTTGTTTTTGGGGTTGAAAATGTCAAACTATTTTTCTTTCACTTGAAACTTTAATTTTTTACTTTGCGATGTTTTATTTTCAGACCATGTTTTTTTTTTATTTTTCGGCCTATATTTTTGGAGTTTTTGACCTAAATTGTCATTATTTTTGCCCAAATATGTTAAAATTTTAATTTTCATTTTTTAGGCCCGAATTTTTGGTCTGAATTTTGGATTTCTTTCCCCATATTTTAGATTTTTAACCTGACTTATAGATTTTTATGATGATATGAGATAAGATAAAAATTTATTCACAGTAGCTACTACATTCAAAAATATAAACACATAAGGAAATATTCAAGCTTAACTGAGCGAATTTTTGATCATTTGGGATTTTTTTTTTTTTTACGAAAATATCCAATATTTTAGATTTTTACCTGTATTTTCGATTTCTCGGTCCAAATGTTTTTGGTCTTTGGCCGAATTTTGTTTATTTCGCGCTAAATTTTCTTTTCTGAAATTTTGCAAATTTTTTGGTCCGCAATTTTTATTTTAAGGCCAGAATTTTTGATTTTAGAGACAAATTTTTGATTTTTTTCCTATATTTTTGATTTTCAATCTGTCTTATTGATTTATAAGCGGAAATTGTTTATATTTTCGGTATTTTAGAATTTTTGATTTTTTGCTCTTTATTTTAGATGAATTAACCTGATTTTTTATTTTAGCATTTCTAGTTAGAGTTATTTTTGGGGTCTGAAATGGGTAAATTTAAAATTTTCTTTTACTTGAAATGTTGTTTTATTTTCGGCCGTTCTTTTTTTGGGTCCAGTAAAGGTGATTTCAACGATTTCCGGAAAAAAAATGTGTGTGTCTAATGCAGCAATTAACATGAGTCATTTAACAATCCGAAGAAAGGAAAAAGGTTTGGTAAAATCAGCGGCTGCTCGTTATATAGAGTCAAGGAGGCATCGCTCTACTTGTTGTTTCAAGCTCAGCAAGAATTTTAAATTAATTCTTAAAACACTTTTTCGCCAGTTACTTTGGTCTAGGAGGATAAATCGTTCTTTCTTTCTCCAAAACGTGGCAGCGGGGGGGGGGGAGGTATATTGTGTAAGTGGCTCTACCATCAACATGTCCCACGAATCGCCACTGGGTAAAATTTCGTACACCGAAAGTGTGTCGTTTCCTCAACCGTTTTGTGTTATTTTCACATAATGTTTTAAACAAGTACAAATATAAACAATAATATTGAAGACAACAAAGAAATGAACATCTTTTGTTTGAAATATTTTTCATGAAATTATTATTGTTTTTTTTATTTTCGGTTATTATTAATAAACGAGAAAAATTTATATTAATGATAATTGTAGAGAATGCTGAAATGAACAACTTATATTGGATAGGTTTTTTTAAGTCTCTTTAGTTTTTGAGTAAACGGACTATTAGAAGTTGAAGTATATTTTGTCATTTCCATCTTTCATAATTTTGACGTTTCAAACGTCACTGTCTTCTGATCCTGCAAAACGCTCGATGTACATTTAGAATATAATTTAAATTTAACATAGACCATGAAAATATATAGAAAAAACTATTAGACCATCAATATTGAAGAAAGTAACATGCTTCGCGGGCCGGATCCAACTCATGGGCCGTCATCAGTTGCCCAGGCACATCTGCTTATCTGTGTAATTGGAGTCGAATATACTTTGTTGTAATTTAAATGAGTAAAATAGTCACTTTTGTTATTATTAATTTAGTAATGACCTTGTTTCACTACCAAAAATATAATTTATGTTAATGTAATACCATCAATGAATCACTGTATAATTATAAAAAGTTAATCGACCTATGTAAACTTGTAAGTTACATAATCTCTGAGTAAAGAACTTATTCACTCGAGATTTAAAGGAGCGACATTTCCTTCGAGGGGGAAGGAAAGTATACCGGAAATGTGATAACAAATAATAATTAAATGGCGGATCGAGTGTCGTCTGCTTTTAAACGTGAAACGTGATACAGGGCGGCAAATATTTGGCAGTCCCAATCGAGAGCAAACAAGAGCGCATTAAAAAGCCGCGCGACATAAATCCCGACCCGCAGAAATCCATTTGCTCTCTCTCACTCGGATTATTCAAGAAGGGCCCTCCCGCGATATTAATGGACCCTTGATTTATGATGTCGCCGGGATTCCCCGCGCACACTTTAAAATAGAAAATGGGCGTCGCGCGATCCACCCCCCACAAGAAAAAACCACCCTTAAAATTTTCCAGGTGAGCAGAAACCATTCGTCATTCGCCCCGCGCGCGCGAATTTCCAACCGACAGACAGATTGAGTGTTTGTCTTTAAAAAAAGAAAAAAAAAGGACGATTTGGCAATCTCAACCGAGAAATAGTTAACGGATTTTGGCACGCCGAGCCAGAAAGGATGACTTAAAGACCTCCTTTGTTTCAGAAATCTAAATTCGGTTTACTTTATGGAATGTACGGCTTGGCGTATTTGACGTGAAATTAAACACACAGACAGCGCAATTATTATTTTCTGCCTCCTAGAGGAATTCCTTTTAGTTAGTCAGATGAAGAATTGCGGGAGCAGCAGATGGGGAGTCGGTGTGATTTCGAGCGGAAAATTGAAAAGTTAGTCTGTTTTGTTGGGGTTGTTAGGTGCGCTCTAAACTTTCGGCTCTCTGCATAAACGCTTTGGTTACTTTAAGTTTCTTGTGATCATATGTTTTAAATAAATTAAATCAAATAAATAAAAAGTAATGCTTACCCAATCGGAATCCTCAGGCCTGTTTTTTTACCAATCTGGGAAATATATTCTTATTTGACATTTTGCTTTATTTTATATTTATTCTTTTAATTGAGATATTGGGATCACGTTATCATTTTCTTAAATTCATGCTACATAACCTTGCGGGTATGTCAGAGTATTTGGGAAAATTTTTAGATCGATTGCTGCATCCGTCTGCGCGCAGTCACTTCCACCAATTTTAAAAATACTGTTCTGAGAAAAACGCGTTTGAAAATCCCCGCCACGCGGTGCTGCTTTGTACAGTCAGAGAAAATGCAAATGCGAAACCCGCTCGGCGAGGGAATGCTGCCGCATGTCGGTGCTTAGTTCGGTCGAAACCAGTCAGTCCCTGCTTAAAATCCATTTATGAGGTAATAAAAGGGTATCCCGATACAAGATGGTCAAAATGACACCCGACACAGATTTTTAAATAAATATGAAAATATCATTAGTTGTGACCTTAACCAAAGTAGTCGTAAGCCGTATATCAAAAAAACCCCGACATGACCCGGGAAGCCCCAAAATAAGATTTTTTCAAATATAATTTTTTTAACCACTAAAAAAAAATCTGAAAAAATCACATATATTATTGACCAAATACCAAATTAGATGAATTTTTCAAGGTCATTTTATATTTTTATAAATTTATCAACAATTGAAATAAATTTAGGATAGATTGAAATATATAGGGTTATTCACGCTATACGGCACGGAATAGTGTGGCCAAAATACGTGGCTTTCAAAAAGTTTGACTTTTAGGATATACAGGGTGTCCTAAATAGAGTCGGATTGCATGGGTATCTTTCTTATTCTTAAAGCTAGATATATGGTTAAATGGGCAATGTTGTGCAGTTTTCTATGCTGATTCAGATTATGTTGAGAAATTTTCAAAATTCCGAGAAAATATTTAAAAAAAACTGAAAATCGCGATTTTCAAAAAAATCAAATATCTCAATAATTATTAAAGATGCAAAAAAAAGTTTTAAATAAAAGTTATTTGGTTTGATTAGGCAAACATAGAAATCAAGTCAAAATAAAATTCAAGATGGCGGTTTCCGAGATATTAATACCAACTTTCTTATTTCAAGTGGCCGCCATATTTGATTTTTACACGCATAAATAGACTTTCTTTCTCTTTTCAACGATGTACAACAACCTATGTCAAAATAAAAAATAATGGAAATATTAATATGTGAATCAGCATAGAAAACTGCACAACATTGCCCATTTAACCAGATCTCTAGCTTTAAGAATAAGAAAGATACCCATGCAATCCTACTCTATTTAGGACACCCTGTATAGGGGTCTATTACGGTTACTCTTTAAAATTAATTTCTTATTATACAGGGTGTTCCAAACGCCCTAAAATATCAAAGTTGTTTTTTTTTTTAAATGGAACACCCTGTATTTTAATAAAACCTTTAATAAAATTATCGGATTAAAATCAAAATCTTGGATTTGATTACAAAAATTTTGTGTTTAAGGTTCAAAACCATGAATTCTATGGTCCAAATTTGAGATTTTACATGCCATTCCTAGATTATAATCCAAATTTTTTATTTTAGGACTCAAATTCTGCGTTTAAGAGTCAAAAACTTGGATTTTATGTTCTAAATGCCAGATTTTAAATGCAATTGATCAATTGAATCCAAATATTGGATTTGGGGTCTCAAGTTCTGCGTTTAGGGGCCAGAAACTTGGATTTAAAGTTTCAGATTAAAAATTTTACATATAATTATCAAATTAAAATCCAAACTTTGGATTTTTCAACACAAAGTTTGCGTTTAAAAACCATAGATTCTATGGTCCAAATTCGAGATGTTTATTGAAATTCTTGTATTAGAATCCAAATTTTGAATTTTAAGTCTTAAATTCTACGTTTAGGGGCCAAAAACTTGGATTGAATATTTCAAATTTCGGATTTTAGATATAATTATTAAATTAAAATCCAATTTTTTAATTTTAGGTCACAAATTATGCGTTTAAGATCCAAAACCGTGGTTCAAATTGGAGAATTTTCATGAAATTCTTGGATTAGAATCCAGAATCAGTACAAAGTATTGTACTCAGCAAATAGATTTTTTTTAGTTTTTTGACCTGTATATTCGATTTTTTTTGTCTAAATTTTTGATTATTAGGCCCAAACATTATTTATTTTGGCCTAAATTTAATAGGTAAAATTTTCGACTGTTTGGTCCGCATTTTTTATTTTTCCAGACGAATGATTAAATTTTTGACCAGTATTTTCGATATTTTTGGTCAAAATATTTTATCTTTGTATTTTTTATTTTTTTAAAATATTCTAAATATTCTTTACTTTGACCTAAATTTTCGATTTAATTGTTGTTAAATTTTTAATTCTTTGGTCCGCATTTTTTATTTTTCGGGTCGAAATTTTAATTCTAGTTCCAAATTTTTGATTTAATTTTGATTAAAATATCTATAACCTGAATTATTGATTTATATGCGAGATTTTTAAAATTTTTTCCGGTATTTTCGAGTTTTGTTTGTTGAAATTTTCGATTTTTTAGCCTGCATTTGTTATCTTTAGGGCCGAATTTTCTATGCAATGTCTAAATTTTCGACTTTCTGGTCTACATTACAAATTTGTATTATTATTTTTTTAATCTTTCGACCTAAATTTTTCTTTACTAACTTCTCGATTTTATTGTCAAAATTTTCGTTTTTTTTGGTCGGCATTTTTGATTTTTCGTTTAGTCTGCGTTTATTATCTTTAGGTCCGAGTTTTCGATGTTTTGTCTAAATTTTTGACTTTTTGGCCAACATTGTAGATTTTTCTTTTCTTTTATCTTTTGCCCTAAAATTTTCTTTATTTGCCTGTTACAATTTTTCTTTCCTTGGTCCACCATTTTTATTTTTATGCCAGAATTTTAGATATTTGGTCTAAATTTTGTATAGAATATTTTAGATTTAAAGTCTGTTTTTTATCCAATATTTTAGATTTTTTAACTTGGATTATTGATTTCATTCCGTGATTTTTTTTTATTTTTTGGCTATTATTTTCGAATTTCTGATCAGAAACTCATTTTTGGCAAATTATTTTGCTTCTACCTAAGTTTTTCATTTTTTGTCTGCGTTTTTTATTTTTAGATCAGGATTCTTGATTCTTTGGCCCATATTTTACATTTCTGTATTTTCGATTTTTTTTATCCAATTGTTTTTATTTTTCATTATTTTCACCAAAATATTCGATTGGTCTGCATACGCCCGAGTTTTCGATGTTTTGTCTAAATTTTCACCTTTTTAGGCCCTAGTTTTTTGGCCTATATTTTGTATTTTCGATTGTTTTGGTTTCAATTTTAGTCGACTTAAATTTTCGATTCGTTTGTTAAAAATCTTCATTTTTTGGTCTACCACTTTGATTTTTGGGTACGAATTTTAAATTTTAGGTCTTAATTTTTTATTTTTTTGTCCCATATTTTAGAGTTTCTTAACTTGAATTATTGATTTTATTGTGCGTTTTTTTTTTTAATTTAAATTTTTGCTATTATTTTCGAACTTCTCGTTGGAACTTATTTTAAGCTAAAAAGAGTTATATTTGGGGCTGAAAACGGCAAATGATTTTTCTTTTGCTTGTATTTTCAATTTTTTGGTCTGCATTTTTATTTTTAAACCAGGATTTTTTATTTTTTCGGCCGATATTTTAGATCTTTTTTGTTCCAAATTTTTGATTTTTTGCCCAAAATATTCGATTGGTCTAGGAAGATAAACGGTTCTTTGTTTCTTCAAAAAGGGGGGGGGGGTATTATATAAGTGGCTCTACCATCAACATGTTCCACGAGCCGCCACTGGTAAAGATATAAGGTATTTGAAATTTAAAAAAAAGAATCTAAACTCAACATAAACATACTGTTACTCTATTATTAATTTGATAAAATTTTGCTGCTCAATTGTTGATAAATATACCGGGTGTGGCACTTAAGACGCCTCGGACCATAGCTCCTTTACGATAAAAGCTATCGAAAAAAATCTAAGAACAAAGTGGTGCATAGTTACCGTCGCTATGTTTCAAAAATATTTTTAATCATCAGTGGCGTGCCGTACTCCAGTGGCGTACCAAACTTATGTTTTTTTAAATGGAATGCCCTATTTTTTATTGCAGATTTGGAAAGTTCTCGACGAGTACTTATTTTTTTATCTAACATGTTATACCCTTCACTTTAGCGGTTTCGCTGTTATAACCCCTTCTTTCAAAATTGCGCCCCATTTTTGAGATTTTTTTGTAGAGAAACTAATTGACGCCGGCGCCTAAATTTTGAATTGAGGTACAGGTTAAGACCTCGTATACCTTCACATAATTTTTTTTCGGGTAATTTATGGAAAAAAAATAATTTTTGATTGATCTTCGCATGTTGTCATTTTTTCCGAAAATTTCAAATGGCACCCCCCTAAAAAAATTACGGCGTTGTACAGCCAAAACTCTAAATTTTTCATTGGTGTAAAAAAAATTACACATTGCATAACAAAATTTCGGAGAAAAAAAGGAATTTCATCGCAAATGTCGGGAAACGTTTTCCGTTCCCAAGTGTGCCATGAGAAAACAAAAGATTGGTAATTGTCAAAGTAAATTATTAGACGTCAGTAGCAGCCATAAGTCATTTTTGATAAACGTTCTAAAAATGTTCCGAACTCAAGAGGAAATGGTTGACATGATATTTATTCTTGGAGAATGTAACAAGAATTGTTTCTTGGCATCACGAGTGTACGCTGCGAGATATCCGCACAGGGCACATCCAAATGAACGTGCGTTTCAAAAAGTGTTGGAGAGATTTACTACTACGGGAAGTGTGAAACGGCCAAGGAGAGTTAGAAAGAAGGCAGTTATTACCGAAAATAATGAACTGCAGGTTCTGGAGGCAGTTATTGAAGATCCTCATACCAGTATCCGTGATATTAGTAGGAATCACGATATTTCAACGCGATCCGTACATCGTGTTCTTAAAAAGTACACATTCCATCCATTTAAGATTCAACTGCACCAAGAATTGCAACCTCAAGATTTTCATGCGAGGCAAGATTTCTGCATGTGGGCTATCAACAAAATTGAGCAGGAGGAATCATTTCTTATGCGCGTATTATTTTCTGATGAAGCAACATTCCATAGAAATGGGCATGTCAATCGCCACAACTACCATTATTACGCCGATGAAAACCCACAAGCCATGCGAATGATAAACCACCAGCAAAGATAATCGCTGAATGTTTGGGGAGGCATACTTGGAGAACACCTTTTGGGTCCTTATTTCATCGAGGGGCACCTGAACGGCAACACCGCGGCTTTCCGCGGTATATCACCAGAAGTCCTTAGGGCAGTGTCTAGAGCCAGTGAGTCGAAGTTGCGGTTATGCCTCTAGCAGGAAGGTCGTCATTTCGAACATTTAGTTTTCTTTATCTGCATTTTTCATATCATGTTGAATAAATAGGTACATACTATTATGTTGACCGTATTTGTGTATTTGTTTTATCATGGCACACTTGGGAATGGAAAACGTTTCCCGACATTTGCGATGAAATTCCTTTTTTCTCCGAAATTTTGTTATGCAATCTGTTTTTTTTTTTACACCAATGAAAAATTTAGAGTTTTGGCTGTACAACGCCGTAATTTTTTTAGGGGGGTGCCATTTGAAATTTTCGGAAAAAATGACAACATGCGAAGATCAACCAAAAATTATTTTTTTTCCATAAATTACCCGAAAAAAAATTATGTGAAGGTATACGAGGTCTTAACCTGTACCTCAATTCAAAATTTAGGCGCCGGCGTCAATTAGTTTCTCTACAAAAAAATCTCAAAAATGGGGCGCAATTTTGAAAGAAGGGGTTATAACAGCGAAACCGCTAAAGTGAAGGGTATAACATGTTAGATAAAAAAATAAGTACTCGTCGAGAACTTTCCAAATCTGCAATAAAAAATAGGGCATTCCATTTAAAAAAACATAAGTTTGGTACGCCACTGGAGTACGGCACGCCACTGATGATTAAAAATATTTTTGAAACATAGCGACGGTAACTATGCACCACTTTGTTCTTAGATTTTTTTCGATAGCTTTTATCGTAAAGGAGCTATGGTCCGAGGCGTCTTAAGTGCCACACCCGGTATACAAAATATCGTAAAAAGATTAGTTATTCAAATTTTTCAAGATGACGCACCAAACATTGAAAGAACATTGACTATATAGTATATAATAGTATATTATGCAACACGTGTTATAAACGGCACTTTAGTCACGAGTTAATTAGGCACGAGCGGAGCGAGTGTTTAATAACGAGTGTCTAGAGAAGTTTATAACACGAATTGCATACTATACTTTTTCTACGACTAAATTGGTAAAATTTTGAAATTATTTTATTATCTTAAATGAATATACATCAACAGTTACGTTAGAGACATTATGGCAATTGCTAAAGAAAATCATTGATTCTCCTAAATTTCTTTGATGTTTTGTATTATTTATTTGATTTAAGTTGAAAGTATTCCTTGGTTCATTTATTCATTTTTATTTTGACAGATTATTGATAAGTGACAACTAACTTGATTTTGAGTTTCAATTGATTTTAGCGATTTAAATATCTGGAGCTAACTTCAGCCCATGACTAAAATGCACAAAGTCACAGTTTGTCAAGGTGTATTTAAAGAATCACTTAGCGTCATGGAAACATATGCGATAAATGACGTTTTAGAGGTGGGAGTAGAAAAATAAAATTTTCCGTCACTAGATCGGTTCGGGGCGAAAAAAAATGGTTAAACCTAATAAAAACATGAATACCCTAAATAACCTTTTATTTGGGTAAAAAATATATGTGAATTTTTCAGATTATTATAATAATTTTTAGTGGTTAAAAAAATAAAATCTTATTTTTCGAGGGTTTCAAGGTCATATCTTGGCAAAAATTATGGATTATTTACACGAAACTGAAATAAAATTATTAATACTAAAATATTACCAATAATTTTAAATAAAATTACTCTTTAATTGATAAATATATAAAAAATATCAATATAACGTAAAAATTTTAGTTATTCAAATTTTTCAAAATGACGCACCAAAAATTGGAAGATGAAAAAAAAACACAGATATGGAGTCCGTCGCTCGATCAATTAGGGGCGAGAAGGGAACTAGGCTTGTAAATTTTATTACCTAATAATTCTATTTTAAGCAGGGACTGACCGGTTTCGACCGAACATGCGGCAGCATTTCGCATTTGTATTTTCTCTGACTGTACGTGCCGTTTATAAGAATTTCTATTTGAAATATCAACTTGCCGTTTGGACACAATATTCTATACACCTACAGCGTAAAAAATAATTAAAGTTGCACTGAATTGCACTCACAAAAATTAAGTTGTTTAATGAAATTTCTTTAAGCAGACTTAGTGGCAAACGCTATTATTATATATTATGAGCTTAAACTATTGTTTCCCATGAATTACAACTTCAGACCGATTTCCGGCTTCTGGTCGTCATGAGTACAGTGCCTCCGTTGATGCCGTTTTATTAAATATTACCTTTATTAATAAAAATTGGTAACATCCCAATGTCACTGTAGGGTATTACATAACAATAACCCTTCGTTAAGCTGAGGAGGATTCAAGACGTGACGTGCATAAAAGGTGAAAAAATCTCCCTCCCTCACTACAGAGTGCCGACATCGAATTACCTTTGGCAACCTGATCTCGCAAGAGCTAGAGGAGGACTCTCTTAACGCAAGCCCTGTCACCGTTTACCGACCGAATAATCATATTTGCTATTTCAGTATTTCGGGCATTGGGTGTAAACGCTGTGGGACATTTGCTGCAAACGGCCAGAGCCATAACAATAGGGCACGTCCGTTACAAAGTGCCATATGCTGACCGCGGACGCCGCTGCTCTCTAATTGAAAAATAATTCTGCGCCATTTTGCTCCCTCTCTCTCCCTCTCTATCTCTTGGCGGCGACCGAATATTAAATAAAATAGACAATGGCGCCACGAGAAAATATAAAAATAAGTCGGAATTGGCTTTCAAATTAAAATTTCGTACGAAGACTGCACCCAATTATCGTTTGCGCAATAATTTCCTGGAGACCACACCGACATTTCGTGCCTTTGAATTTCCTTCCGCAATGTGTGGAATTGTTATTAAAAATTAAATCCACTAGAAATGTTTTAAATTCGTATAATTGACTGTAAAATTTAAAGATTGCTTTAAAATATTTCAAGTGGTAAATTGTCTAGGATAATTATATGAAATAGATATTTATTCTACCAAATAAAAACAATGATGGAACTGTTGTATTTTATACAATGAATATGGCGAATCTTGCTCGTGCTCCTTGTTATTCCATTTTTTTCGTCGCCTCGCAACCTCTCCCGCATCACAGCCATGCCACTTGATTCCATGCTCCAGGTGACGCCACAGAACATTTTACATTTACGTTATTTTTTTAATCAAAAATAGAGGGCGAAACCGCACTCCGACAAATGTCTTACAAATGGTACCAAATGAACCGTAGGGAGGGTTCCAAAAATTTTGAACAAAATGCAAATTAAAGCCAGTCTAATCCTTTACTAACTCCAATAATTTCAACTCTTCCACTTTAAATGCAAAAAATACATCTTTGAAAGAAGCATTAAGACAGGTGAAAACATTTTGGTCAACAATTTGAAAAATTATTTTTGTTAATGGGGTACCATATGTCAAATGTGGCGATGCGGATATTGTAGGGGTTTTATGTGAACAGATTAGAGTATTTTTAAGTTGTCTTAACAAAGCAGAGGGTGTGACTGCACCCCAAAAAATGTATTTAAAACAGTGCCAAATGACACGGCCTGGAAGCGAAGGGCGTGGGTTCCAAAATTTTTGAAAAAATTACAAATGAAAGCTGATTGTATCCTCGACTAGACCCAGAGCTAAAATTTCTCTTAAATTTTAAAAGAAAAAAATGGTGATGTGGCTATCATGTTACTTTCTCCGATTTGATAGTATAATTTATATTTCGTTTTCATGGTTTATTTTCAATTGAAGTCATATTTTAAATGTGCATCGAGCGTTGCGTAAACTCGGATGAAACTGACGTTTAAAACGTCAAAATTATTAAAGATGGGAAAATTATACTTCAAATTCAAAAACTCAGTTTACTCAAAAACTAAAGGGATTTAGAAAAAAAAACTTATTCTTTATAAGTTATTCATTTTAGCATTCTCTACAATTATTATTAACATAAATTTGCTGTAACTATTATCGTTTCATAATTATAAACCAAAAATTAAAAAAAAAAAATCTCGAATAAAAATGTTTTTATGTAAAATGTTTTCAAGCAAAAGATGTTCATTTCTTTGTTTTCTTTATGTTTGTTTAAATGTTTTTGTCATATTTTTCATATTTAAGAAAATATTGGTAAAAAAACAAAAAACAGTTAAGGTAAACACCCACTTCCGGTGTACAAAATTTTACCAAAAGCTTTTCAGTTCTTCAGATTATCAAATAAGACGGATGTTCAATGCTTCATATCAATTGCTCTATTAGTTTTTGAGATACAGCGCGCACAGACAGACACACTGGAAGTTTTGAAAAAATGTAATAATTCTAGTGAATTGAAAAAAATATAAAAACAATTGCCATCGACTTGAAACTTCTTAAATTTGCACAGAGTAAATGCCAAATTACGTTACTGTCAAAACAATTAACACTTCATCCCCAAATTTTGGAATAATTTAATGAGAACAGTGCTGGAAATTTTGAAAAATGTAATAATTTTAGTGAATTGAAAAAAAATATAAAAACAAATGCCATCGACTTGAAACTTCTTAAATTTGCTTAGAGTAAATGCCAAATTACGTTACTGTCAAAACAATTAACACTTCATCCCCAAATTTTGGAATAATTTAATGAGACTAGAGCTGGAAGTTAAAAAAAATGTAATAATTTTAGTGAATTGAAATAAAATATAAAAACAAATGCCATCGACTTGAAACTTTTTAAATTTGCTTAGAATAAATGCCAAACTACGTTTCTGTCAAAACAATTAACACTTCATCCCCAAATTTTGGAATTAATTAATGAGAACAGAGCTGGAAATTTTGAAAAATGTAATAATTTTAGTGAATTGAAAAAAATATAAAAACAATTGCCATCGACTTGAAACTTCTCAAAATTTGCTTAGAGTAAATGCCAACTTTCGTTTCTGGCAAAACAATTAACACTTCATCCCTAAATTTTGGAATTAATTAATGAGAACAGTGCTGGAAGTTTTGAAAAAATGTAATAATTTTAGTGAATTGAAAAACTATAAAAACAATTGCCATCGACTTAAAACTTTTTAAATTTGCTTAGAGTAAATGCCAAATTACGTTTCTGTCAAAACAATTAACATTTCATCCCCAAATTTTGGAATAATTTAATGAGAACAGAGCTGGAAGTTAAAAGAAAAATGTAATAATTTTAGTGAATTGAAAAATGAATAAAAACAATTGCCATCGACTTGAAACTTCCTAAATTTGCTTAGAGTAAATGCCAAATTACGTTTCTGTCAAAACAATTCACACTTCATCCCTAAATTTTGTAATAATTTAATGTGAGCAGAGGTTTAAGTTAAAGTATGGTTGGAATGAACTCTAGACGTTTGCATTAGTTGTTTCAATTTCTAGTAACACATCAAGTTATGCATTTTCATTTAATTTTACTGGAAGATTCTTTGCAGCGTCATGTTCTCGAAATTTATTTTCATCCTCTTAACGGTTGATTAACTTACGGGCTGATCGGGGTAGTTATCTCTAAAAAGTGGACACACTTGATGTGATCTAACTGTCGTTATAAGCAATCTTCATTAACACAATTCTCTGTTTTTCGCTCAATTGAACCAGTTTTATTAATAAAAAAGTTTACTAATGGTAAATTCTACATTAAAACAAGCAAATAAGATTAATTTTATTGTTTACTTCTGACAACCACAACCGTAACTAACGTTTTTAATTTTACACGGTAACTAGATCATTCTGTAAATCTACTTTTAACGCGCAAGAACTCGTCGAATGAATAAATAAATATAGTTACTCACTTCTTGTTCGAAAGGAATTAGTATAATGCAGTTAGAGAAGAAAGTAATTTAAGTTCGATTAGATTGAACGCATTGTTTTGAGGCAGCAAAGTGCTTTCCCGAGATGAACATGAATTTTATCAGCAACTTGTTGTGCCCGGGATCAAGTTTTCAATTTGGCGTCCCCCGGAACGTTGATAATTCAAAGCTGATTTAGCCCCGGAAAGTTTCCGCAAATAAGTCCGAACGCCGCGCCATAAATATTTGAGTTTGTTTTCAGCCCTCAACCCCTCATCCCGATACGCGGAGATCCGTCGCTTTTGAGAAAAATAGAGGCCGATGGTTTCAAAAAAAAAATGCAATCAATATTGAATTAAACGTGTTACCGCCATCTCGTATCAACGTCGAGAATCTAGTAAGAATTAAAATTGAAACCCTTGCACTTGTTGCAGAAGCTTTAAATAAATTAAATTTTGCCTGAATATGTAAATATTCAACCTGTTCGCAACTCTGCAAGATTAAGTCTTACTAAAACGTGGATGTTAAAATACCAAAAAATTAAAAAAAAATGAAATTTAATCGTTTTTCGGCATTTCCAGCAGTTGTACGAACGGTTTACGCCAAAAGAAGTTTTGCTAGTCTCAGTTTTTGTAAGTCTCACAAATAATTTTTATAAACAAATAGTGTTCAGAATGGGATTCTAGACTCAAAAAAAACTAAAATAAATTTTTGAAGAAAAATTAAATTTAATCGTTTTTCGGCGTTTCCAGCAGTTGTCCGAACGATTTACATCAAAAGAAATTTTGCTTGTCTCAGTTTCTGTAAGTCTCACAAATATTTTTTATAACCAAACAGTGTTTACAATGGGATTCTAGACTTAAAAAAATACAAAAATAATTTTTTGAAGAAAAATTTAATTCAATCGTTTTTCGGCGATTTGAATATTTAATCTGTTCGTAATTCTATCAAATTAAGTCTTACAAAAACTAATAACAAATAGTTTATTTTATTAGTTACTTGTAATTTGTTCTAAGTCTTAGTAATACTTATTAATTTTGCAGAATTACGAATACGTTGCGTCTCTATTTAATTTACTCGAATCTTTTTAAGATTCGTTCTGTGTGTTATATGAAATTTTCATGAAAATATTCCTGTAAGCATCGATTTTCCGGTGTGGATGGTGTGGACGCGTGTCGGTAAAACGGGCGCAGGTGTTCACCACGACATCTGTCAGCGCTGTTACCCGGAGCGGCTCCGTCATAATTCATCTTCACTCGGGCAGAATTAAAGTGGGCCGGGGCCCCGGAACGGTCCTATTTATTTGATTTTTAATTACTCACACCGGCACGGCCGCAAAACCTAAATGCTGGAGGTTTATTCGCGTGTCCATAAAAAGCGCGTAATTTACTTTACGGCCGGACCAAATAAGGATTTTACAAGAAGGCCGGGATTAGTGCGCCTATTAGAAATAATTGTATTTTTGTTGATGGCCGTAATTTGTAATAATAAATTTGTCCTCTCTTAAGTATGACTTTTATTGATATGACTTAATGTAAATTAGTTGCCGAAGCTGATAAAATCACTCTCGGTTATAGCCTGAATTGTTAAGTGGCTCCGGGTGCAATACTGGCACAGATAATTAATTATCTGTACCTGTATATATTCGTATTCTGTAAATAAACTGTTACGACCACATCGAATTCTCTTGCAACCCTCCACACAGTATAAACACGGGTTAAGGAAATCTTTGCCCCCAAATATTTGAGACCGTACAATCTAACTAAAGAGACTAAAGTGGCCATCATGGCTGAATCAACATCGGTCTCTACTTTTACATCTGAGCAATTGTGTAAGTGTGGAAGTAAAGCGAAGAATGGACATATATGTCGAAAGTGTGGTTTGTTGTATCACAAAAGTTATAGTGAGCGTTACAAAAAGTGTTGCGGTGGTTCGTTAATTGAAGACCAACTAGAACTAACCTCCAAAAACTGTGATGATGAAAAGACTCTCCTTATCGCATTAGTGTGCGAATTACGCAGAAATAACAACTTCCTACTCAATCGGATCTGTGAGTTAGAAGATTCGGTTGCACGTAAAGATGCTGAAATATCTGCCCTGGAACAGAAGCCTAAAACAAGGGCCCCAGAAGCGAAAAGCCGCAAGGAACCATACACTCCGAATAAACAATACTGCGAGGCAGTTGGCACTATCGAAATTCCGACAAAACATAAATTAAATTCCATCGCGAAGAACAGCATGCCGCAAAAAACTAGGACCGCGGACACCAGCGATAGCTCCAATAATGAGACCCATCCGATGCCCGAAACTACACCAATCTCGCAGCCGGATAAAAAAAACAGAAAATTATTGGAAAATTAAAACAAATAAGAGAAGTAAACGAAATAAGGGAACCACAGGCAAAAAAGATAGTGATGCCTCTTTCACTTTTCGTGATCCAAAAAAATATGCTTGGCTGTACATCGGCAATTGTGTAGATAGTGTAGATTGTGATACTATCGCTAATTATTTAAAAGATAATTATCCTGGAGTCTCCATAAAAGAAATCTCGGAATTAAACAGCAAGGGAATAAATAAATCATTTAAACTAGGAGCGGATTTGAATAACCTATCGACGCTAATGGATGAAAATACGTGGCCTGCCGGAATTGTAGTAAGACGTTTCACATTCAAGAACATGGACAGAGAAAATTTTCGCCCTCGCATCTTGGACCCAATTCGACAATAATAAACCGGACTTCATCGGACTCTGCAGTGTTTAGTATTTTATTTCTCAATGCAAGATCTTTGAGAAATAAAATGAATGAACTGGAAACGATTGTGATTTATAAACCATTTAGTGTAATTGCTATCACAGAACACTGGATGTCTATTGATGAGTGGCAAACTTCGAATATAAACAATCTATCAGCAAGGAGCTACTATGCGCGTACTTGTAGTAATCATGGTGGTTCCATTATATTCGTGGACACTAACGTAAGTGTCGACTCATTAAATGACATTACACTGAATATCAGTATCGATAAAATTTGCGAAATATCCTGCATATATATCAGGCAGCTACAAACATATATTATCTGTGTTTATCGCTTCCCAACAGGGGATTTTAATATGTTTATTGAAGTTTTGTTATCATTTTTATCTAGAATCAATTATCGCAGTAAAATAATCCTAGGAGGAGATTTCAATGTTATATTTAACAAAACCGATAAAAGAGAAGTCACGTTGATCGACAACTTGAGAAGTTTTAATATGCATAAATTAGTTACTTTTAACACAAGATATAATAACTGTATTGACAATGTATTTAGTAACGTTAAAAATTGTAATATTAATGTTGGCAGTGTGGATACTGCATTATCTGATCATTTAGGAATATCTGTAAGTGTTCAATATCCACCAGTACCCGCCACTATTAAAATAACATGTAGGCCTTATACTTTTAAAGCCAAAATTGAATTTTACAATTTACTAAACACTGTAGACTGGAAATTTCTTGAATTGGACTCAAACGTTGACCTTCAATGGGAAAATATCACAGACACTCTGAGCAATGCAATAAATTTTGCATTTCCCTTAAAAGAAGTGAAATGCTTAAGTGATAAAACACAACATATCCAATGGTTTACTACTGAGCTTGGACAAATGCGGGAAATTATGCAAATAATTCAGTGTGACTATAACTTGCATCCCTCTCTAAAAACAAAACAATTGAGAGATAATTACAGACAGATTTATAATAATGCAATAAAAGGAAATAAAAAAAGGGCTACAGAAAACTTTATAAACCAAAGTAGTAATAAAACTAGAGCTATGTGGTCTCTCATCAATAGTCAAAGATATGTATCCCAAAATGATATCAATTGTACCTTATCGTGCGACGAGTTTAATTTATATTTCTCCAGTATTGCTATCCATACGCACTTACCTACTTCACAAATAGAAAATAAGGTGCTCATCCAAACTGTCCAGAATAAGCAATTTGAATTTAAGGAAATATCGTACATACAGGTAAGAGACGCCTTCACAAAATTAAAATCCAGCAAATCGCGCGATATATATATATGGGATGAGTGCAGAACTAATTAGGCAAGTTAAAGATTTACTAATAATACCAGTTACAAAACTTATAAATAATATAATAAAAACAGGACATTTTCCTTCTGCTTTAAAACTCTCTAAAATTATTCCAGTATTTAAAAAGGGTTGTGCAAATAATCTAAATGATTATAGACCTATCGCTATACTACCAATACTATCAAAAATAGTGGAAATGATATTAAAAGATCAGTTGGTCAATTACTTTGAAACAAACAATTTTTTCTATTCTGGTCAGCATGGCTTCCGTTCTAAGCACTCAACCATAGATGCAATTATTCAAATGAATGAAGTAATACTGGATAGTTTTGAAAATAAAGAATTCTGCATAGGAACTTTCATCGATCTTACTAAGGCCTTTGATTGTATACATCATGATCTTCTGATTGAGAAACTTTCTAAATATAATATAAAACTGGAAAGTGTAAACCTAATACAATCATATTTACAAAACAGATTACAAGTTGTTAGTTTGGTTAACGATATGTCAAACCCATTGCCTATAACGCATGGTGTCCCCCAAGGATCCGTTTTGGGTCCTATTTTATTCATAATATACATAAATGATTTGCCTAAGTATCTACAAAACGCGCACACTATCTTATTTGCTGATGATACATCTACTTTAAACATAGGGAATGATGAACAAAGAGCCAAACAATGTGATATTTAAACTTTAAATGACGTTATATCATGGTGCAATGGCAATAAATTACAACTAAACAGAGCCAAAACTAAAACCATAAGTTTTAAGATAAACTCAAGAAATAAAGAATCGGTTAAGTTTCTTGGGCTACATCTTAACGCGAGGCTAACTTGGAACAATCATAGAACAAGTATTGCCAAAACTATCTCCAAAAATATATTCTGTCTCCGTAATCTTTCTCGACTCGTGTCAAATAAAGTACTGAGAACTCACTTAAGGTATGGCATTATTGTGTGGGGCCATTCTTCGATCAAATCTCGCATATTTGCATTGCAAAGACGAGCAGTGCGAGTATTAGCTGGTATTGGATACAGGGAGGAATGTAGACCTCAATATATAAAGCTCAATATTCTTACGCTACCTTCCATCTTTATTCTTGAATGTCTTATATATGTTAAGAAAAAAGAAAATGAATATAACAGACATAATCACCACAGCTATCCAACGCGACATAAGAACAATATTTGTCACCCCCAATTGAGATTAAAAAAATCGAATACTGGCACAAAATACTTCGGAATTTTATTGTTTAATAAGCTGCCCGAAAAAATTAGAAATCTTCCACTGCATAAATTTAAAGTTTCAATAAAAAAGTTTCTCCTATCAAAGGCATTTTACACGATCGATGAATTCATGAATCATGATATTAGCGATATCATTTAATATCACACGTATCAGCCTCTGAAATCCAATACTTCTATTGCAATATTTACCTTTAGCACTAGTTTGTATTAAATTTTACTTATTATACTTACACCATTAATTTTGGGCGGCCCGTTGGTGTAGTGGGTAGAGGCGAGCGCTTGTGCCGGCTGCACCGCGGCCGTGTGGGTTCGATTCCCATCCCAGGCGGAAGATTTTTCGGCGACCGAGAAGTATCCGCTTGGGTCCGTGGTTGTTGTATACGTCTTTCATTGTTCATTTATTCATTTAATCATTAATAACTTATACATATATATAGCAATGATGATGGCTAATGGTCATAGAACCAAGGCCAGGCGTAACGCCGAAAAAAAAAAAAAAAAAAAAACCATTAATTTTATACACTTGCGATGTTTTAACATATGTTTTAGATATTTTATTAATTTTACCCTTATACGCTGTTTATTTCGTACATGTATATATAATTTTATATTTTTACTTAGCAAAATTTAATTACAAGGCAGAGAGATTTTAACGTGTTTTACCTATGTACGTATGTATTTTTATTTAATATGCGATATTTGTTTTTTGTTTTATTAGATCGATAATTTATTTATTTTTGGAAGCGGATATACTGTACTTTTAAGCATTTTTTTTTAAATTTTGCGCTCAAGCGGCGCGCCACGAAATATGCTCGTGGTCGTTGTGTTTGGCCCGAATATTTAAACACGAGGAGTACTCGTGGTTGTAGGTCAAAAGGTTAATTGCGCACAAAGAAGCAGCAAAAATGGATATCAAAGATCTTATTAATGATTTTGCAAACGCGAGGTAGAAACAATTTTAATTTAGAAATTTTATGTTATTTTTCTATACTTTTATCGTAAGAAAATATATAATTTTTTAAATTCAATATATTTTTCACATTTGTATTAGGGCTCAAAATTTCCAGCTACGCTACTGCTTCCTAATATATTATATAGATAACAATACAAATCATACATACAATTTTGATCACTGACGGGCGGAGTTCACCTTTACAAATAGTAGAAAAAGAGGGTTAATAGTTAATAGTAACACAAACAAACTAAATTTAAAAAATAACTGCAGTTGCCGTGAAGAGATCCAATCTTACAAAATGAGAGATTTGAATGGGAAAGCGCGACCGGGTCGGGCGGGGGGCTAAAAAGGGCGCGTGCCACCTTTCCGCTCCAAATAAACACTTAAGAAAAGGGAAGTGACGTAATAACACGGGTAAAAGGAGCGTTCTAAATCTCGAAGTCGTGAACCTTTTAGTCAGTGGACTCGGAACTAGGGACCTTCGTCTAGTGCACCCTCGGCGCCCATGCGACATCTGCAGCGCTCTCAACAACTCCACTAAACTATTTATGCCCTCCCTCTTATAAATGTTATCATACCTTTTCAGTTATCATTACAGATACCCCTCGAGGAATTTTATTCATCTGGAATATGTGTGGGACAGTGCCAAATTAAATAACACTCTGCGTGCCCGCGTGTGTGTTTGATGTTCCATATTTATAAGGTGGAAAAAATAAATCGTTCGTGCGGAAAACCATTCAATCATTGCGTTTTAATAGGGGGAATTTTATATATTCTGTGTGTGATATATTAAATAACCATCGAATTATATTTTTGCTGAAAATTATTTATAAAATTTATTCGGTTTCGATATATGTAGATTGCCAGGGTATCGTATTTACCGATACGATTAATACATTTTTCCGTTGCTCGTTGGTTAACGTCTAACTTTAATGTACCCAAATGTATCAAAAATCGTTTATTAATGACCCCTATTAATGAAGGATTTTTCATTAATAAACGATTTTTCATTAATGAACGATTTCTAGGGCCGCGGTGGTCTAGTGGGTAGAGGTCCCGCCTCTAGACCCCGCTGGTGTGGGTTCGAGTCCCGTCCGGGCGGGTCAGTTTTTTTACTTTTTTTAACACGAAAAATGGCCGTTCGGGTCCCTGGATATATTTAGTCTTTATCCTCATTTCACTTAAATAAATTATTAAATACTATACATAGATTGTGGCTGAATGCCCTAGCTGGCTAAGCCAGTTCCCTATCCTCCTCGATTCCGTAACTCGAATTCCTATCAATCATATTTCCTAAAAAAAAGAATGATTTCTAGTTAAGCATTAAATAGCTAATTCATGAGTGGCTAATTACTCATAATTACTGGAAAAGTAACTAATAATAGCGAGAAAACGATCTATAATTTGTGTCACATGAAAATGCAAAAGTATTCAATTCTCTTGCGAAACAATCTAGCGGCGAACCGCCTTCGATTTTGTTATACAATAATGTCAAAGTGTGCAACGTCAAATTTATAAAACGCGTGTATGGAGTGAATGTCTGCTACTATAGATAGTGTCGAGTTTAAATTAACACCGCCAAAAGTACTAGCCATTGCAAATAATGCAACATTAAATTTGCTTCCGGAAAAGAGTACACATTTTTACGAAAAACTTACGTAGAATTTATTTCCTGGTGCGAGGAGTAACAGGTAAGATATCATTCGGAATCTGTGCCATTCGCATGTTTTGCCGATATTGCTGCAACGGGCTTAATAGCAAGTTTATTTGTTCGTTTTGTTTGGATTTTCTCTAATCTAATCTCTAATGTTGATCTAAGTTACGATCAACGGAAAAATCTTGTAACCAATTCGTGTGTTAATTGGCAATTAATGATCTCAACAATTAACGCACTCGCGCAAGCGCTCGTGCGTGAAAATGTCTCGATCATTAATCGCCATCATTAACACACTTGTTGGTTAAATAACTATTACATACCCGCTTTGGCTATTTAAAACATGTAATAAAACTCGTCTATAAATTCGCACACATTTAATTAAAGCGGATAAAATATGATTTTTAAAATTTTGAATTTTAATCAAAAACAGGCATTATCAGTCAAATTTATTTTGCCACACGCAGATTATGATAAATGCGTTGGAAAATAACGAACACGTAGATTCTGTTTATTAAGACTTCTCTAAAGTTTTTGTTTGTTTTTACGTAAAAACAATTCTCTCGGATTTAATGAATTAACTATTCATTGGAAATCTTCTTTCCTTCGTGAAAGATCGAAGATTGTCTAGATCAATAGTTTTGTGTCAAACCCTATTTTTGTTACTCCAGGTATGCTGCAAGGAACCCACTGTGACCCTTTATTATTTTTCTCAAACAATATTCACGCTTTTGTTTCCGAATCCAACAATAGTTTGTACGGAAATTTAAAGGTACATTATTTTTAGATGTTGTTTGCAATTTTTAAACGAATTCATTGAATTAAGAATTTTTCACAATGTTTCTAATCTTTGGATACAATTCTCGTCTCTTTCAGGACAAGTTTTGAGCGTTGTGGTTTGTTTCCAGATGGAATCCATCAATTGTTCGTATGGGAATTGAAAGGTGCATTATTTTTAGATGTTGTTTGCAATTTTTTTTTGAAACTAAATCCTTCAATGAAGAATTTTTCACAACATTTATAATCTTTCAATGCAACTCTCGTCTCTTCCAGGTTGAGTTTGGAGCGCTGTGGTTTTGTTTCCAGTTCATTGCAGGTAACTGTCAAAATATATTTCTGTTATAACTCGACGTTTGTCTTTTGCAAACATTGTGTTAGTACAGTGGTGGGGAAACTTTTTTTAAGACGGGCCATTTGTAATAACTAGACAATCGTAGCGGGCCAAAGAATAATGCTTAATCGTTAACTAATTTATGTGTTCTATAAACATATACATACCGGGTGACCCAGCGATCTGTAAAAGCCCCATAACTTATTTGCTATTTGAGATATCGACTTCTAATTTCCATAAACTGGTACCCACACCTACTCTATATATTTTAAAAATATGCATGTTTTTGTACAGGGTGTCCCAGTATAAATAACAGATCAAAGTTATGTTTTTTTAAATGGAACACCCTATATTTTATACTTTATTTTTAATCCCCTTAATAATCTGATAAAAATAGTATGAGATACTATTGGTCTATTATATACGGTTGGTCAGTTATGAGCATATTTGTGGCAAAAACATGTACACATTGAAAACATTGCAGAAGCGTTTCTAGCAAAGATAGCATCATTTTTTATACACTAGAAAATTTTCCACGTCATGAAGAATAATACACATTGACTTTGGTCTGTTTTGTTCATACTGCTATACAGGGTGTCAACATACGCAAAACAACGGATAACTATTTTTTTTTCAAATGGAACACCCTATATACGTTGCCACCAATCTATGGCATTTTTAATAAGCTTTCTAATGATATACAGTTTTTATAACAAAATATTAAGGATTCTTGAGATTTATCCATAAAAACATTTTTCTTTTGTCACCTCCTGCACATTTTTGGATTTTCAGCCAAAAGTATCCATTTTCTGAAAAAGTAATAGGAGACCAAAGTTGTAGAGCGGAAAATTTCCGATCGATATGGATCTTTTAACTTTTCAGATAATGCGTACATTGCCCGCCAGAGCGCGCAAAATCGTGACCGTATATGCATATTTTCAAATTTTTTATTCATAAATTGCACTATACTTTATTTTCCGCACCCTCTAGCGGAAAAACGGGAAATTATAGGGAAATTTAAATGACCAATATCGATTGAAAATGTTCCCCTCTACAACTCTTAATAGAAGCAATTTTTGCCCAAAATGCATAGTTTTCGCTAAAAATGCAAATTCAAAATGTTTGTATCAATTTTCGCGTTTTTGAATGGTTTTTGAATTTTCAGCGAAAACTATGCATTTAGAGCAAAAATTGCTGCTATTAAGAATTGTAGAGCGGAACATTTTCAATCGATGTAGGTCATTTGAATTATTCTAAAATTACTCGTTTTTCCGCTAGAGCGCGTGGAAAATAAAGTATAGTGCAATTAATTAATAAACAATTTGAAAAAAACGCTAAAATGCATATACGGTCACGATTTTGCGCACTCTGGCGGGCAATGCACGAATTATTGGAAAAGTCGAAAGACCGATATCGATCGAAAATTTTCCGCTCTACAACTTTGGTCTCCTATTACTTTTTCAGAAAATTGATAGTTTTGGCTGAAAATCCAAAAATGAGCAGGAGGTGACAAAAGAAAAATGTTTTTATGGATAAATCTCAAGAATCCTTAATATTTCATTATACAAATTGTACATCATTGAAAAGCTTATCAAAAATTCCATGCATTGGTGGCAAGATATACAGGGTGTTCCATTTGAAAAAAAAATAGTTATCCATTGTTTTGCGTATGTTGACACCCTGTATAGCAGTATGAACAAAAAAGAACCAAAGCCGATTTGTATTATTCTTCATGATGTGGAAAATTCTTTAGTGTATAAAAAATGACGCTAGCTTTGCTAGGAGCGCTTCTGCAATTTTTTCAATGTGTCCTTGTTTTTGTCACAAATTTGCCCATAACTAACCAACCGTCTATTATAGACCCATGGTATCTGATACTATTTTTATCAGCTTCTCAAGAGGGTTAAAAATAAAGTATAAAATATAGGGTGTTCCATTTAAAAAAAACATAACTTTGGTCTGTAATGAACACTGGGACACCCTGTATAAATACATATATATATATTTTTAAAATATGCAGAATAAGTGTGGGTACCAGTTCAAGAAAACTAGAAGTCGATATCTCAAATAGCAAATAAGTTATGGGGCTTTTACAGATCGCTGGGTCACCTGGTATATTATTACATACACTTATTATTTTAATAGTAAAAAAGCAAAAGGTAACAAAATTATAAGCACAAAATATAAAATGAACTTAGTGTAGTTCTTGATGTGAAGTATTATCACTTTATTTTCTGGTGTCATTACTTGTTGATGGTGCATAAGAAAAATGAAATTGAGACTGTTTCATCAAAATTTCATCATAGTCCGGTTCCATTTGCGAAGCAGAAATTCTTAAAACTGATGAAAGGTGCTCATCTGTAATTCTGTTTCTTAAAGAAGTTTTCCTAAGCTTCATTGTTGAAAAGATTTGTTCGCATATATAAGATGAGCCGAACATTGTCATTATCTTCATTGCATGAGTAATTAGATTTGGGAAATTATCTGGACTTAAATTTTTATAAAATTCTAGTAATGGTACTGTATGAAAAGTTTGTTTCAGGAGAGTATTACAGTTCAGTTCTATTAACTCAAGTTGAAATTTTGCATCAACTTCTTCGTAATTAACATTGAATGGGGTCGCAAAAATACTAAACTCTGGTTCCATTTTTCTAAAGTCCTGAAATCTCCTTTCAAATTCTGTAGATAGTTTTCTCAAATTAATTTCGTATTTTTTAATCTCATTGTTTGATATAGTGAATTTTAAAGATTGTATTCTTGGAAAATGAGAAAAATCAGATTTAGAGATTTGATTAGCAAATAATAATAACTGTAATTTGAAACTTTTCAGGTATTGCCAAATATCGTGAAGAAACTGATTTTTTCCTTGCAATTTGAGATTAAGTTTATTTAAGTGTACGAGGAGGTCTGTGAAAAAAGCGAAATCAGAAAGCCACGTTTCGTTTTCTAAGACGTCAAATTGATTATAAATGTCTTTATCAAGAAGAAAATTCACAATATCGTCTTTTAAATCCCAAATTCTTTCAAATACTTTTCCAGCACTTAACCGACGAACTTTTGAATAATACAGGATATCGGAATGCTCAGCATGTACTGACTCCAAAAACTGTTGAAACTGGCGATGTAATAATCCTCTGGAACGAATCATATTTACTAGTTTTACAACAATATTAAGTATATGGTCAATATCTAAAGCCGATTTACAGAGAGCATCCTGATGTATAAGGCAATGCAAAAAAACAACAACATTTTCCGGATACTTAGAATTAAATTTCCCAACAAATCCTTGATTGATTCCAACCATATTAGGAGCACCATCTGTAGTTACATTACATAGCTTGTTAATAGGTAAACGAAGTTTATCGATGCAATTTTCAAATTCACAAAATATATCGGCACCAGTCGTTGTTCCTTTCATTGACTGCAGCCCTGCAAGTTCTTCTGTAATTTCAAAGTGGGCGTTGATTCCTCTTACAAATATGAGTAACTGCGCAGTATCGCTGATATCTGTATTTTCATCCATGGTAATGGAATAAAAAATATTTTTTTGAGTTTTTGAAGTCAGTTGTTAAATTATATTTTTATCAATATTTTCAATTCTCTCGGTGATTGTTCTTCTTGAGAGAGGCAGTGACTGAAAATCCTTTTTCTTGTCAGGGCACATAATATCGCACACATCTATCATGCACTGCTTTATAAATTCACCATCTGAAAATGCTTTATTAGATTTAGCAATATTATAAGCCAACACATAACTGGCTTTCGTAGCGCATCTTTGAGAATGATTAGCTCTCTGAAATAATTGTTGTTGACTTGATAAATTTTTTATTAAATCTTTCGTTTTAATTTTTTTCACCTCTTCACTTAACGATGAGTAGGAGTGGTTTTCATGTTTGCTCTTGAAATGGCGTTGAATGTTATATTCTTTTAAAACTGCAACAGTTGTATTGCAAAGTAAGCACACAGGTTTTTCTTTAAATCAAGTAAAGAAATATTGCCACGTCCATTCTTCTTTAAAAACTCGACATTCTGAATCCACTTTTTTTTTAACATCCATTTTAGACGTTACCTACTACGGAGAACAACACACGGAAACGCAATTGACGAAAGCTTACTGCTAACTAATGCTTTTACGCGGGAGTTTGTTGAGGCACTGGGAGTTTGGGGGATTACACAAACAATTACTCGAGTCACAGCGGGTCGTTGCAGGTGACCTATACCTACCTGCGAGAGTGTCTGGAAGTTTCGAGCGAAGATGAGTCATCTGTTTAGGTCGGATGGATTTGTCCAGAATACTATTGTGTTTTGAATATCGCCGCAGGTAGTTTTTATGCGGGTCGTCACATTACGAAGTAAGAACGCGTTCAAACATTCTCACGACGGCACTCTTAAACGGGCCGGATTAAACCTTTCCGCGGGCCGTAGTTTCCCCATCACTATGTTAGTAGAATAATGTGTACTTCCCAATGATGAGTGCATTATGTAAGAAACTGTGTTTTCAATATGGCTATAAGCTTATGAAAATAAAACAAAAAAAAACCGTCGGCCGTCGTGTAAAATGGGGTGCAAAAATCGGTTAGGGAATTTATTTAGTGATCGGCCGAAACAAGGCCAATAAATACCGATTAGGGGGCGATTATGCGGGTGCAGAAGGGAACGATGCACAACAATACTCTCTCTCGCGATTTCGGTGTTCAACAGCCCATGAACGGAGATTAGAAATCGGACGATTTGTTTACTGGGGGACGACCAATAAATCGACACCGAAAATGATATTCGAAGGGAATATACGTATTTTCTTTTTTCTTCCGTTCTTCGGCGCTTTCGTTCGATCCTTTCCGTTCCACTGTTACTTACTTCTTTTATATGTAGCGGAAGTAATTGGTCGTCGTCTGCAGCGCGAATAAATCCCACAGACCATAAATAACCAACACCCAATCCGATCCCGAAATGTTTCCATCTAAAATAATAATTAACCAATATTTGTTTTGTTACTTGTCCGTTTTAGGCCCCGGGTTTCGTTATCCTATCAGTGAGGGGGGTAGGGGGGAGGCACGAAACGGGATAAAAAGGGAATGTTTAATGGGGAGCGGAGGGGCGCGTGAGCCCGTAAACCGATCCATTATCGGACTCCCGAATCACGGCCAAGCAAAAACGATATTACTCTGGATTACATCAATTAGTGGGGATTCTTTTTTTCTGTAGCACTTTTCACGCCTAATTTCCATCCTCGTTGGGAACGAGGGGGTCGTTCTTAATGGCGGTGTCGTTTCGTTGATTGAATTAGCTGAAGAAATTCCAACAGTAACGGAACAGAGTTTTAAATTTTGAAAAAATGTAATAATTTTAGTGACTTAGAAAAAATATAAAAACAATTGCCATCGACTTGAAATTTCTCAAATTTGCTTAGAATGAATGATTTAATTTTAAAATTACAAACAACATCTGAAAATAATGCACCTTTAAATCTTCATATAAACAATTGCTACATTCCATCTGAAAATAAAACCACAACGCTCCAAACTTAAAGTGGAGGAGACGAAAATTGCTGAAAGATTAGAAAAATTGTGCAAAAATTAATCATTCCAGGAATTAGTTTCAAAATTGTAAAATACACATAAAGCCGAAGTATTTTTTAATTCCTATAAAAAACAATTGAATTAACATTGCTGGAGACAAATCTAGAATGCTCTCGACTCGGAAGAGATGACAATTGGCTTCAACGAACTTTTTTAATTAGTAGGTGAAACCATAAAAAAAAGATTTATTTTTGGCGGAGGCGCAGAGTTTTTGTCAGAAATTTTACCAATTTCACATACATATATTTTTCATACTATTTAAAACACATTGAATTCACTACTTTTTACAATAGAAAATATCTTAATCGAAAAATGCGTTTAATACCTCAGCAATTTTGACTCTGAATTTGTAAAATTTTGGATTTTGGCAATTTTCATTGACTCGATGTAATTATCTCTTGATACTTTTTCAAACACAGCAAATTCGCTACATTTTGGCATTTCAATCATCAAAATCAAATACCGCGTTTGCAAGTTAAACATTTTTTTTTAATCAAAAACTCGATTTTGTTGATAATTGGGCTGGGAAAATTTCGGATTTTAGTAATTTTCTTTGTCTCGACATAAACACTATAAATTCTCCACTTTTAGCATAGAAAATATCATAATAAAAAGATGCGTTTAACACTTCAGCAATTTTTAAAAATCCAACACGATTTTTTTTACTTTCAACTAGGAAAAAACGGATTTTGGCAATTTTCGCTGACTTGGCATGAATATTTCCTAATGCTATTTTTAAACACACTAGGTTCGCTATATTTTGGCATTTGAATCTTCAAAATCAAATAACGCGTTCGGAAATTAAACAATTTTTTTAAATCAAAAACGCGATTTTATAAATGTTGATCTTGAAAAGAACGAGAATTCTCGTTACTTTGACATGAATATTTTTTTATATACTTTTTAAAACACAAAAAATTCCTTACATTTTAGCTTAAAAATTATCATAATCAACAAATGCTTTTAACATTAAAAACCGAAAACGCGAATTCCTTTTCGTTAACTCATTATGAATATCTCTTAATACTTTATAAAATAAAATAAATTCTTTACAGATTAACAAATAAATCATCACAATCAAGAAAACGTTGAATACCTAGGCAATATTTTAAAATCAAAAACGCTATTTTTACTTTCTCCGTTACGAAGTACGAGAAAGTATTGTGATCGTGATTTTTTTTTCAAAAATTTTTTTTGCGGAAATATCCGTTTTGGGGTCCCTAGATGCCATTTCAACAATTTCTGGAAAAAAAAAATTTGTGTCTGTGTGTGTGTGTGTGTGTCTGTGTGTGTGTCTGTGTGTGTGTGTGTGTGTGTGTCTGTCTGTGTGCGCTGTATCTCAAAAACTAAAACAGAAATTGATATGAAACTTTGAACATACGTCTTATTTGATAATCCGAAGAACTGAAAAGCTTTTGGTAAAATTTCGTACACCGGAAGTGGGTGTTTACCTTAACTGTTTTTTGTTTTTTGTCAATATTATCTTAAATATAAAAAATATCACAAAAAATTTAAACAACCATTAAAGACAACAAAGAAATGAATAGCTTTTACTTGAAAATATTTTCCATAAAATCATTGCTAATCGAGAAAAAAATTTATTAATTTTTTTAAATTTTTGGTTTATAATTATGAAACGATAATAGTTACAGCAATTTTATGTGAATAATAATTGTAGAGAATGCCAAAATGAACAACTTCTAAAGAATATGTTTTTTTCGAAATCTCGTTAGTTTTCGAGTAAACCTAGTTTTTGAATTTGAAGTATAATTTTTCCATCTTTCATGATTTTGACGTTTTAAACGTCAGTTTCATCCGAGTTTGCGCAACGCTCGCTGTACATTTAAAATATGATTTCAATTGAAAATAAACCTTTGAAAACGTAAATATAAAGTCGGAGAAAGTAACATGATGGCCACATCACCATTTTTTTTATTTTGAACTTGAAAAATTTCAGATTTTGGAAATTCTCATTAACTCGACATGGATATTTCTTAATATCATTTTAAATCACATTAAATTCTCCAAATTTTGGCTCACAAGTCATCATAATCGTGAAACGTGTTCAACACCTTAACAACTTTTGAAAATTTAAAACACTATTTTGTCGACTTTGAATTTTCAAAACAGATTTTGGCAACTTTCTCTGACGCGATGCGTATATTTTCTAATACTTTTTTAAACACACTAAATTCGCTACATCTTGGCATTTAAATCAAGTAACGCGTTTGGAAGTCTAGTCATTTTGAAAAATGTAAAATTTGGTAAATTTCAGATTTAGGCAATTTACGAGCGATGCCCATGCACATAAATCCTCCCCTGTGAATAAACCGAGACAATGAATAATAATGATAATAATAATCTTTATTTCCATTAGACTCAAATATTACATGGATAATATCAAAAAATGCAATGCAAATACAAACTAAAAATAAAAGTAAAATACACTAAATACATAAGCCACATAATGACAACATACTAGTGCACATAACAAAAAATAATTTTTTATTTAAATCACAAATTTCCCATAAAAAATCAAATTAACAAAAACACCGATTTGCTATGCGATGCTTCAATAGTTATTTATGCAACAAGTGAGTAAAGTAGTACTTTTTTTCACGAGTAGGAAAGGCGAGTGCGGCAATTCCTACAAGTGAAAAAAGTTGCTTTACTCTGGAGTTTCATACTAATTTTTTTCTACGTCCGTCAATAAATTCAAATTTCAATAAATTCGATAAAACCTTAATTAATTTTTATAAGTAATAATACTTTTTTTAAATGAAGAAAATAATAATCATCAAGTTTTCTTGATGAGAAACGAATGTTTGATGTTTATCGGACAATTCAAATCTCCGTCCTTCTATTTGAAATTTTTTTTTTTTTATTTCCCATAAATTGTTAATTTTCATACATAATATTAGTTCGAAAATAAAAATTCGATTTAATCATATCGTTTTTAATATCACATTGATGAGGTTATTGATTAGAACTGTGTATAACAGCGTCGATTTTTTCTTATACCAATCCGATTCGACCTTCGGATCTATGTATAAAATTTCACACTTTTATTAAATGTGAATTTTCGGCAGCTGGGTTAGCAAAAATTCAAGAAAGAATGTGTGATTGGCGCAAACGTTCCCATTGGTGCACTCAAAACTCGCCCTTAATGTCCACTTACTTAGTGAATGAGACGCGCGCATTTGTTACTCCGAATTGTAAGACCTTGGACGTGCTCCGACACGAAAATCTTCAGTACGTCGTGCACCGTTGCCGTCGCGTCGTGTTTGGGTCCGTGTGTTCGCGTCCAAGTCTTCCAGTAAAACCGCGTATCTGGATTACCTTCCCGCTTAAAACCATTCGCAAAGTGTTCATGGAAACTTGGAAATCGTGAAATCGGTGAAAATCGTGAAAAAATAAGTGCAGTTACGCGTGGATACGTCCGGATTACCTTCTGGCGTCAAACGTAAACCGAAATAGTTTAATTGTTCGAAGTAAATAAAGTGCAGGGATTATGAAAATTCGTGTCTTCGGCAAAACGTCGCGTGACGTTCGTGGAGGAATTTTATTCAAGGTAATTGAATTCGGTTTATTAATTTTGAAGGTTGTTGAAATTAGGCACTTGGTTGGTTTCACAATTTTTTACAATTTATTCCGACTAGTTTCGATTTTTACATCATTATCTAGCAATAGTACAGAAGAAAAATGTTTTTGCTAATATATTAAAATTGTACATTCCCGTAATTATTGGGGAATGATGTAAAAATCGAAGCTAGTCCGAATAAATTGTAAAAATTGTGAAACCAACCAAGTGCCTAATTTCAACAACGTTTAATATTAAAAATGTTTCACCACGTGATAAACGAGAACCAAATTCAACAAATATATTTTATTAATTAACGGGGGGATTAATTAATGGGGGAGGAATAATTAACTTCTTCCCCCTCACATTTCCTAAAGTTTAGACATACATTTTTGAACTCGCCTCAAAAAAACTACGTCTACAAAAAAAAATCAGCCCCCTAAAGTAAATCCTTATCTACTACGTTATTAATCCATTAGTAAACACAAACAAAAAATAATTCGTTTTTGATATTGATGATTTGAATGTCAAAATGCAGAGAATTTGGTGTATTTCGGAAATTCGATGTTCAAAGGCAACAAATTCGCGTTTTCGATTTCTAAAAATTGCCCAGGTGTTGACAGTAAGGCTCGTTAATACACGGATACACGTGTTCTTAGTTAGCAAGCGGTTTTTAAACGTTTAAACGGATTTTTGCGTTTAAACGGATATTTACGTTTACACGTGTATATGTTTAAACGGATTTTTTCGTTTAAATGTGTTGACGAAAATCGTATAATATAGAAACGTATAACCCACCCTGCAAATATCTGTTTCGAAGTTCGTTCGCCGTGTTTTACAATATTTCCGGTAGCGGAAAAAAATGAATAAATTATTGTTATTTGGTAGACCTTAATAAGTAAATAGTTTCTCGAAAATCGTCCGAAACGTCGGCATTCGAAGTTTGAAGGGTTCAACCCCTATAGACCAGGTGGTTCCTGTTTGAATCGAATGTGTAAAATTATTGGGAATCTTACGAAACACCGAGATATGACTTTTGGACCCCCAAATGGAGTATAAAAATATGAGGAATCATTTCTAGTTTACGGGTTGTAAACGTTTATTAAGTTAAACGTGTTGTAAACGTTTAATAGGCTAAACGTGTTTTATTCGTGACAAATAAACGGTAAACGTTTACACGTTTAAACGTTTAAACGAAAAACGGAGTAAACGTCGAGGCCTAGTTGACAGCATTTCTTGATTATCATAATTTATATGTTTAAATGTAGCGATTTTAGTTTGTTTTAAGATAGTATAAAGTAATATTCATGTCGAATCCTAAATCTGAAATCTACCAAATTTTAGATCTTACAAAATTGCTTAACTTCCAAACGCGTTACTTGATTTTATTATTTAAATGCCAAAATGTAGCGAATTTGGTGTGTTTTAAAAAATATATAAGAAAATATACGTATCGCGTCAGAGAAAGTTGCCAAACTCTGTTATTTTCCAAGTTCAAAGTCGACAAAATTGCGTTTTAGATTTTTAAAAATTGAACACGTTTCGTGATTATGATGACTTGTGAGCTAAAATTTGGAGAATTTAATGTGATTTAAAATGATATTAAGAAATATCCATGTCGAGCCAATGAGAATTTCCAAAATCTGAAATTTTTTAAGTTCAAAATAAAAATAAATAGCATAGCTTTCAGGTCTTGATAAATTTCATGCTGGAACTGTATTTGTACTCACTGTTGGTGAATTTTTGGCATCATCCATGGGGGCGGTTTCGTTCGGTAAATCCATATTAGTGTAGCTGATTAGGCAAACCTTGCCTTCTTCCGAGGTCTTGCGGTTCTTATTTGACCTGCACTTTTTTTTTCTCTTTTGATCCTTAAAATCAGAAGGTTTTACCATAATGTTGAACGCTGGTTTAAATGCATGTACTCGGCCAGAGTGTCTGTACTCAAAAGAATTTTATTTATTTTATTCAATTTTGACGTTTTAGATATTATCTTATTCTTGTAACCACTAAATAGTTGTTTATATGAAAAGGTGAAACCATTTTTTTAAGTCAATAACTAGTGAGTTGAAAACTTTTTAGTTCATTTCGTGTTTCAAACTTCTATTTATCACCTAAATTTAATAGTACAAAGTATGACTTTATCTCCGCTGTCAATGACGACGGATTTTTTTGATTTTAAAAAAATGCGAAGGTATTGAACATTTTTTTTTTGATAGTGATGTTTTTTTTGATAGTGATGATTTATTTGTTAAAATGTGGAGAATTTATTTTATTTTAAAAACTATTAAGAGATGTTTATAATGAGTTAACGAAAACTGTCAAAATCCTCCAAATTCGCGTTTTCGTTTTTAAAAATTGCTGAGGTGTTAAAAGCATTTTTTGATTGTGATAATTTATACGCTAAAATGTGAAGAATTTATTGTGTTTTAAAAAAAGTGTAAAAAAATATCCATGCCAAAGTAACGAGAATTCTCAAAATCTGAAATTTTTCAAGATCAACATCCACAAAATCGAGTTTTTGATTTTGAAAAATTGCTTAATTTCCGAACGCGTTATTTGATTGTAAAGAGTCAAATGCCAAAATATAGCGAACCTAGTGTATATTAGGAAATATTAATGCCGAGTCATCGAAAATTGCCAAAATCCGTTATTTACTTTCTCCGTTACGAAGTACGAGAAAGTATTCTGATCGTGATTTTTTTTTCAAAAAAATTTTTTACGGAAATATTCGTTTTGGGGTCCCTAGATGCCGTTTCAACAATTTCTGGAAAAAAAATGTGTCTGTGTGTGTGTGTATCTATGTGTGTGTGTGTTTGTGTGTCTGTGCGCGCTGTATCTCAAAAACTAATAAAGCAATTAATATGAATATAAGTCTTATTTGATAATCTGAAGAACTGAAAAGCTTTTGGTAAAATTTCGTACAGAAATTTCGGAAGTGGTTGTTTACCTTAACTGTTTTTTGTTTTTTGTCAATATTTCCTTAAATATGAAAAATATTACAAAAATATTTAAACAAATATTGAAGACAACAAAGAAATGAGCTTATTTCGTTTAAAAACATTTTTTATAAAATCATTGTTATTCCAGAAAAAAAATTATTATTATTTTTTCATTTTTGACTTATAATTATGAAACGATAAGAGTTACAGTAAATTTATGTTTATAATAATTGTAGAGAATGCCAAAGTGAACAACTTATAAAGAATAAGTTTTTTTCGAAATCTCTTTAGTTTTTGAGTAAACTGAGTTTTTGAATTTGAAGTATGATTTTTCCATCTTTTATAATTTTGACGTTTTAAACGTCAGTTTCATCCGAGTCTACAAAACGCTCGATGAACATTTAAAATATGATTTCAATTGAAAATAAACCATGAAAGCGTAAATATAAATGATATTATCTAGTCGGAGAAAGTAACATGATGGCCACATCACCATTTTTTTTCTTGTTGAAAGTAAATTTAAAAAAATTGCCGAGGTCTTAAACGCACGTTTTTATTATGATATTTTCTATGCTTAATAGTGGAGAATTTAAGAGTGTTTTAAATGGTATTAAATATATTCACGTCGAGACGAAGAAAATTACTAAAATCCGAAATTTTTCCAGCTTAAAATCAACAAAATCAAGTTTTTGATTAAAAAAAAAATGTTTAACTTGCAAACGCGGTATTTGATTTTGATGATTTAAACGCCAAAATGTAGCGGATTTAGTGTGTTTGAAAAAAAGTATTAAGAGATAATTCCACCGAGTAAATGAAAATTGCCAAAATCCAAAATTTTACAAATTCAAAGGGGGCGGCCCGTTGGTGTAGTGGGTAGAGGCGTGCGCTTGTGCCGGTTGCACGGCGGCCGTGTGGGTTTGAATGACTGGAACTCGATGTGACTGAATGCCTAAGTCAAAAAAAAACAAATTCTTCAATTTTTAAAAATTGCTGATGTGTTTAACGCATATTTTGGTTATGATATTTTTTATTGTAAAAATTGTTTTAAATAGTATGAAAAGTATATGTATGTGAAGTTGGTAACATTTCTGGCAATAACTCGGCGCCTCAAAATTTTATGGTTTCACCTACAAATTTAAAAAAGCCCATGCAATTAATAGATTAGTACAGTAGGTTATATTCTTAAAACATATAATTATACGTTTATCTTTATTAGATAATTATAGAACAATATTCTCATGCTGCAAAATGGTCAATGCTTAGTAGTTATAGGTGGTAATCCCCGATTTTCTCGATTGCAGTCGTTAGCTATGGTTGCTATTGTTACAATAAAATAAAGAATTATTCACTTGGGATATGTACTTTTTGTCGTTTTAGCCCTACATTTAGTTGTTTTCGAAAATGCCTACCTTAAAAATGGTTATTGCTGGACCGACGAGAAGTTAGCCATAAAAATTCCTGCCATAGATTTCCCGGCGCAACCACCAATTCGGTGCGATTTTTAAATTTTATTTGTGTAGTGCCTTTCTGTGGGTGTATTTAGCAACTACAAACTGTCAAAAGGCCATGAAAATTAAAACGAAAAAACACAAATTATCTAACAGCTCATTAATTCACGGGTGGCGTTTAAAAGAATCGTAACTCAAAAAGGGCATTGCAAAAAAGAATATTTTATTTTCGCAATGCCTTTCTGCAAGTACACTTAACAATTACAAATCGTCAAAAAACCGTGATGAATTTTTCTTATATTTTTTATTTAACATTAATAGAAAATCCTGGCTGGCCCACAAAACAACAAGGGCATTGCAAAAAAAAAATTTGCAATGGCTTTCTGCAAGTACAGTTAACAATTACAAATCGTCAAAAAACCGTGATGAACTTTTCTTATATTTTTTATTTAACATTAATAGAAAATCCTGGCTGGCCCATAAAACAACAAGGGCATAGCAAAAAAAAGAAATTTTATTTTCGCAATGCCTTTCTGCAAGTACAGTTAACAATTACAAATCGTCAAAAAACCGTGATGAACTTTTCTTATATTTTTATTTAACATTAACAGAAAATTCTGGCTGGCCCATAAAACAAGGGCATCGCAAAAAAAATATTTTCGCAATGCCTTTCTTCAACGATTTGTAATTGTTAACTGTGTTTACTGAAATTAATGACTGGAATTTTTATGGCTAACTTCTCGTCATTATTGCTGGGTAGTTACAGGTGGAAATCCCAATTGTTTTCTCGACTGTAGTTAGATGGTGCTGAAAAGTGTTTTGTGGAAATCTGGAAACCGAAAATAGTTGTTTACTTTAAGGGATGTATTGCTAACTCTTGATATTTTGTTAAATATCAATTATATTGAAAAAAAAATCGCACGCAAAGAACTCAGTGATTGAATAAAATGGATGTTGTAACAAAAGGGATTTCACTTTCTTATTAAACAATTTATAACTTGCATACAACATGGATCACTGAGGCAGGAAATAATGTCAAATCAAATCAAATCAAATTTATTTACGTTGCTACTGTTTTAAATGCACATACACCATTGTTAGTAGTTGTATACGTCAGCTTACATTAAAATACAAATAATCGAAGACAATCCCTATTCTAAAATATAAACAATCGAGAACAATCCCTACTCTAAAATATAATTGTTATATGTTAAAAAATCCTACGCAAATATAATATGTAATAAAACAATTAGATGTGGATTCGTCCATATTATTTAAAAATGAAATGAACAGCAGTGGACCTAGAGCACGACCCTGAGGAACACCTGCAGCGACACTATTTGTCTCGGATAATAGTGTATCATCGTTTACGGAAAATTTAACCCTTTGAGATCGGCCATCTAAATATGAGATCAGCCAGTTAAGTGCTGGGCCTCTGTCCAGAAGAATTATGTCAAATGCTCGTGTTGGGTCGAATTAGACATATGCTAGGATGTTGTGTGTAACATTCATTGTATTATTTCTATCGCAATCTTACGCGTACTGGAATTTACCAATTTGCACTCGTTTTAAGCTCGGCGTTTTCATTTATAGTTGGTTGAATATTAATTGAAATTTTAAATTTGAAAACGAGAAATGCAGACTAGTGGGTGGGGCAGGGTGTGAAGTGTGCGTTGTGCAATTAATATGAATTAGTAAAGGGTTTGTTCCAGCATGCCGCACAAGTAACATTAATTTAGATTGAATGCCCCCCGGCGCAGACTACCGACTATGCAATGATTAAAGTTCCCTATCAATCACGCATGATTGTTTACCGCCCTTTTGAATTTTTCATGTCCATGTCTCTGTGTGTGTGTACATGTGTGCATGTGTACGTGTGTGTGTGTGTGCAGTTGGAGATCGCGAAATAAACGTGGATTTATGTCATCCGAATACAAACGGTCCCAGTGTACACTTTAGTAATATGAGATTTATTTGATCAATGTAATGGGATGTTCAAAGATATTTCCGGCACCACGTTTTAACAAAATAGTTGAAATTAATTACCTTAAGTGTTTCAACCAATTAATTTTAGTATTAATTTAAACCATACCCTAACGAATGCTGCTATATTCGAGACAACAAAAAAAATATTGAATGTGGCGAAGAAAAACACTTGTTATATTTCATGATTTTATGCTTCAATCTTTACAGATCATTATCAAAGGTTATATAATGATCTGTAAAGATCGAAACACGTGTCAGGAAACTGAAAATAAAGCAAGTGCTTTTCTTCACCATATTTATATATCCGGTTCCATCAAGAAAGTAGCGCAACTAGCATTAACTATATAAAAAAATATTCACCACAATAAAAATATGGCGAGCACATGACGTAATTTTTAAGTTCCTGGCGCATCCATCATAAGATTAATTCATAAATGTGCTCATTTTAGTTATCTGTAATGCGATGGTAGCGAGTTTTATAAACCAGCTCGTTTGGTAAGCGTTAATTATGCTATATTTGTGTACTGAAAAATATTTAATTACCTAAACACACCTTATTAGCCTATAATAAAGAAAATATAGGAAATATCAACGGGTGTGAAGTTAGCAATAGATTTCAGCAATAGATTTTAAAATGAATTATTTCCTGTAAATTCACTTTGGAAAAATTAAAAAAATCATACTAATCAGTTGTCACAACGTCACCCCTGATTTTCAACCCCATAATTATTTGGCACACATCTAATAACATGTAACTATTTTCAAAGTTCGCATATCGCAAAAATATGAGCACATGAATAGTTTCCCCATTAACCATACTAACTTATAAAAAAATAAAATTCGGATCACCGTCCCCCGAATACTATGAAAATAATTAATTTCCACCCTCGCGCCTCGAATTCGCGCAGAGTTCCTACAAATGGAAAATTTCTATAAGTTCGAATACCGCGTATTAGAGAATATATAGGCAATATGACTCTTTTTGTGATCTGCTTCACAGGGTCCGACTCAGTGAAAAGAGACGACTCAGAGAGTCAGCTTATAACTCCGCTGAATAAATGACATGACAAGAAAATTTATTTGAAAAAGTAAAAATTACAGCTGAAGAGATGATAGAAAGGTTCCTCCCTTTCTAAATTTCTCCAATATGCATCTTTACATGTTTTTAAAGAGTAGACTCATTGTAAAAACATCTCTGGCATTCAGGGAAGAGTTAAAAAAAAGGTCCTCACTTTTCAAATTACCTGTAAATAAAGAGAAACAAATCTTTTGGAAATCTTTAGAACTATACATTCTGCACGGAGTTATAACTCAAAATGACCTTCAGATTTTCAACCGAGTCACTTGACTACCCGACTCAAGTCAGTCAACTCTTAGCCATCTCTAATCTTTATTACTTTTTATTTATTTAATAAAGACTATATGTAATTATTATTTGTCTAGACTACTTGTTTCATCCATTATAACTGGATTTAAGCTGTCGGTTGCAGAATGAATATTTGTTGTATTTTTTCTATTTTCCAATCTTATTTGTACATGCTCATTTTGCTAGCACCATCTTAAAATCCTCATTTCTTTAAATGACCATTTACTCATACGCCGGGCTGACCTTGGACGCATTGTCTTCTTTCGAAGATCATATTTACGATGTCGAAAGCAATGATAGTAAAGACAATATTGTAGAACTAGATCCAGATTCCAACAAGCAAATCTTGAATATTGAGGAAGATATAACACCCGAAATTATAGATGGGACAGGTGAAGAAGATAACATTAATGCAATTTTGCAATCAATGTACAATAATCCTGTAACAGTTACTTGCATTTTACCCTTAAACACCATCAACTCATACCCCACCTCTCTAGGAGCAAATGGCGGTTATAAAATATTTGAAGGTTACTTCTGTATCAAAATAAAAGAAATGAGTTTAATTTATAATTATGCTACGAAGAAATTTGATCAAAGTAGTGTCTATCAATTTTATTTTAGCGAAAAATTGAAAATTGTAAATAATACTTGCGTGTTTAATGTACGGTCCTGCAATTACTTGAAGCAGAGTATTATTATTTACGGATATTGTGGACATTTCCAATGCAAAAAATTCAAATTGATTTGCAAAATAAATAAAGAATTCGACGTAAGTGTTTATAGCACTTCCTTGAATTATTTTCATGCCGATAATTTAACACGTCAAGTTAGAGGAATGGGAAGAATGATGCTTGGTAATTCATTAAAATGTACAACAGCTCTTAATGTTAGAATGAATAATATAAAAAAAGTGCAGTAAAAATTTAGACAAAACTGTTGTTAAAAAAATAAATTTGAAACGCGTCAAACAGTGCCATATTGGACTTTGAAAGTTTGCTATATTATATGCATAGTTCGGGTGGACCCCAGAAAAAAAAATCATTAAAAAGTTATAAACAATTTTACCCAAAATCGTTTAAGTAGACTCTTATCTACACGTTGTTGTTAAAAAATTAAAGTTAAAACGCGTCAAACAGTGCCATATTGGACTTTGAAAGTTTGCTATATTATCTATTTCGTTTGGGTGGACCCGAGAAAAAAAAATCATAAAAAAGTTAAAAACAATTTTACCGAAAATTTCATACGCTAAATTGTTTAAGTAGACTCTTATCTACACGTCGTTGTTAAAAAATTAAATTTAAAACGCGTCAAACAGTGCCTTATTGGACTTTGAAAGTTTGCTATATTATCTATTTAGTTTGGGTGGACCCGAGAAAAAAAAATCATAAAAAAGTTATAAACAATTTTACCGAAAATTTCATACGCTAAATTGTTTAAGTAGACTCTTATCTACACGTTGTTGTTAAAAAATTAAATTTAAAACGCGTCAAACAGTGCCATATTGGACTTTGAAAGTTTGCTATATTATCTATTTCGTTTGGGTGGACCCGAGAAAAAAAATTCATAAAAAAGTTATAAACAATTTTACCGAAAATTTCATGCATTCAATTGTTTAAGAAAACTCTTATCTACACGTTGTTGTTAAAAAATTAAATTTAAAACGCGTCAAACAGTGCCATATTGGACTTTAAAATTTTGCTATATTATATGTATAGTTCGGGTGGACCCGAGAAAAAAAATTCATAAAAAAGTTATAAACAATTTTACCGAAAATTTCATACGCTAAATTGTTTAAGTAGACTCTTATCTACACGTTGTTGTTAAAAAATTAAATTTAAAACGCGTCAAACAGTGCCATATTGGACTTTGAAAGTTTGCTATATTATCTATTTCGTTTGGGTGGACCCGAGAAAAAAAATTCATAAAAAAGTTATAAACAATTTTACCCTAAATTTCATGCGTTAAATCGTTTAAGTAGACTCTTATCTACACGTTGTTGTTAAAAAATTAAATTTAAAACGTGTCAAACAGTGCCATATTGGACTTTAAAAGTTTGCCATATTATCTATTTAGTTTGGGTGGACCCGAGAAAAAAAATTCATAAAAAAGTTATAAACAATTTTACCCTAAATTTCATGCGTTAAATCGTTTAAGTAGACTCTTATCTACACGTTGTTGTTAAAAAATTAAATTTAAAACGTGTCAAACAGTGCCATAGTGGACTTTAAAATTTTGCTATATTATATGTATAGTTCGGGTGGACCCGAGAAAAAAAATTCATAAAAAAGTTATAAACAATTTTACCCTAAATTTCATGCGTTAAATCGTTTAAGTAGACTCTTATCTACACGTTGTTGTTAAAAAATTAAATTTAAAACGCGTCAAACAGTGCCATATTGGACTTTAAAAGTTTGCTATATTAAATGTATAGTTCGGGTGGACACGAGAAAAAAAATTCATTTAAAAGTTATAAACAATTTTACCCAAAATTTAATGCGTTAAATCGTTTAAGTAGACTCTTATCTACACGTTGTTGTTAAAAAATTTAATTTAAAACGCGTCAAACAGTGCCATATTGGACTTTGAAAGTTTGCTATTTTATCTATTTAGTTTGGGTGGACCCGAGAAAAAAACTTCATAAAAAAGTTATAAACAATTTTACCGAAAATTTCATGCGTTAAATTGTTTAAGTAGACTCTTATCTACACGTTGTTGTTAAAAAATTAAAATTAAAACGCGTCAAACAGTGCCATATTGGACTTTGAATTCTTATCATTTTAAAAAGAGAGTTCCCGTGGACTTTCAAATAATTGAAATTGTGAATTGATTGTACATCTATAGGCTAATGTTAATTACATTCTCAGCGTTTGATTTATTATAAATCATTAAAATTGAAGAAATTTTTATTAGGTGGTGGATGTGCCAGGAAATCCGTGGCTGAAAAATCCGTGTCTATCTTCACATCGGTACAAACGTGTACGAATTATATTAAAGGAAATCATTGCTTCGCTATATTTAATTAGAGATTTTACAGTTTTAAAGGCAAATGTAACCAGTTTCTTTTATATAATTTTAAGTAAATATGAAAGCGAAAGTTTTCATGTGCATTTCAATAGTTTCCTCAAAACAGAAACCACATGTGAAGTAGGCAACCAAGAATATGACAGCAATCAGGATATAGAGTATCATACATTTTATGAAGGTAATAGTTTTTATCAATATTTTTACCAAAACTATAAACATATTGCAAAAGAAAAAGTTGAAAAAGTTTTTGCATAAAAACGTATATTTTTCCAATGCGTTTGCTACTTTATTCCTGAAGCATTATATTCCATTTATACCCATGTGGAGTTTATTTTTCGAAATTAAAAATAATGCGCTTGTTGAAAATTGGTTTGGGGTAGTTAAAAACAATATTTTATTAGGCCAGTTGCATGATAAATCGTCAAGATTTATCAGAAAAGTGTGAAATTATACAATTAATGAATATTGTGAATTAATTTACAATATAAAAAGAAATCGGTGTGATCCTAAGAGAAGATATGAAAAAACTGATGTAGAAGAATCTTGGAATTGTGTAGAAAACAATCAAGAGATACAATGCCAACAATACCTATTGTTGTGAAATTTGTGTTACTAGTTCAAAATTTGTCGAAATTTGCGAATTATGTTTTATTCTTAATAAGTCTCGAAAATAATTCATGGATTCTTGAAGTAGATTAGGCAAAAACATTCCCTCGTGTCAACGAATTCTGACCGTTCTTTTTATTACTATAGTACGTTATTGGTCAAATCAAAGACACCCTTTTTTGTTCAATTCTTGGGGATTAAATTAAATTCTTGGTGTGGTCCTAAACTTCTTTAAACACAAAAGAAAAACAAACCCTTTTGAACACTAACATCAGTTTTTTAGCAATAAAACACTTTTCTTTCATTATTTCCCCTGTGTTCCGCTAGCGGTGACACGAATTCATTTTTTTTTTATTAGTTAATGTGTTTATATTTTTTATAGAAATTTTCCATTTGTTGGGACTCTGCGAGAATTCGAGGCGCGAGGGTGGAAATTAATTATTTTCATAATGTTCGGGGGGCGGTGATCCGAATTTTATTTTTTTATAAGTTAGTATGGTTAATGTGGAAACTATTCATGTGCTCATATTTTTTATGGCGATATGCGAACTTTGAAAATAGTTACATGTTATTAGATGTGTGCCAAATAATTATGGGGTTGAAAATTAGGGATGGCGTTGTGACAACTGATTAATATGATAGTGCTTTAGTTGCCATTTGAGGTTTTTTAATTTTTCTAAAGTGAATTAAGAGGAAATAACTCATTTTAAAATCTATTGCTGAAATCTATTGCTAACTTCATACCCGTGAAATATCAATCATCCAAATCTGAATTAAGATTATTAAACAAATATTTCACTAGTTAAAATGCCCAAAAATGATATCACCTGAAATTGTATAATTATTTCTTCATTACATCTAAAGCAATTTGTAATTGAAAAAACAAGTTGAGGATTATAGAAAAAAATTAACTGAGACTTATTGTTATTTATTATAGATTCATTATCTACCTGTCAAATCTTAAATATGATTTGAAACAACGCTGCAGGACACATTATAATAATAATAGAAAACTCTCTTAACCTCTTTAGGGATAAATTAATTTAAAAACTTTAAAATCTTTTAGAAAAGTTGGACTGAACAGTAGATAGTGGCAAGGAAATGCAGACCCGCGGGGATTTTACAAGATGAGATGGCAGCAATGCATTAATTCTTATTCGTTTAGATTTTATGACGCATTTTTGAAACGTGCACAAATGTGCTTCTGCCGCTAAAGACGTTAATATGTAATTGAAACAAAAGTTGAATTTATATTAAATTGAATGTGACAGCAGAAGGGAATAAAAAAAAAACCGTGTCGGTACGTTACATTTTTTAGGGTAACATTTTATTATACAATAAAAGAATCTAAACCCATTCGGGAGAGCGTGATCTCCGGAACCGCAAGAACCGCGAACGTGGGGCGAAGCAGGGAGGAGTATTAAAGATGAATATGCCGCGCTATAAAAGTCAATAGTATTTAGTGTCGGTGCGGCCTCACTGAAACCATTTCCCGGCCTTGTAATACGTAATGACTTTTATGCATGGCCTTGTTTTATGTCTTATGTCCCCGTGTGGGAGAGAGAAGGAGATATAGACGGAACGTGCTCATTCCCAATGTTCCTAGACATATTTATAACGGCCTTTCCTTATACCCTCCCTGCACTTATACCCCGTACGTATACGTCTCCGTTAATAACGATGAGAATTTCCATAAAAGTAAAGGGGCTCCCCGGTGCACCGGAAGGAGAGAGGCGAATATCTCATGCAATTATTTGGCTTCACTAACTCGATGCACGTGAGTATTAAATGGTATTACGACGACGGTGTAATGGAATGGGTAACACTCGCGAAAACTCCTTGTAATAACACCCCATTATTCACTTCAAGTGGATCTATTTATCAGACGTTGAAACACGGAATGTTTCTACTTCAAATAATTTCATACAGATGCTTTTTAATGCGATTAATTTTACACGATTCATCTACTCCTGCTATTTATAACGAATATTTATTCACTTAAAAACCAGAAATATTACCGCTTATAAATAATATGGAACGGTTTTCAGAAGTAAATATATGGTGGATATGATAAATTCCACTTTATTAAAAGTGATGTTTCAATTTCAATTTTTAATTATATATTTATATTTGTTAATAGGGGAATATATTAGCAATTTACTCTACGACTAAATCTAAAGCTTCGTTTGGCAAGTTTTTTTCTAGTTAGCTTCCTCTTGCTGGTAATTATTGAATCCGAACATAACAGAAATAAATGAAAAATATCCTCATTGGAATTTTAGCGACTACATTTTCTGGAATAATGCTCACGGAAATTTTTAAAACTCTTATTACAATAGGAAAAAAGCATAGGATATTATATTTGAATAAAAGCCCGCAATTTCGTTAATTTTAGGGAATATTCTCGAAATGTTGTACTTACTAAAAATATTAAAAGTCAAAAGGTAATAAACAATGGTTTCCTAGATACTAGATGAATATGGCTAACTTTATAAGTTAAAAGAATTGTTCTATTTTGTTTATTTACTTAAAAAAATCGATCCAAACGAAAAAATGTATTTTGCATTCGGCGTGTTTCTGACTTATAACTTCTAGGATTTTGCAACAATAGCAATAAAAAATAGTTGCTTAGACTCTAGAGGAATGTGGACAACTTTATAAGTGAAAAGAATTGTTCTATTTTGTGTATTTACCTGAAAAAAATCAATCCAAACGAAAAAATGGCGATGTGGCCATCATGTTACTTTCTCCGACTTGATGGTATCATTTATATTTACGCTTCCATGGTTTATTTTCAATTTAAATCATATTTTAAGTGTGCATCGAACGTTTCGTAGACTCGGATAAAACTAACGTTCAAACGTCAAAATTATGAAAGATGGAAAAATGTACTTCAAATTCAAAAACTCAGTTTACGCAAAAACTAAAGAGATTTCGAAAAAAACGTATTTTTCATAAATTGTTCATTTTGGCATTCTCTACAATTATTATTAACATAAATTTGCTGTAACTATTAGTGTTTCATAATTGTATACCAAATTAATAATTTTTTTTCTCGAATGACAATGATTTTATGAAAAATATTTTCAAACCAGAGATGTTCATTTCTTTGTTATCTTTAATATTTGCTTAAATATTTTTGTGATATTTTTCGTATTTAAGAAAATATTGGGAAAAAACAAAAAACAGTTAAGGTAAACACTCACGAAAATTTTACCAAAAGCTTTTCAGTTTTTCGGATTATTAAATAAGACGTATGTTCAAAGTTTCATATCAATTGCTCTGTTAATTTTTGAGAAACAGCGCACACAGCCACACACACACACACACACACACATACACACACACACACAGACACACACACACAAAACACAATTTTTTTTTCCAGAAATTGTTGAAATGGCATCTAGGGACCCCAAAACGGATATTTCCGTAAAAAAAATTTTTGAAAAAAAAATCACGATCACAATACTTTCTCGTACTTCGTAACGGAGAAAGTAAAAATGGATTTTGCATGATCGTACATTCGGCGTCTTTCTGACTTATGACTTCTAAAATATTGCAACAATTGCAATAAACAGTGGTTGCTTAGATACAAGATGAACGTGGCTAACTTCATATGTCAAAAGAATTGTTCTATTTTGTGTATTTACCTGAAAAAAATCAATCAAAACGAAAAAATGCATTTTGCATGATCATGCATTCGGTGTGTTTCTGACTTATAACTTCAAGGTTTTTGCATCAATAGCAATAAACAATAGTTGCTTAGATACTAAATGAGTGTGGCTAACTTCATATGTCAAAAGAATTGTTCTATTTTGTTTATTTACCTAAAAAAAATCGATCCAAACGAAAATATGTATTTGGCATGATCGTGCATTCGCCGTGTTTCTGATTTATAACTTCAAGGATATTGCAACATTAGCAATAGACAATAGTTGCTTAGATACTAGATGAATGTGGCTAACTTCATATGTCGAAAGAATTGTTCTATTTTGTTTATTATCCTGAAAAAATCGATCCAAACCAAAAAATGTATTTTACATGATCGTGCATTTAGCGTGTTTCTGACTTGTAACTTAAAGGATATTGCAAAAATTGCAATAAACAATAGTGTCTTAGATATTAGATGAATGTGGCTAACTTGATATGTCAAAAGAGTTGTTCTATTTAGTGTATTTACCTGAAAAAAATCGATCCAAACAAAAAATGCATTTTGCATCATCGTGCATTCGGCGTGTTTCTGACTTATAACTTTTAGGATTTTGCAAAAATGGCAATAAACAATAGTTGCTTAGATAATAGATGAATGTGGCTAACTTTATATGTCAAAAGAATTTTTCTGTTTTGTTTATTTAACTGAAAAAAATCGATCCAAACAAAAAAATGCATTTTGCATCATCGTGCATTCGGCGTGTTTCTGACTTATAACTTCTAGGATATTGCAACAATAGCAATAAACGATGGTTGCTTAGATACTAGATGGATGTGGCTAACTTCATATGTCAAAATTATTTTTCTATTTTGTCTATTTACCTAAAAAACTCGATCCAAACGAAAAAAATGCTTTTAGCATGATCGTGCATTCGGCGTCTTTCTGACTTATAACTTCTAGGATTTTACAACAATTGCAATAAACAATGGCTGTTTAGATACTAGATAAATTTGGCTAACTTCATATTTCAAAATAATTGTTAAATTTTGTTTATTTACCTGAAAAAGGTCGAGCCAAACGAAAAATTATATTTTCTATGATCGTGCATTCGGCGTGTTTCTGACTTATAACTCCAAGGATATTGCAACAATTGCAATAAACAACAGTTGCTTAAATACTTGATAAATGTGGCTAACTTCATATGTCAATTTGTTCTATTTTGTTTATTGACGCAGTAAAATCAACCCAAACCAATGATCGTTGATTTTTTTATTTTTACCATGTGTTTCTGTTTCAGTCGGCGGACCGCATTCTACAATCCAACCAATGGTGAGTCCCACAATCTAAGCACATGAACCGGAAACAAACACCATCATGCTCAAGGACATTCCATTGGCCAGGTACATCCGCGAAGATCGTGCCTAATTGGTTGCCACTCTTCAATAATTTTGAATGGTTTTTCACCATTTCAACTTTTCAGAGTAATAAACTAATTCTATTTCTAAGCCGCCCGCCATTTTGAGTACGCCATTTAAAATTTAAAAATTCTGATATCAGAATTATAATCAGCAACCCCGAAAACCCAATGGTGCACATTTCTAGAGCGATAAACTTATTCTTTTTAAAAAACGTCCGCCATTTTGAATGTGATCATTCTGATACAAATTTCATTATCAGCGACCCCAAAAACCCAATAATACCGATTATCAAATTAATGTAATCACTGTTTTCTTCTTCATTTTAAAATAAATGTTTATGGTTTTATTTATTCTATACGATTTCAGCAGCTACCCTATTTTTTGAGATATGAAATCATCGGCACTTTTTTTGATCACCCTGTATATTTTTACCTTTTCAAATAGATACTTTTTCAACAATTTCAATGATGAAGGGATGTTTGGGTAATTTATCTGTACACCCTAAAATAGGCTTTACTGTTATTGATGTTACTGTAAAATTGTTGTAATTTTAATGGATATACAATGTTATTGGTGAAATTTAAAGCATGAAAATAACTAGTGCATGGTATAAGATTTGTTTGCATCTGGCTTGGTTTGCGAAAATGGTGTTTCACTTTGAAATCATTCTCTTCGGATATCGGCGTCGACGTCGGAAGAGAGGAAAGTGAGAGCGCGGTATCGGTTTTGTGGAGGTATTTCTGGTGAATGATAACAAGCTCGAGCACGCTAGATACACTTTTCCTTTTCTAATTGTTTCTTCGTTTGTTTTGTAATGCGTGCTAGTCAGATTTATATGATTATCTTACATAATACTCGATTTTAATTTTGCATGGAAAACTTTATGATAAAGTTCGCTTGTTCGAACGCTAATTCTCGGTTGGTGAAAAAGGGTATACATTTTTTTGCGTGAAAATAATTATCCTACACGCTTTTCCTGACATTTAAAATGGCTATGAACTTTTTCAGAATTTTCTGGGACCCAAAATTTTTCCTCATTTTTTCCCGACTGGTGTGAAAAATGGCCGAAGATCATGAAATAGCGAAATAACTTGAAATATACACCAAATGTTTAAAAAAGAAAGCGGAAAACGCAGTTAAATTTTCAGCCCAATCGTACTTGTAGTTTTCTTACTGCCCGCGCCGAGAACTGGCACTCGAAAATTGTTGTTGGTCGATTTTGGGAATTTTTTGGCGCGATCTTACCAAACAGATAATGAATATATTACACAGGTTTGTAGCTGCATTATTGTAGAATCTAATACTTCTATTCGTTCCGTGACTGAATGGCGAAAGTCTAAGTCAAAAAAAATAAATAAATAAAAAAAGAAAAAGAAGTGGTGACCATGAGTCCATTTAAATCTGTGCATACTAACATTGAATTATATATTAGTGCCGTTGCCTGTGAGACGCCACCGCCCGCTGTACGAATCCCGATGGGGGTGGAAATTAAAAGCATTAATGTATCGTCGGCGACGATAACTCAGACCTTGTCGCCTCGCCATTCTCGCCATTATGCCCACACGAGAATCGCGCGAACCGTCGTTGTTCGAGATCACAATCTGCAAAATGTAGTACGAAACCGTGTCATTATATAATCATTAAGGCGTCCCCCCGACAAAGGGACATTATTGACGGCCCTATGCAAACATTTGCAGCACCCCCCACCCCCTCCCGACTTTACCCCTACGTTTATCGTCACCGACCAATACCGCATCAATTAATTACAGGTATTATCTTAAATTTTAATGCTCCAAGACCACCTCCTGAATTATGGTGCAATAAATGCTTACTAAGGCCGATTGTAATCGGAAAGGAACAATAGACGATTAAAATTTGTACATCGCGAACGGGACGCTTAAAGCTGCATAAGAAACTGACACCGAGAACAATGTGTTTTAAGATAAATTTTTAATTACAGCTATAAATTTATTAAGTAGTATATTTTTGTATAACAGTTTTACATTTTTACGAAATTTTAAAATATTTTAATGAGTGAGTTGTAAATAATTAGCATGCACAGATTTAAATGGACTCATGGTCACCACTTATTTTTTTTTCTATTTTTTTTTTGGTTTACGATCATGGGATCAAAATTTTTAAATATTTTATTGACTGTGACTGTGTATCTCAAAATCTAATAGAGCAATTGATATGAAACTTTGAACATCAGTCTTATTTGATAATCTGAAGAACTGAAAAGCTTTTGGCAAAATTTCGTACACCGGAAGTGGGTGTTTACCTCAACTGTTTTTTGTTTTTTGCCAATATTTTCTTAAATATGAAAAATATTACAAAAACATTTAAACAAACTTTGAAGACAACAAAGACATGAACATTTTTTGCTTGAAAACATTTTTCATAAAATCATTTTTATTCGAGAAAAAAATTTATTATTATTTTTTTAATTTTGGTTTATAATTATAAAACACTAATAGTTACAGCAAATTTATGTTAATAATAATTGTAGAGAATGCTCAAATGAACAACTTCAGTTTTGGAGTAAACTGAGTTTTTGAATTTGAAGTATAATTTTTCCATCTTTCATAATTTTGACGTTTTAAACGTCAGTTTCATCCGAGTTTACACAACGCTCGATGTGCATTCACAATATGATTTCAATTGAAAATAAACCATGAAAACGTAAATATAAATGGCTATGATACGATCAAGTCGGAGAAAGTAACATGATGGCCACATCACCATTTTTTTGGTATAAAATACTAGTTTAACCACGATAACAATAACAGAACATTGTGATCTCTTTTGTAAGGATTTATTTGTTTTGTTTGGAGTATTTAAATAATAAAAAAAAATATTGAAATAATTAAATTCAATGTCAATAAAGTTATTATTATTAATATCATTAGTTGAAACAGTTCATTTTTTTAAACATTAAACATTACATTAAGGGTTGTTATTATACATAATATCTACAAAACTATTTTTTTTAAACCACCGATAAGAAATTGAGCGGGTAATAAAGATCATTTATTAAAAAATATATATGTTGGCCCTCAACGTTAATAAATCACCTGCAAGGTCAAAACCTTGACCATCCCTAACATCATTTGTGGAGCGGCGAGACATTTTTCTCAAAATAAAGAAAAAAATAAAAATAGCGGGAAACTTATCCAACTGTGGAACAAAAAAAATAATGTGCACGTGGATGAAAAACTTTAAAGCGGACTTGTTTAAAAAGTAATTTTAACAGAGACGGCTTATCTTGGACGCAGAATTGCGTCAGATTTTAAAGCCGCCTTTTATGGCCTATATATCTCGGAGCCATACTTTTATTTAAGGAAAGTTTTCTATCCTCCGAAATCGACATGCCATATAATATGCTGGATAGACCTTTTATATACACGCTGTAACCTATGGAAGGGAGCAAATATTTATTTTGGGAAACGTGTGCACCTCCCTTTTGATTGGCTTATTCACAAGATAAATATGTGTGCCTCCTCTATAAAACCAACACATCTAATATTCACTCAAATTATAAATGATAGAAATCATATTATGTTGCAAATATATAGAATTATTGGCATCATAAAAACTCACATCAATTTTTGCTGTTTAACATAACTGAAATTTTGTACTTTCCCGAACTTCTCAACATGGAAAGTAAAAATTACCTTGAGTAATTAAGTTTTTACTTTCTAAAATGTTCATGGTGACTAGCTTATTTTCTTGCTATTGAAGATTCAATTTGGAGTTTTCGTTTAGCCGCTACGGCGCACAGTGGGCCAGAATGCTAATCTGGCGGGACAAAATTCAAAAAAAAAATCATTAGTGTTGATAACTTTATGGTAGACATCCGAATTAAGGGTAAAAATACATTTTTTAACAAAACAATCGCATATAAACATTAAATCGGTAAGCAATAAGCACAAATATAACATTCAATTTGAATGAAATACGTTTATGCGCGCTTGGTTTAATTTTTAATAATTTCATGTTGCAAGTTAACAATGGAGCGGTTTAATAATTTATTTACTTTAAGAAATACCTCAGTTACAAATAAGTGTATTAAATAAAACCATTTAGTTATTAGTTCACATAATAAAAAATTTAAATATCAAGTAAGTATAAAATTTTAATCGATTTGATGATATATTAGGGCATTCCTAAAAATTACTCAATTTTACCCTGATTCGACTATGATGAAAATGTAGTGCATATATATCTCTATCGTATAAAAAAAAATCGTCTGCCTTTATGCGCCTTTGTGACTTCTGTGATGTGTTTTATACGCACGCGCACGCCACGAAGCCATCAGTATTTCGTGAATATTGCGTGCGAATCGATGGAAATTTTCCGTTAGTAGTGATTTTGCATTTTCTATCGCAAATATCTTCAAGTCGTATATTCTCTCTCGTGAAAAAAATCATACTTGACAAAGTATTTGCCGAGACAACATTCTCGCATTTCTGTTCTGGCATCGAATGGAAAACACGGGTACCATGAACAGTGGCGGCTCGTGGAATATGTTGATGGTAGAGCCACTTCTTCAATACCCCCTCCTTTTTTGAAGAAACAAAGAACGATTTATCTTCCTAGATCAAAGCAAGTGTTTTAAAAATTTATTAAAAATTCTTGCTGAGCTCAAAACTAGAGGTAGTGCCATGGCTCCTTGGCTCTATATAACGAGCCGCCCCTGACTGCGATTACTATTTGAAACACATTGTATAAACTAATCAATAATAAAGCTCCTGGCATTGCTTACAATTAACTCCCATCAATTGTTTTTTTCTGTTTTTTTAGAGGATAATTCTTGAATGGATAACTAGATTTCGAACAAATTTCAGGTTTGGTGTGGATAAGATACAAAAATTAAATTCGCCCTTCAGTAGTTTTCAATTGTTTGTTTTTCTCGGATAACCCTTGAACCAGCGGTGGATGTTCAGCGAGGAGGCAACGGAAGGAACTGACCAAAACAGTAGCAAAATATTTGCTTCCTATTAAGAGTAAGTAGTACAGGACGAGCGGCATCTCTATCGTAGCCTCCTCTATAAAGATCCACGAGCCGCCGCTGCTTTGAACGTATAATGAATGAAGTCTAATATTGTATAAGTTTAGATCGGATAAAAAACCTAAATTAGACATTTCATTGTTTGATGCAAAAAATCCAAAATTCCCACAAATATTTAAAAATCAAATAATTCCTTAACATAAATCCCGAAGACAATATTTTCCAGATAAAGATCAAAGTAAATTAATTTTATCTAAAAATAAACCCCATTTTCAAATTAAAACCTACGAAAACAAAAAATATAAAATTAAATAAATAACCTGAAATGAATACAAAACCCTTAAAAATACAGGTCAAAAAATTAAAAAATGTAGGTGGCAAAATCTAAAATAAAGGACAAAAATCAAAAACTTTGAACCCCAAAAAAATAATCCGCAAAAAATAAAAAAATTCCGCGTAAAAATAAATAATTCAGGTTAAAAAATATAAAATAAAGGACAAGAAATCAAAAAAATTGACCAAAACGGAAAACCGAAAATACGGAAATATCGAAAATTTCAACAAACCAATTCCAAACCTAGGCCAAAATAAAGAATTATTGATTTATATGCGAGATTCTTTTTCCGGTATTTTCGAGTTTTGTTTGTTGAAATTTTCGATTTTTTATCTGCATTTTTCATCTTAGGCCTGAGTTTTCGATATTTTGTCTAAATTTAGGACAAAAGGTCAAAAACCTGATCGAAAAATAAAAATGCAGACCAAAAAATTCAAAATACAAGCAAAAGAAAAATGATTTGCCACTTTCAGCCGCCAAAAATAAGTTTCAGACCAGAACAGCGGCGGCTCGTGGATGTTCGGCGGAACAGAAGAAAATTTGACCGAAATAGCAGTGGAACATTTGCTTCCTCTATAAGAGTAAGTAGTGCAGCGCAAGCGACATCTTTGTCTTTGCCTCCCCTACGTAAATCCACGAGCCGTCGCTGGACCAGAAGTTCGAAAATAATAGCCAAAAAATAAAATAAAAATACGAAATTAAATCAATAATCCAATTTAAAAAATGTAAAAAACAGGATAAAAAAATAGACCAAAAATCTAAAATATACGATGCAAAATTTAGACCAAAAATCTAAAATTCCGGCCAAAAAATAAAAATGGTGGACCAAGAAAAGAAAAATTTGAACAGACAAATAAAAGAAAATTATAAATAAAACACTTTATTTGTTAATATCACACGATTTAACAAAGAAAGTGTTTTATTTATAATTAAAAATGTATCACGAAGTAAACGCCTCCAGTGTCAATCAATTAAACAAAAATTAATAAAAATTTAGGGCAAAAGATAAAAAAAATAAAAATCTACAATGTTGGCCAAAAATTTGAAAACATCAAAATTCGGGCCTAAAGATAATAAATGTGGACTAAACGAAAAATGCGGACCAAAAAATCAAAAATTTTAACAATAAAATAGAAAAGTTAGGTCAAAATAAAGAAAAATTTAGGTCAAAAGATTTAAAAAAATAAATAAAAATCTGTCATGTTGGTCAGAAAGTCGGAAAATTTAGACAGTACATGAAAACTTGGGCATAAAGATAAAAAATGCAGACTAAAAAATTGAAAATTTCAACAAACAAAACTCGAAAATACCGGAAAAAATAAAAAAAAATCTCGCACATAAATCAATAATTCAGATTATAGATATTTTAACCTAAATCAATTCAAAAATTTGGAACTGGAATTAAAAATTTGGCCCGCAAAATCAAAAATGCGGACCAAAAAATCAAAAATTTTAAGAATTAATTCGAAAATTTAGGTCAAAATAAAGAATATTTAGGCCAAATGATCAAAAATTTACCTCCAAAAAATCGAAAATACAGGCTTAATAATAAAATATGCAGAATTTTTTAGTAAGAAAATTGTCTTAAAAATCATTGCTCAAAATAATTTTATAGTTTTTTTAATTGCAAAACATTTTTGAGTTTGAAACTACAGGTAGTGCCATGGCTCCGTGGTTCTATATAACGAGCTGCCCCTGACCATGAATGAGCTGGCATATATGAATATATTTGACAATTTGAGAAATGAAGAATTATTGAAACCAATTTCGGCGAAATCGCGAAGTTGCATTAAAATCTAAATATTTAATCAAATCAAATGAAATAATTTATTTTATGATGAATATAAACATTCATGTGAAAGATATCAATACAATCCAAAATGTATAAATAAACTTAAAATCTAAACACATTAAAATAACATCAGTTACAAGTACTTAAAAATTTAAAATTTAATTTAAAAATATTATTGGCCATATTGGATCCGCCATTTAGAATTTAGAATTTTTTATTCCAAACTTGGATTCAGAGATTTCAAAAACTGAACGTTATTCATTTTGAATGAAAACTGAATATTTTTTACAAAAGAATTCCGCCATATTGGATCCGCCATTGTGGATTTTGAAATTTTTATTGAAAATTTGGATTCAGAGGTATCAAATACAGGATGGTATTAATTTTCATTAAAAACCGAACATTTTTACAAAAAAAAATCCGCCATATTGAATCCGCCATTTTGAATTTGACAAATCTGATTACAGATTCGGACTCGGCGACCTTAAAAATCATGGTAATCTAAAAATTCGTCTTTAAAAGTGAAAGGATTAAGACGTTATTGATTTTGGCGCGCTAAATTGGCATTCTGGCCCACTGTGCGGCGGATCAAATTTTTTAACGGCAATCAATTTCTCTCGTTTTTATGATAAAAAGAAGGTATACTTCAAAAGTCTACAATGATTATTAAGAAAGTTGCATTTTTTAACAAAAGTTCTAAGGGGTTTACTCGTGTATTTTTTCATGTTTCCGTCAAAAATTAAAAATCTCTAATCCGACTAATTGACGTATGATGAGCTCAGATTTGCAAACCGCGTTCAATTTGGAGTTTTCGTTTAGCTGCTACGGCGGATCAAAGTCTGAAAACAATTTTTTTATTTATTTTAATTTTTTGGTTTATATTTATAAAACGATAATAGTTACAGCAAATTTATGTAAATAATAATTGTAGAACGTGCCAAAATGAACAACTTATAAAGAATAAGTTTTTTTTTAAATCCCTTTAGTTTTTGAGTAAACTGAGTTTTTGAATTTGAAGTATAATTTTTCGATCTTTCATAATTTTGACGTTTTAAACGTCAGTTTCATCCGCTCGATGTACATTTAAAATATGATTTCAATTGAAAATAAACCATGAAAGTGTAAATATAAATTATTCTATCAAGTCGGAGAAAGTAACATGATGGCCACATCACCATTTTTTAAGTAACAATCCCTTCAATTAAACAAAAACTAACCGATGATCACACACACACGCACACGCACACGCATGGTCATTCTCGTGCGTGACCGAGCATCGTGACACCGCCGGACTTCCAGATTGCCACCCAATTAGCCGATCCCCGCGGAATTCCAGATCGCACTAATTCCCCATTATCCGCACCCCATCCCTCGCAACACGAAGAAATAAACAATTCCCGGCGGCCCCCGCAGGAACTCCATTCAGTAGCTCTGATTAAATCATTTGTTAAATTGCGGCACGCTCTCTAAATACAATGAAACTTTCTCAGGGGCGGCGGCCGAGATTAATATTGCCCCCAAACAATGAACGCGGGATCTCACCTCTGCACAATGGGAGAACAGGTGATTTTTGGGGTATTGATCGGAGCAGCAGACCCCCCCTTCCGGTTCCCGCTTTAATAAACATCACCTGAACATATCAGCAATAAATATCTACATAATCGCAGTCATGCATATTAAACGTCGGCACTTGTCTCTCCGCTTGGATATCGCGCTTCTCTTACATATGTAATCAAGAGAAAGCTCCGACATCTGTTAATGACAAAGGTTCATTACCGAGCAACCTGTCTTCGGGGAATTTATTTCATCGAAAATTTAACTGCTGTATTTAAGAACTCTCTGATTTATTCCATCATTCGAAGAGGAATAGAATACTGTTTAATCAAATTTTAACACATTATTAAGTGCTAACAATAACTCTAATGCAATAGGACCTGGATTTTAATTAGTAGTTGTGCTGCAACCTCACTGTGAGAATCTACGTTATCTTAAGCGCTTACGTATGTCCAGCACGCTTAAAAATGGACGCAATTTATGATTTTCCTTTAAAACGTGATTAATGATAATAATGCTGTAATGTCTTTTCAACATTGCATACAGAATTAAAAGTACAAATATATCGGCATTAATTATAAAAATGGTGGTCGATCCGTCCATGCTGTGATTTTTTCTGTGCTAGCAACATCATAAGTCTCTGCAAAAAAGATATCAGCAATTAGTAGCCATCATTTTGTAGAATAAGGTTGTTGCTAGCGGGAATGGGTACATTACATTTTAGAAAAATAACAAAATTGTGTCAATTGAAGGAAAGGTATATTTTTTCCAACCAAACGCGCTGTCCGATGTGTTTGCTAATGCTATTTCGCTTTTACGCATATAATTGTTTGTACACACTATATCGATTCAATTTTCGTTAAAAAATAGTTTTGAATTTTTCGCTTATCACGAGGACTTTTCCTGGATGAAATTTTTTAACGCCAATCGATTTGGCTCGTTCATCTGATGAAGAAAATTATTAAGAAAGTTGATTTTTTTGATTTTTTCCATTTTCGAGTTTTCTTTGCTGACGCATCACGGACTTCAAATTGACATTTGTTCCTGCGAAAGTATATTTTCTGAAGCGTATTGATGAGATTTTTCCGGTGATGTATAGAAACCCCGAATCGAACCAGTGGTTTTTTCAGGAAATCATTTTTAGTGCTATTTTTGAGCAAAAGACCCTTGGATAGAATTTCAGGTTTTCGTCAAAAATAAAATATCGCCAATTTTGGTCTAATCCGGCAGATAAGGACCACAGAATTTAAAACCGCGTTCAAATTGGATTCTTCGTTCGGCAGCTACAGCCGTTCAAACTTTGAAAAATCGACTTTTTTCAAAATTTTTCATAGTTTATGGTGACATGCTAACTTTTTTGCTTTTTTTCTGGATGAATTTTTTTAACGCCAATCGATTTATCTCATTCTGATGAGAAAAAAGGTACTACATAAAGGTCTACATGATTATTAAAAAAAGTTGATTTTTTTGATTTTTTCAATTTTGGAGTTTTCTTTGCTGACGCATCACGGGCATCAAATTGACATTTGTTCTTGCGAAAGTACATTTTCTGAAGCGTATTGATGAGATTTTTCCAGTGATGTATAGAAACTCCGAATCGAACCAGTGGTTTTTCCAGGAAATAATTTTTAGTGCAATTTTTTAGCAAAAGTAAGAAGGGGGGACCCTTGGATAGAATTTCAGGTTTTCGTCAAAAATAAAATATCGCCAATTTTGGTCTAATCCGACTCATTGGCACACAAGGACTACAGAATTTAAAACCGCGTTCAAATTGGATTTTTCGTTCGGCCGCTACAGCTGTTCAAACTTTGCAAAATCGACTTTTTTCAAAATCTTCCATAAAGTTCATGGTGACATGCTAACTTTTTTGCATTTTTTTCTGGATGAAATTTATAAACGCCAATAGATTTATTTCGTTCTTCTGATGAGAAAAAAGGTACTACATAAAGGTCTACGATGATTATTAAGAAAGTTGATTTTTTTATTTTTTCCATTTTCGAATTTTCTTTGCTGACGCATCACGGACTTCAAATTGACATTTGTTCCTGCGAAAGTACATTTTCCGAAGCGTCTTGATGAGATTTTTCCGGTGATGTATAGAAACTTCGAACCAAACCAGTGGTTTTTGCAGGAAATCATTTAAAGTGCTATTTTTGAGCAAAAGTAAGAAGGGGGGACCCTTGGATAGAATTTCAGGTTTTCGTCAAAAATAAAATATTGCCAATTTTGGTCTAATCCGACTCATTGGCACACAAGGGCCACAGAATTTAAAACCGCGTTCAAATTGGATTCTTCGTTCGGCTGCTACAGCCGTTCAAAGTTTGAAAAAATTGACTTTTTTCAAAATCTTCCATAAAGTTCATGGTGACATGCTAACTTTTTTGCATTTTTTTCTGGATAAAATTTTTTAACGCCAATCAGTTTGGCTTGTTTCGATCTTACGGTCATATTTTTTGTTGTCGCGAATATGGCGGTATTTGAAAGCTCACGGTTGATATTTAAAATGAAAAATAATAATGCATTTTTAACAGTACATCATGATTTACTAAGAAAATATAGAATAATGAAAACTTGATATCGATTGCATTCTGACAAAAGGACGTAAACGACTTTTAGTAAATTTTACAGTAGACACAAAAAACGTTTAAAATAAAATATTGTGGGTGTAATGTTCAAAACCAATATTTTTACATATCAAAAATAAATTTAAGGATTATACACGTTAGAGATATAAGAATTATTGTTATACAAAAAGAGTTTTAATAAGTTTTGGCGCTTACGTCTTTTTTATAGATTAATTTGCGTTTAAGTCTTTTTGTAGGGCACTTACGACATTTTTCTAAAGTATTTTTTGTTCAAAGTGTCGTTTACGCGTCGTTTACGCAAATATCAATTAATTTTTAAGTATATAACATGGCGCTTAAATCAGAGGAATTGAAACAGCAATTACTAATAACTTTTTTTTATTAAACTAAAAACATTTATAAAAAAATATCTATAATCTTAACAAAAACTTATTCTATAAAAATATTAAAACTTTAAGGTATTAGTACATAACATTTCTACAAAAGCATTATTTATTTGGCAAAATATAGTCTCCAATATCATTTTCGTTTAGTTCATCAGGTACAATTATGTAAATCTTAACAAAAACTTATTCTATAAAAATATTAAAATTAAAAAGTATAAGTACATAAAATGTATACAAAAAAGTTATTTATTTGGCAAAATATAGTCTTCAATATCACTTTCATATAGTTCATCAGGTACATTAGCGTTTGTTTTTAATGTTAAATATTCATAGTGGTATTCAGGCTTAATAATTTGATTTTTACAGAGATTTTGTAAATCTTTATGTTTTTTTTTATTGATGGGCAATTCTCCACTATAAGCATTCTTTACTTCATTTTGAGAGTTTATTTCAAATTGTACATCAATAAAATTTTGCTGTTTCTCATAATTCGTTTTTAATTTTATGTTTGGGTCTCCTTTGTTAAATTGTATTACTTTTATGTTTTTAATATTTAACAAGTCTCCAGTTCTTACGTCTTTCAAAACCTTTTTATTTGTCAATTCTTTCCAATTTTGAAATTGGGAAAACTTTAATACTTCAACTGAAAATGGCTTTGGCTTTATACGGGAATTTAGAATTATAGTTGGCCATTCAGATGGTGCTTGAACATTTAATTTTTTTATATATCTTTCTATGGTAGCATGCATACTATCGACTGGCATGTAAGTATGCCCAGAAACTAAAAACGTCAAAGTTATTTCAATTATATTATTAGACTGTCGAATAAAATATGCTATCATAGAAAATAATATTTTATTTTTATTTTGTCCGGGACAATTATCACAATACATCGAAATCTTAGAATATTGATTTGAAGCATCTAGTTTATTTAAATAGAAATATAGGTTGGAACTGATCTCGATAGAACCACGATGTCCATCCCGTTTGCCCCATAAGTAACAATGACCATTTTTAGTTTTGCTTTCATATATAGTAAAATTATAATAAGCATATTTCCGTGAAAATCCTAGTAATAAATTATCTCCGTGTGGCGTTGCCAAAACTTTTTGTAAGTCAAACGACATTACAAGATATCCATTTTCATTTGATCTTAATTGATCTTCCAAAAAAATTGCTTTGGCTTTTTCTTTTAACTCTATATGATTAATGTATTCTTTTCGGTCGTTTTCAGTTTTTAATGAATCCGGAATATTTTTGTACGACTCACAGTTGATGCATTTATCTTTTTTTGGGACATGTATACCAATATTGTAATGTTTATTTAACAATCTTTTAAAAGTTGCCAAACTTAATACCTTTACTTTATGTTGGTTACATGCACCTGTGTACATTTTATGTAAATTAGAAAAATGTTTGATATCTGAAGGAAGATATAATTTTTTACTTGAACTTCTAGAATAATGAGAAGGCACGGCCGGCAAGTTTTCAATAAATTTGTTAAAAAAGTCGAAATCAGGGGCACTAACCTTATGTTTTGGCGAGTGTTTGCCTCTTTGCTTGTGTTTATGTGTTTATGTGCTCCATAAATTAGTGAAATTTTCCGACTTATAGTGCCTATTATATTTTACAATGATCATAATTCCATTCATCTAATCGTAGCGGATAGGATGTGCTAATCGCCTAAATGATTCTTAAATCGTAAGTGCACTTTTTAGAGCATTTTAACTTACTGTGTTCTTAACCTAAAATTTGGCCATTAAAGGCGCAGTCTTACCAACCATATTACCAGTCCCGCTCCATAAACCGTGGTCTTCTCTACCTGGTATTGTCTTATTAAAGTCAACACGAAGGGCCGCGTGTTGTGAAGCGTGTGTAATCTGTCTATTTCCCAGCATCCCTCCAAACCTGTGTCTCATATAGTTTTCCTGTGTTATTACATAAATCATAAGGAATAAAATGATTTGCTACAAATGCAAAGGCGCCGTTCAATCGGGCATCACTTGCTTAAATTGTTCCTCACTTTTCCATCGCAGCTGCATTGCGTGCTATAAAAAGTTTGCGGGACTAGCGAGTAGCGCGGATGAAATATCGAAATGCCCGAGTTGTATTAAGACAACACGGAGCACTAGTCTCTCATCGGATCTATCCTGTACTGATGGCGCGCAGGATTCCTCTCCGAGTAGCGCATGCTCATGCCTATTGAGTCCGGAATTTACTGCGCTAAAAAGTGAAATCTCAAATTTAAAAGATGAAATTTTGCTACTTAAGGCTGGGCAGCTGGACTTTTTAAAACAACTGACTGCCGAAATTTTAAGCGACTCAAAAATAAATCCTAAATCGTCTGCTCACAATGACACTGCCCCACTCTACTCAACATCAGCAAACGTGGCTGCTGACCCTGCTACCAGTAAACTATCACGCCCAGATAATCAATTGTCGCCGGCAACTCTAGATAGCGTTTTTTGCGCAAGCGGATCAAGTAAAGCTATGGAAGACAACAAATGTATCAAAACAAAAAATAATAAAAATAATAGTAATAATGGAAACAACTGCGACAACAAAACCGTTGATGATGATGTAGATATGAAGAAGCGGAAAACCGATGGAAAAGCAACACGCACCATGGCCAGTAACCAGAAAATTCAGGAACTTAATAAGAGCCCCAAATTGCCTTCTATTCTTCGTGGTACCGCTGATAACGTTGGTTTTTTTGGTGCAAGCAAACGTTCTTTCTATCACGTTCATAACTGCAGTCCCTCAACAACTGTTGATGAAATATCGTGTTTTATTAGAGATCATGTTGGTATAGAGAACTTTACTTGCATCCCACTTACAGCTAATACTATGTACTGTTCATTTAAAGTAGGAATTTTTGAGTCTGATATTGATAAATTTTTACTTGCTGAAAAATGGCCTGTAAGCGTTGTCGTTCGTCAGTTTACAAACCGCAATCGTATAATAAAGTCTAGTAATAGTAAAGTTAGAACTAACCCAACTAAATTTACTGTTTTACAAAACTCTTTGGCTAATGGTACTACCGATTTTTTAGCGGGAGGCAATTCACCCCTACAAACACGGTCGACCGACAACGTATGCTCGATGGTAGTAGCATAAAAATTCTTTACCAGAATGTTCGTGGGTTACGTACAAAGTTATCCACTGTTGGGGAAACTATTTCTATGCTAGATTATGATGTAATTGTCCTTACCGAGACTTGGCTTTGCGACAATATTTTTAATTCTGAAATTGGTTTACTTAATTATAATGTATTCCGCTGCGATCGTGATCCCTCTATCTCCGGGAAAAATAGAGGAGGCGGTACTCTCATAGCGGTTGCTCGTTACCTAAAGTCGCATATGCTTAGTAGTATTTCAAATTTTCGTGAAGAACTCTTTGTATCTCTTAGCGTTAACCAACAAAAGTTCCTGTTAGGAGCTGTTTATATCCCACCCAATTCACATCCAACTACGTATCAGCAACACTGCATATCTGTCGAGAACTTTATTGATACCTTACCTGATCACCAAGTCTGTATGCTGGGTGATTATAATCTTCCTAACATAAACTGGTTATCGGGTGAATACGGTGTTTACACCGACTCTACTACGCCTGCGGCTATCGCAGTCTCGGACACGTTCGGTTTCATCAACACTTTTCAAGTGAATTCTATTACAAACGCAAACTCTGTTCTACTAGACCTTATTTTTTTACAGACTGCTTCTATTGAAAAGTTCGACATCGCTTTAGCCGACTGCCCACTTGTGCAATGCGATTTACATCACCCTGCATTAGATTTAAATATTAATCTTACATCCGGAACTGAAGAGGAGTGTATCTGGAACTCTAACGTAAAATATCAGTTTTCAAAAGCCGACTTTTTGAGTTTGAACAATGTTTTTATCAACACAAATTGGGATACGTTATTTCTTAACAAATCACTGAATGATCAAGTCGATATTTTCTATAGTATCTTGTATGAAGCCATTAACAGATACGTTCCTCTGGTTAAGGCGAATTCTCCATCTAAGTATCGCTACCCTAAATGGTTTAGCAGCGAACTGAAAAAGCTAGTACTTCACAAAAAAAAAATGCATGCAAAGTTTAAAAAGTCTAATCTGGATTCTCATTACGAAGAATTCAAAAAAGCTCGATCTGCCTGTAAAAACATGGCAAAAACATGTCACCAAGAATACTTGCAATCACTCGAAGATTCTATTAATAATGACACTAGATTATTCTGGAATCATGTCAACTCCAAGCGTAGGAACTCTGAATTTCCAAATTCTTTTGAATTTAACGGCAATGTAATAGATTCTGAGGAAGAAGTCGTGAATTCATTTGCAACTTTTTTTGGGTCGGTGTATAGGAACTCAGCTCACACACCGAAATTTGAGATGAGCAACTCTCATATAAACTTACACCTTACCTGCGATTGATATAACCTCCGTACTTGACGAACTTTCACACATTAAACCCAACAACTCAATGGGCTCTGATGGTTTACCTGGTTTACTCCTAAGAGAATGTGCATTCTCTCTTTGCCGCGCTATATGGATTATCTTCAATAATTCGTTGCGGTGTGGTGAATTTCCTACATACTGGAAAGATGCTCTTATTACGCCTATCCATAAAAACGGGGCAAAGAATGTCATTACAAACTATCGCCCTATTTCGATCTTATCTCATATCCCCAAAATATTTGAGAAGTTAATAACCTCACACATTTGCGGGAAGGTCGATATACTACTATCTGAGCAACAACATGGTTTTAGACGCGGCCGCTCAACAGCCACAAATCTCTTAATCTACTCGGATTATATCACAAATGCTCTGGAAAAAGGTCTGCAGGTTGATTCTGTATACACCGACTTCGCCAAGGCCTTTGACACCGTTGACCAAGGGGTGTTATTATCTAAATTGCACAAGCTTGGCATTCATGGCTCAATCTTCGATTGGATCTGTTCTTACTTGTCTGAACGAACTCAAAGAGTACGGATAGGAAACCATTATCCTCGCGCTATTCCTGTAACTTCTGGGGTTCCACAGGGTTCACACCTTGGTCCTGTGCTTTTCAATGTTTTTATAAACGATGTTACTACTTACTTTGTGAATACTAACTGCCTTCTGTTCGCGGATGACATTAAAATATTCACTGAACTATCTGACACAAATACTCCCCAGCTTCTCCAACAAGACCTAAACAGGCTTAATGATTGGTGCATATTAAATAACATTCACCTAAATATTGAAAAATGCAACATTATTTCTTTCTTTAAAATGAAACACCCAATCAATAACAACTACTCAATTAATAATATAAATCTTACTCGGGTGAGTACGATTAAAGACCTTGGTGTGACACTGAGAAGCGATTGGAGTTTTACTGAACATATCGGTAAAATGACATCTAAAGCCTTCCAAATGCTTGGATTTTTGAAACGAAATTCTCAAGAATTTCATAATGTTCACACATTGATTAGACTCTTTGTCTCATTAGTCAGGCCCAATCTTGAATACTGCTCTGTTGTTTGGTGCCCATACACTTCAATGGGTGTTGATGTAATCGAACGTGTGCAGAGAAAATTCATCAAGTTCATAGGTTTTAAGTTTGCACTCGATGATAATTATCTTGCAATGCTTGCGAAATTTAATCTCCGCACTCTTGAGCATAGGCGAATTCACGGGGACGTGATATTTGTGCACAAATTGCTCGGAGGAGCCATTAATTCTATGGAATTATTAAAAAACATAAACTTTCATGTACCTTGTAGGACACTTAGATCAAGCGTTATGTTTCATAGCCCAATCCATAAAACTGATTATGGTAAAAATTACGGTGTTTCACGTCTAGTTCGAAATTGTAATCAGCTAGATGTGGATCTACTTAACATTAGTCTTCGCGAATTACATTTATTTTTAAATAACCATTAGGATAGCCTGCTTTAATCTTTGTGAGTTTTTAATTTGTAACTAGTTCTGATTTATTTTAAAATGTCTTGTATTGTATTTTTTTCGTATAATTTTATTTTATTACCATTTATTTTATTATGTTGTGATTGTATCTATTGTAAGTTTGTATTTAATGGCCATCCGTATATAAATAAATAAATAAATAAATCATCGATAACATTTTCTTTGCCTTTTAAGGCATTTCTCAAAGTTCTTTGAGTTGTGGCTAAAGTTGATAAATAAAATTGTTGGCAGACTTTCTGTTGTACTCCATCTTTAATGAAATAATGCTCTTGAGTGCAAGATCTTCTTGAACTGCTTGCGTCGACTCTTCTTCGCTTAATGGGAATTATTTTAATGCATCCATTTATAAAGGCTCTTCGTTTTGTGCTATCACCAAATTTCCAAAATTGATTGCATAGTTGCTCCCTTTCTTCTTCCGAAAATATTTTACAATTATTTCTACAATTCGATTTATGGGCACATGGATTTGACAGAGGTTTTTTTTTGTCAATCTTTGCGTTTTTGTAGTCAACGTACGACAAACCCAAATTTCTTTTTTGCTTCTTTCGTTCTTTTTTTGTAATTTTCTTCGGTTTTCTTTTACGGATTTCTGTTATTTCATTCTCACTGCTTTCTTCTGAAGTATTTTCGTTGGAGTCACTGTTGCCCGGAGAAGATGGTCTGCTTCTTACGACGTTTTCAAATATATTTTCCGTAGATGTTACATTTTGATTAGCGGTTTTACTTTCTTCTACTATAACATTTTGCAAAATATGAAAATTTTCGGTATTTAAGCTCAATTCTTTTGGGTCTTCTACAGAAAAACAAACAATTGCATCAGATAACATCCCGTTGTTGTCATCACATAGCAAATCTGATCCAATTAACTCATTAGTTATGTTAGTAAGAACAGGAATATCTTCTAACAAAGAAATATTTTCGGTAGATGTTTCCATTATGTCGGGTAATAAATCTGTACTATTATTTGACCCTAAACTTAGGGCTAAGTTAATAATTCGGGCCGTTCTTGAATTTTCCATCCTAAGAAAAAATAAGGCGTAAGCGACAAAATTATATCAAAATTGAATATAAGTTGTTGGTTATTTTTTATTAGATTAGCACAATTTTGAATAATAATTTTAAACACAATTACTATTCTTAATATATGGGATCACAAAATGTATAATTTAAATAAAAGGCAATGATTAAATCCACGAATTAGTAGCATGAGTAATTTACATTAGTATTGTCGTTTACGCGGATAAGAATTTAGTTAAAAAAAAGACGTAAGCGCCAAAAACTTTGGACGTTAATTTAGCTACTTTACAGATTTTATATCAAACTAATGCGAGATGTTTATATTTATTTCATGCTAGTTAATAATAATTATGATAAAAAATTAGTACTTACTTTAGTTTTATAAGGAAAAACACTAATCGTTGTAAGCGCCAACATTACATGGCGAATGTTCGAAACTAAATGCACCGCTGGGTAAAATGTGTCGCTTACGCATCAATGTATGGTTTTAAATTGTAAACAGATTTTTTTTTTAAACAGGTTTTTTGGCCTATGTTGTGGCGCTTAAGCTGACGATTTTAATGATGTCAATAACTCGTTTTTCAATTTTATGTCGCTTACGCCCTTTTGTCAGAATTCAATCGATATGTATTTATATAAATAATTTACCAGTTAAAATAAGTACTATTCCACATTTACGATTCATTTATGCACGTCGAGAGTTGACAAATCTGTCTGGCAGACGTGACCATCGCATCGCCTGCTCCTCGCAGTAAATGCAAAAGATGATGTGATAGCAGCAGTCGTCTTGGCACGGACACAAAAGGAACATTTAAACGGGAAATCTATTTACTAGGATATTCTCGTCAGAGCGGATTTTTTATGGTAGAAAAGTTGTAGTCCAGATAAAGGAGCAGCAAGAAGAGCATGGCATTATTGAGCATTATGGGCGAGTCCTTGCCAAGAGCCGATACATAAAGAACAAAGTCCGCGCGCCGCGAATTGATAACTCGGGGAAATATGTCGATGGCTATCTTTTGTTAGCCGGAATTGATAGGGGCGGAACACACTCATAACGTTTGTAACTTATAATTTATAGTAAATGAGATTCCATTGTGCATGCCTCCATTCTGCTCACGTACCCGCTTTTTTTGTGTGTGTTGAGGCCCCCGCATCGGATGCAATAATGTAAAATCCGGTGCCACGTATTCCCCGAACGCGATATTCATGCGGGTATAACAACAAATTACACGTTTATTAGCTTTCTTCTGTCCGCTTCCAGTTTTTGTTCTCCGGTTCGACCGCGAGTACCGGCCCTGGGAGAAAATCCAATATTCGGTAAGATGTTTCGCAAAACCGAAAAAAACATTGCTTTAAGGTTTTAAGGTTTAAATAATTACTATTTCTTAATAAAAATAATTTTTTTTCGCAAACGGGAGAGAATGTCGATTTCTCAGCTGTCGAAATCGTGAGAGGAATAATATTATTTATTTATATCTGTCTGTTAAAGGTTTTAATACATGATTTTTGTCCATTACAACGCCATCTTTAAAAAATGGTGATGTGGCCATCATGTTACTTTCTCCGACTTTATATTTACGTTTTCATGGGTTTATTTTCAATGGAAATCATATTTTAAATGTACATCGAGCGTTGCGTAAACTCAGATGAAACTGACGTTTAAAACGTCAAAAACATGAAAGATGGAAAAATTATACTTCAAATTAATAAAACTCGGTTTACTCAAAAACTAACGAGATTTTGAAAAAAACTTATTCTTTAGAAGTTGTTCATTTTGGCATTCTCTACAATTATTATTCACATAAAATTGCTGTAACTATTATCGTTTCATAATTATAAACCAAAAATTAAAAAAAAATAATACATTTTTTTCTCGAATAGCAATGATTTTATGAAAAATATTTTCAAGCAAAAGCTATTCATTTCTTTCTTGTCTTCGATGTTTGTTTAAATGTTTTTGTGATATTTTTTATATTTAAGAAAATATTGACAAAAAACAAAAAACAGTTAAGGTAAACACCCACTTCCGGTGTACGAAATTTGACCAAAAGCTTTTCAGTTCTTCCGATTATCAAATAAAACGTATGTTCAAAGTTTCATAACAATTGCTGTATTGGTTTTTGAGATACAGCGCACAGAGACAGACAGACAGACACATACAAACAGACACACACACAAACACAGACACAATTTTTTTTTCCAAAAATTGTTGAAATGGCATCTAGGGACCCCAAAACGGATATTTCCGAAAAAAAAATTTTGAAAAAAGAATCACGATCACAATACTTTCTCGTACTTCGTAACGGAGAAAGTAAAAAAAAAGTGAGTCAAATAGATGTAATTTTTTTCTGGAGAACCTGAATCTGGAATAAAAAATGGTGATGTGGCCATCATGGTACTTTCTCCGATTTGATGGTATAATAGTTATTCACATTTATAGATTCATTCATTATTTTCAATTTAAATCATATTTTATAATCGAACGTTTCACATGATCGAGTGGTAATGGCGTAGAACGACAAAATTATGAAAGGTAAAAATGACAAATTATGTTTCAAATTCTAATAATCTTTACCGTAAGTTTATTGAAAAACTAAAAAAAAATGCTAAAAAAGAGTCCTGAAAAAGATTTCTAAAAATAGTCCTGATTAAAACGTCCTAAAAAAAATCTAATAAAAGTTCTGAATAAGAAAGTCTAAAAAGATTTCTAAAAATAGCTCCGATTGAAAAGACCTGAAAAAACTAATAAAAGTTCTGAACACGAAAGCCTTGAAAAAAGTCCCGATAAAAAAGTCCTGATAAAAGGTCCTGAAAAAGAGTCCTGACAAAAAACTGTCCTGAAAATCAGTTCCTTCAGAAAGACCGAAAGAGTTCTGGCAAAAAAAGTCCTGAAAAAAAGTCCTGGAGAAACAGTTTTGAGAATAAAGTCTTGAAAAAAGAGTCCTGTTAAAAAGTTGTGAAAAAGAGTCGTCAAAGTTCAGAAAAAAGTACCGCGAGAAGAGTCCTGAAAAATTAGGTCTTCACATAAAACACTAGAAATAAATCATGAAAGAAATCAGAAAAAGTGTCTTGAAAAAAGTCCGTAACAAGAAGTCCTGAAAATAAATCCTAGAAAAAATGTCCTGAAATATAGTAGTGAAAAAAGTCATGTAAAGAAAGCTTAAAAAAAAATCCCGAAAAGATAATTCTGAAAAATGCAATTAAGAAAATTCAGAAAAGAATCCTGAAAAGAAGTCCTAAACAAGAGCTTTTTAAGAAATTCTCGAAAAAGTCCCGAAAAAAGTCATGGAGGAAAGTCTTGAAAAAAGAGTCCGGATAAAAGCCGCGAAAAAAATCCTGAAAATACCAGAAATAAATGTCCCAAAAAAAGGCCCTAAAAATCCTGAAGAAAGTTCAGAAAAAGAGTCTTAATGAAATGTCATAAAAAAATTGTCCTTGAAAAATTGTCCTGAAAATAACATGTTTAAAAAATTAACAAAAAAATTTCTGAAAAATAAAGCATTGTAAAAAGTCCTTAAAAAGATCTGAAGAAATTATCCTGAAAAAGAAATCCCAAAGTGTCTTGGAAAAGAATACTACAAAAAGGCCTAAAATAAGTTCTAACAAACTAACAAAATTCCGGAAAAAAAGATTTGAAAATAGTCTTGAAAAAAAAATGCCAAAAACATCTGAAAAAGGTCCAAAAAAGGTCATGAAAAGCAAAATTCAAAAGAATGTCATGAAGAAAATTCTGAAAAAAAAATTTCTGAAAAAAATCCCGAAATATCATAAAAAATTGCCCTGTAAATAACATGTTTAAAAACAAAAACAAAAAGATTTCTCAAAAAAAAGCATTGTAAAAAGTCTTTAAAAAGATCTGAAGAAATTATCCTGAAAAAGAAATCGCAAAGTGTCTTGGAAAAGAATACTGCAAAAAGGCCTAAAATAAGTTCTAACAAACTAACAAAATTCCGGAAAAAAAGATTTGAAAATAGTCTTGAAAAAAAAATGCCGAAAACATCTGAAAAAGGTCCAAAAAAGGTCATGAAAAGCAGAATTAAAAAAAATGTCATGAAGAAAATTCTGAAAAAAAAATTTCGGAAAAAAATCCCGAAATATCATAAAAAATTGCCCTGTAAAAAACATGTTTAAAAACCAAACCAAAAAAATTCTGTAATAACTCATTGTAAAAAATCCTTTAAATGGTCCTTAAAAAGATCTGAAAAAATTGCCCTGCAAAAGAAATTCCAGTCTTGAAAAAAAGTCCTGCAAAAAGGGCTAAAATAAGTCATTAACAAAATTCCTCAAATAAAAAGTTTTGAAAATAATGTTGAAAAAAAAAACTAAAAATATCTGAAAAAGTCCTTAAAAAGGTCCAAAAAGGTAAAAAATGTCATAAAGAAAATTCTGAGAAAAATCCCGAAAAGAAGTCCGCAACGAAGAGTCCCGAAAACGTTCCGAAAAAAAATTCCTGAAAAAAATCCCGTTATTGAAAAGAAATCCTGAAAATAAAGGTATTGAAAGAAAAAGTCCTAAAAATAAGTCCTGAAAAAGAATCCTCGAAGAAAGGTTTTTAGAAAACTGAAAACATTGTCCTGAAGTACCAAAAAGGCTAAAAGAACAAAAAACTGTTAATGTAAATATTTGGAAATACGAAGCTTTACCAAAAGCTTTTTAGTTCTTTAAATTCTCAAATAACACTTATGTTCAAAGTTTCATGGTTTCATTTCTGTATTAGTTTTTGAGATACAGCGCGCACAGACTGTTATATGGAGAAAAAAATGGTGATGTGGCCATCATGTTACTTTCTCCGATTTGATGGTTTAATAGTTATTTATATTTATGGATTCATTCATTATTTTCAATTTAAATCATATTTTAAATCGAGCGTTTCACATGATCGAATGGTGATGACGTTTGAAACGTCAAAATTATGAAAGGTAAAAATGACAAATTATGTTACAAATTCTAATAATTTAAGTTTATTGAAAAACTAAAAAAAGTCTTGAAAAAGATTTCTAAAAATGGTCCCGATTAAAAAGTCCTAAAAAAATCTCTTAAAAGTCCTGAACAAGAAAGTCTCGAAAAGGATTTCTAAAAATAGTCCTCATTAAAAAGTCCTAAAAAACCTAACAAAAGCCTTGAACAAGAACATCCTGAAAAAAATTTCTTAAAATAGTCCTGATTTAAAAGCCCTAAAAAAACCGAATAAAAGCCCTGAACAAGAAAGTCCTGTAAAAGATTTCCAAAAATAGATCTAATTAAAAAGTACTAAAAAACCCAATAAAAGTCCTGAACAAGAAAGTCTTGAAAAAAGAGTCTTGACAAAAAATGAAAAACAGGTCCTTCAAAAAGACCAGAATTAAAGTCCTGAAAGAATGTCCTAAAAAAGAGTTCTTACAAAAAAAAGTCCTGGAAAAACAGTTTTGGAAATAAAGTCTTGAAAAAAGATTCCTGTTAAAAAGTTGTGAAAAGAGCCGTGAAAAAAGTTCTGAAAAAATTACTGCAAAAAAACCTGATAAATTAAGTCTTCGTGTAAAACACCAGAAATAAATGTCGTTTAAAAAATCCTGAAAGACGTCCAAAAAGAGTCCTAAAAAGTCCCGAAGGATAGTCCTAAAATAAGTTATGCCAAAGTTCTGAAGAATGTCTTGGAAAAGTTAAAAAAATGAGTCTTGATAAAATATCCTGAAAAAAAGTTCTGTAATAACAGTTTCGAAAAAGAATTATAGAGATAACATCGTAAAAGAATCATAAAAGAACATTTATGAAAAAAACCCTGTAAAAAGGTTATTAAAAAAGACATGAAAAAGTTCTGAAGAAATCCCAAAAATAGTCTTAAAAAAAACCGGAACAAGAAGTCCTGAAAATTAATCCCATAAAAAAATGTCCTGAATTATAGTACTGAAAAAAGTCCTGTAAAGAAGGTTTGAAAAAAAATTCCCGAAAAAATAATACTGAAAAAATGCAATGAAGAAAATTCTGAAAAGAATCCAAAACGAAGTCCCGAACAAGAGGTTCTTAAGAAATAAAGTCTTGATAAACTGTCCAGATAAAAGCCGTAAAAAAAAATTCCAGAAAAATAGTCTTCATACAAAATACCAGAAATAAATGTCCCGAAAAAGAGACCTAAAAAGTCCTAAAATAAATCCTGAAGAATTTTCAGAAAAAGAGCCCTGATGAAATATCAAAAAAAATTGTCCTGTAAAAACAGTCCCTGAAAAATTACCCCGAAAATAACATCTTTAAAAAATAAACAAACAAAAAAAATCCGAAAACAAAGCATTGTAAAAAGTTCTTAAAATGGTCCCTAAAAGGATCTAAAGAAATTCTCCTGCAAAAAGGCATAAAATAAGTCCTTAACAAAATTCCTGAAATAAAAAGTTTAGAAAGTAGTCTTAAAAAAATGCCAAAAATATCTGAAAAAATCCTTAAAAAGGTCCAAAAATGGTTATGAAAAGAAAAATTCTAAAAAATGTTATGAAGAAAATTCAGAAAAAAAATTTCTGAAAAGAATCCCGAAAATAAGTCCTCGACAAAGAATTCTTAAGAAAGTCCCAAAAACGTCCCGAGAAAAAATTCCTGAAAAAAAAAATCCTGTTAATAAAATTTTGAAAAGAAATTGAAAATAAAGGTCCTAAAGCTCAATGATCATACAGCCTTTAAGAAACTTGCTATTAGTACGGATAGAACACCAGCACAAATCAAATATTTTCAAGAGGTGAAAGCAAAATTGGAGGAGAGAAGAGGAAGTGGAGAAGTGGATTTAAAGATCAAATATATTCGCGGAATACCCACAATTATGTCAGCTACCAATAGGCCGCCTCCTTTAAACATGTAAAGTCCAACAGTGCGTCTCCAGAAACTAATAATATATCACTTTACTACCAAAACGTAAGAAGCGTAAAAAATAAAACCGAGATGGTATATGTTGCCTCCTCAGACTGTGAATATGACATTGTATGCTTCACTGAAACTTGGCTGGTACCTGATATATCTTCCTCGGAGCTGTTTTCGTCAAATTACATTGTACATAGATGTGATAGAAATCTAGAGGCTACGCAACTTAAAACTGGAGGAGGAGCACTAATAGCAATAAAAACCCATTTCATATATACACTAATTGATTTTTCCCCATTGCTAAATGTAATATCATCCATTGATATACTGGGTTGTAAATTAGGTTACAATAATGTGTCATTTTACTGTATAGTTTGTTACATTCCCCCAAATGTATCGGTGCAAGTATTTGAACAATTTTTCGATTTGTTGAGTTCTATGGATATACTTTACGATAAAAATGTGTTATTTATTGGTGATTTCAACGTTCCCACTTATGTGGTTGGTACGGCAGATGGTAAGAAAAAGATCTTGGAAAATTTTAAAGAGTTTTATGATTTAGAACAGTTTAACAGTATTAGAAATATAAATGGAAGGCTTCTTGATCTTGTTTTCTCGAATATTTCATGTGAAATTGAAGGCGATTGTATTCCATTATCGAACGTAGACACACAGCATCCTCCCTTTGTAGTAAATTTTATGTTGCTGTCTTCACAGCATAAAAATGTTCCGTATATAACTGTTAATAAGGCATTCAACTTTAAAAAGGCAGACTTTGTAAATTTATATCATCAGCTAATGGGGACCGATTGGTCATTTCTTACAGACATAGAGAATGTAGACTTGCAATGTGAAGCTTTTTATAAAACGCTATATGGAATTTTTGATCTATACGTTCCTCTAAAGAAAACTCAACAAAACTATATTTCCTATCCTATCTGGTATACCAGAGAAATTAAGCAAAATTTACGAACTAAAAAAAATATGCGCAAAAAATATAAAAACACTAAAAACCCCTTTTATTTGGAACAGTTTAAGTCATTAAGAAGACTAACAAAAAAGCAAATTAATGCAGCTTATCAGAATTACACAATTACCGCGCAAAATTCAATAATAGATGACCCAACTAAATTCTGGTCTTACACCCAAACTAAAAAGGGAACTTCGAGAATACCAGGCTCAATGCACTTCGAAGACACCTGCTATGAAGATCCTCAGCAAATCATAAATGGGTTTGCAAATTATTTTTCAAATGTATATATAGCATCAAATGAGAATGTAAATATCCAATACGAGAACATTTTATCTGAAAACGTTGAAATAACATCAATGTCAGAAACAACTATCCTAAACGCTATTAAAAAATTAAAGAACAAATTTACAGCTGGCACTGATGGTATACCATCATTTATCGTTAAGGATTGCAAAAATATTTTTGTTAATCCACTATTTATTATTTTCAACCAAATATTGAAATCAAGCCAATTTCCAAAATTATGGAAACATTCTAGAATTACACCGATTTACAAATCAGGCGATAAAACAAATTTGCTTAGTTATAGAGGTATCTCAATTTTATGCAATTTTTCAAAAGTATTCGAAATATCTCTGCATACCCTACTACAGAATCAACTTAAAAATTGTATATCGGACCAACAACACGGATTTGTTAATTAATAAGAAATCAACAACCACGAATTTAGCTTCTTTTACACAATATGCCACCGAAGTTATAGATAAGAAAGGGCAAGTTGACGTCATTTATACAGATATACAGAAAGCCTTTGATCAAATTGACCATTTCATTCTATTAGAAAAATTGAAAAGTATAGGCTTATCGGGAAACTTAATTAAGTTATTTGAAAATTACTTAACTGGAAGACTTAACTTTGTCTATTATAATGGGTACTCATCAAATACATTTATCTCAACATCTGGTGTTCCTCAGGGGTCAAACTTAGGACCCTTACTATTTTTGATATTCATTAACGACTTATCATTAAGTTTAACTTGCCCTCATCTACTTTTCGCCGACGACTTGAAAGTTTATATAAAGGTTGACACTGAAATCGACTCTATATTCCTTCAAAGACAATTGGATTTTATCAACAACTGGTGCATACAAAATAGACTGCATCTAAACGTATCTAAGTGTAAAGTTGTCACGTACACCAGAAAGAAGGTGGTTTCAATTTATCCTTATCAATTGAATAACATTGAACTCGAAAGATGTACATCTATTAAAGACCTTGGTGTATATTTTGATCAAGGTTTTCATTTTAATAACCATGTAGAACAGGTAACAAAATCAGCACATAGGATGATGGGATTTATTATTAGAAACTGTCGAGGCTTTACGGATATTCAATGCCACAAGGTTTTGTACTTCTCGCTGGTGCGGTCGAAAATGGAATACTGCTGTCTGATTTGGTATCCTATATACATGATTCATATCAATGCACTAGAAAATATACAGCGAAAGTTTTTTAAGTACTTATCATTTAGAGTTGAAGGCGTATACCTGCCACAAGGCTATAATCACTCTGCACTGCTCAGTAGATTCAATATCATCCCGTTAGTAAATAGAAGAATGATCATATCTACAATATTTTTAAGCAATTTGCTCCACAACAAAATTAATTGTCCATTCTTGTTGCAGTGCCTCAATTTTTATGTACCAAGACTTCATACTAGAAATATCTTAACTTTTTATTGTCAATTTGCCCGAACAAGCGTACTGATGAGATCACCAATAAACATAATGTGTAATAACTTTAATAAAATCTCATCAACTTGTGATGTCAACTTCACCTCTCATCATGAGATGATACATATAATTCGATTGCTAAGTGTGGATAATATGACTTAAAAATGCATGTTTAAATTACCCATTATTTTCCGTTTAAATTTCTTTTTACGTTTATATTTTGTAATAATGTATTATCTAGTAATGTTTAATTTCTTACTTCTAAGTAACTAATTTGTTTAAATAATTAGCTTAAGCTTATATATTAAAATATGTTAATTTAGTTAAGTTGTCCGGTAAATGGTTTATGTACTGTTGGACGTTAATAAATAAATAAATAAATAAAAAAATTTCTTAACATATTCTGAATAAGAATCCTCGAGGAAAGGTCTTTTAAAAATGTCATTAAAAAGTTCTGAAAACTTTGTCCTGAAGTCCCAAAAAGGCGAAAAGAACAAAAAACTGTTAAAGTAAATATTCGGAAATACGAAATTTTACCAAAAGCTTTACAGTTTTTCGGATTCTCAAATAACAATTATGTTCAAGTTTCATTGTCATTTCTGTATTAGTTTTTGAGATACAGCGCTCAAAGCAGACTGTTATGTAGAGAAAAAATGGTGATGTGGCCATCATGTTACTTTCTCCTACTTGATGGTAGCATTTATATTTACGGTTTTATGGTTTATTTTCAATTTAAATCATATTTTAAATGTACATCGAGCGTTGCGTAAACGTAAATGTTTCACATTTAAGAAAATATTGGCAAAAAAAGTTAAGGTAAACACCCACTTCCGGTGTACGAAATTTTACCAAAAGCTTTTCAGTTCTCCGGATTATCAAATAAGACGTATGTTCAAAGTTTCATACTAATTGCTCTATTAGTTTTTGAGATACAGCGCGCACAGACACACACACACACACAAACACACATACATACAGGCACACACACAGACACACATTTTTTTTTTCCAGAAATTGTTGAAATGGCATCTAGGGACCCCAAAACGGATATTTCCGTAAAAAAAATTTTTGAAAAAAAAATCACGATCACAATACTTTCTCGTACTTCGTAACGGAGAAAGTAAAAATCACGATCATAATACTTTCTCGTACTTCATAACGGAAAAAGTAAAAATGGGGGTTACCATTTAAGATTATTAAGTTTTCAAGATCACAATACGTTCGTAACGTTTAAAATAATAAACAGTAATGAAATAAATAATTTAAATTAAAAATAATCTCTTCAATAGAAATATGCAGTAAGCGTAAATATAGAAGGAACGTTATTTAGTCTACTTGGAGATCAAGACAGCACACATAATAACCTCAGCAATTAAACCGCACGCAACATAATTGCATACCAACGTAATACCAATTCTATATAATTTCAATCAAGCAAGCTCAAGATCATCCAGTACGACATTATTGCCATCAGAGTATCGATGATGGTACCTCACGGCCGGCACTAATTCAAGGATAATTACGCATGGCCAGTGGCGTGGCTGTGTGGGTGTATGTGCGTGGGCGGACGGGATAGAACGGGATACAGAATGGGAAAGGGGAAACAGAGCAATCGGAATGATCGATTCCCATTTATATCGGACGCATCCGAGCCTGCATTATTACTTGATACATCAATACCGACATAATCTAAATGAATTAACATCATTCGTTCCCGGGGGCCATGAAATGTGAAATATGCGGTCCATCACTAATCCGCCGGCCTCTGTGTGTGTCTCTGTGTGTGTGTGTGTGTGTGTGTGTGTGCGTGCATGTTGTGTGTGGGTGTATCTGTGGATCCATTCGATGCGATACACGAAAAGAATATTTTGATGATTATTGAGTAATCAATTCCGTATGGATGTGGAAGATAAATTGACGGATTTATAGGGCCGTTGTGTTAAGCGTTTCTGTCTGTCTTCCAGAAATTCTTGTTATATTCGAAACGTGAGATACTTGTTAAAAAAAGTTCATTATTAACGCTACATGATTAATTAATTTCTCACGAAAAATGAAGCGTTTTTGTCCCTCGGAAATAAAAATTATGCAATTATATTTTCCACTGGGTTACATAAAGAATGAATGTTGGTTTCTGCAGAATTATATTTGTTTAAATTTATGTGTAATTTAATGTTAAAAAATAGGTATATTCAACATTAAATAAAATTTAAATAAACGCTGAAGATCTAAAATATTTTACTACAGAGTCACAGATTGATTCTTTAGTAATAAAATCCATTATGCCAAATTAGTTTTACCCAAAAAATAAGGACGCAATTACGTATGAGCTAGACTATTCCACGAGATATTTTAGTTGGCGTAAAGTGGCGGCCTCTGTAGAAAATAGTTATTTTTCTGCGATGAGATTTTTAAGAGATGAGTTTATGTTTTGTCAGGTCCGCCCATTACCTGCCGCCTTAAGTTGCCCCGCAGGAGAAACTATTCGTTGCGGGATGAACAGCTTTAATTCGCGGTGAAACATTTCTGTATTATTTTGATTGATTAAAACTCTTAGTATTGTTTCACAGTGTTTTTATTTTTAATCAATCAAAATATTAACGCTATATTCAAAAGGTTTTGAATTAATATGATAGGTACTTACAGGAAATTAATGTTCGAATGTTTTTACCGGCGAACCCCCATAAAATTTACCAATTGGCAGGAAAATCCATTTGGCACTGATTCAGCTCAATTTGATAATGTTAATTCGTGCCTCATTAGGTTAAAAAATGCGATTATTAGCAAATAATCTAAGTTTTTCCTCCACAAAATGGAAACCGTAATGTAATTGTTATATAATTTTATAGAAAGTTGTATTGCCTTGAAGTTTTATTTCCATTACTTTTTTATAGTTTTATTTTTTTAAGGCCTGATGCATATCTTCAAAAGTGACGTTTCATGCAAAAGTCTGAAACCATTACAACATTCAATTATATTTGCTTTCCTGATTTTACTTTACATTTGTAAATTAATAAGAGTTTGTTAGGAGGTGCAACAAAATCCAAATTAAAAATGAAGGAATTAGGGGAAAAGAGGAGCAATGAATGTGTAAAAATAATACCAAATAGTGTTTAAATGCATTTGATTATGTATATTATCCAATTATTAGTATTAAGTACGAGAAAGTGTAGTTATCGTGATTTTTTTTGAATTTTTTTTTCGGAAATATCCGTTTTGGGGTCCCTAGATGCCATTTCAACAATTTCTGTAAAAAAAAATTTGTGTCTGTGTGTGTGTATCTGACTGTGTGCGCTGTATCTCAAAAACTAATAGAGCAATTGATATGAAACTTTGAACATCCGTCTTATTTGAAAATCTGAAGAACCGAAAAGCTTTTGATAAAATTTCGTATACCGGAAGTGGGCGTTTACCTTAACTGTTTTTTGTTTTTTGCCAATATTTTCTTAAATATGAAAAATATCACAAAAATATTAAATACATATCTTTTACTTGAAAACATTTTTCATAAAATCATTTTTATTCGAGAAAAAAATTTATTATAATTTTTTAAATTTTTGGTTTATAATTATAAAACGATAATAGTTACAGCAAATTTATATTAATAATAATTGTAGAGAATGCTAAAATGAACAACTTATAAAGAATACGTTTTTTTCGAAATCCCTTTAGTTTTTGAGTAAACTGAGTTTTTGAATTTGAAGTATAATTTTTCCCTTTCATAATTTTGACGTTTTAAACGTCAGTTTCATCCGAGTTTAAGCAACACTCGGTGTACATTTAAAATATGATTTCAATTAAATATAAACAATGAAAACGTAAATATAAATGGCTATGATACCATCAAGTCGGAGTAAGTAACATGATGGCCACTATTTTAATTTTTTAATTTTGAGATTAAGGTGGTAATGGCTTAGATAAGGCAGCTTTTGAGGTGTTGATATATAACCCTGGTACGAACACTCCAGTGCATAGAAAAGATATATCTATAGAAGCTGCCGAAACTATAGTCATGAAAATGAAAATAAAATTTCGAACTTTTACAAAATAATAGTGTGTTATAAAAATATTTTAAAATTAGCGCCATTTTATCCCAACCAATAAAATCCACGATCAAATAGTAGGTGGCGATCAATTTGGTACTAGCACGTCTCCTCAATTTTATTGCTTGAGTTGGCAATCTCAATTAATCGTTTATCTATGGTCCCCATATACTGGTCGAGACTGCGTTCGGCGCCGCCAGCGAGAGTTTCTCCAACTAATCTTGGAAGTAGCAGGCCTGGCGGGATTTACAAATATATCAAATAAACCGTGCATTTTATAACATTTTACTTTTTTTTATTACGACAATATTTTAAATTATACAATATAATTTAAAAATAGTAATTAAATAATCAATATAGTCGCAATAAAAAACCAAAATTAAATACAATTGAGCTAATATAAAAGATATTTTTTTTCCTAAAATGAAATAGATTCATTTAATAATATATCGAAACTTCTGGTGTGTATAAAAACAAATCCAAATTGATAAAATTAATAATAATGAACTTATTTGATATCCTAATAAGAAAAAAATAAATAAAAAATGGATGAATAGTAAAAAAATTGTAATAAGAATAAAATTTAGTTTTATAAAAGGTGGGCCATCTAACGTTTGGAATTTGAATCGGCTAAAAAAAAACGAATGAATATTTTTTCAAAATTATAAGTATATTAGAAAGATTGGATATTTTGATTTAATGAAAACACAACATCTTTCAAATGACTGCCAAGGCTGGCTTGACAGTACCCCATCCGATCAACCCAATTTTTCAGTACATTTTCGATTGTTTGGGCTCCAACCGCATGAATGCAATTTCGATTTCGTGTTTTAAGATATCAATAGTCTCGGATGGTTAGCGTTACACTTATCCTTAAGGGCTTTCCACAAAAAAAATAATCCAAAGGGATAAAATTACAGCTCCTAGGCGGCCAATTGACATTAGCATTTCGGCTGTTTATTTGATTTCCAAAAACAGTACGCAAGAGATCGATGGTTACGTTGGCTGTGTGGCAAGTCCTGTTGAAACCAAATATCAACCATGTCATACTCGGGCCAACTGAAAATACATCGGTGAACATGAGGCTTCATTTCTTGGACTAATTGAACTCACCTTCAAACCGAGGTCTTTATGCAAAATTTTCTTCGGAGAAGTGCAAGAAATGTTCAGTTCCTGAGAACGATGACGAGTTGATGTTGATGTATGTTCACTCAAACTCTGCACAACAGCATCAATGTTTTCGGCTGAGTACACTGGACGAGAACGCGAACGTGTTGTTTTATCCAGTAAAGGTCCAGTTTTGAATTTGTTTTGTAAATTTCTCACTCACCACTTTAGAAGTAAGTTTTTAATAAATACAATAAAATGAAATATAGCCTAAATATATGAATATTCAACCTGTTCGTTAATCTGCAAGCAAAAAATTAAGTCTTACTAAGACTATAAACAAATAACTTATTGAAACAACTACTTCCCTGGCTAGTGCCACGGCGGATATTGAATATTACAAAAGAAATTTGCATGTTATTACTAGTGCTATTAGATAATAACATTGGTTTAAGATCGTTTATTTCTACATACAAGACTAACTTAGAAAATTATTCTAAAATGAAATGTGAAACTTTAAACTGTAAATGTTATTATTAAAATTAAAAAAACCAGAAAACATTTTTACAAGGACACACAGTGCTAAACTTATCTAGTGTTACTAGATGAAACAAATTTGATAATAACTAAAAATACCACTGAATTAAAAAATATATGAAAATTGAGTAACTAGCCATCTGCAGACGCGTTTCGAGATTTATATCTCATCAGTGCAGCTTCGCATTTAAATTGAATGTAATTGAAATTTAACATTTCGTAAATAAAACTAAATTTATGTCTACTCATGATTGTCATTATACCTTTAAAAACAAAATAAATGGTAGTTCAAATTCCAATCGTTAGATGGCCCACCCATTACATTTATTAATAAATTAGCAGTTTATCATATGTAACATATGTGATGATCTTTTCATTATTTGATACCTATAAGAAAGAAATATATGTATTACTACCAAGAAATAAAGGGTCTATTGAATTATAGTATAGGGTCCGGCAGCGTTACCTGACGGTTTTTAAAATAGCACAACTCAATCAATTTTCAAGATATTTTATTCAAAATTTTTTTGTGTAAACAGGAACAAAAACATAAAATCAGATAAATGACCTCAATTTTCGATGCACAGTTGAAGTCGGGTGGTAAAGTTAGGCAAAGTTGCTCGATGTATCGCATGGATTTCTCTCTGAATATTATCACGTAGTTCAGCCAAATTTCGAGGCTTGTCAAGGTAAACGTTTCCCTTTAGGTAACCCCACAAATAATAGCCACATGGTGACAGATCCGGAGAACGTGCCGGCCATGAGATGTCACCGCGGTGTGAGATTAACCTACCGGAAAACGATGTTCTCAGCAGCGCCATGTGGGCAGTTGCCCCATCCTGTTGGAAAAAAAACCTTCCGACAGGAATTCGATGCCGACGTAATTCGGGTAGAAGTTATTCCCGGATCATGGTCCAAACGTCCATTGTAACTAACCTTCCACATCAGGAGAATGTGCCCAGGCCAACCCCCACCTCGTCCTCCCCCTCATGTTCTTTCAAAAACCCGACTACTGCTGTGCATCGAAAACAGAGGTCGTCATTTATCCGATGTTATTTTCACTACTTTTTTTCTAAGTTTTTATATACGTTACAAACTTCCAATCTGTTTTCCTGTTTGCAAAAAAAAATTAAATATCTTGATTGAGTTGTGCTATTTTAAAAACCCGCCAGGTAACGCTGCCGGACCCTGTATATAAAAAATGGTGATGTGGCCATCATGCTACTTTCTCCGATTATTTGATGGTACAGTAGTTATTTATATTTATAGATTCATTCATTATTTCCAATTTACATCTTAAATCTTAAATCGAGATTTTCACATGATCGAATGGTAATGACGTTTGAAACTTCAAAATTATGAAAGGTAAAAATGACGAATTATTTTTTAAATCTTTACCGTAAGTTTACTGAAAAACTAAAAAAAAAATTCTAAAAAAAGTCCTGAAAAAGATTTCTAAAAATAGTTCTGATTAAAAAGTCGTTAAAAAAATATCTCAAAATCCTGAACAATAAAGTCTTGAAAATGATTTCTAAAACTAGTCCTGATTAATACGTCCTAACAAAACTAATAAAAGCCCTGAACGAGAAAGTCCTGAATAAGATTTATAAATATAGTATCAATTAAAAAGTCATAAAAAACCAAATAAAAGTCCTGAACAAATCTTGAAAAAAGTCCCGATAAAATAGTCCTGATAAAAAGTCCTGAAAAAGGAGTCCTGACAAAAAAAATTCTTGAAAAACAGGTCCTTCAAAAAGACCAAAAGTAAACCCCTAAAAGAAAGTCGTGAAAAAAGAGTTCTGACACAAAAAGGTCCTGGAGAAATAATTTTGGAAATAAAGTCTTGAAAAAGAGTCCTGTTAAAAAGTTGTGAAAAAAGTCTTGAAAAAGTACTGCAAGAAGAGTCCTGATAAATTAAGTCTTCATATAAAACACCAGAAATAAATGCCTTTAAAAAAATCCCGACAGAAGTCCGAAAAAGAGTCCCAAAATAGTCCCGAAGGAAAGTCGTAAAATAAGTCCTGAAAAAACTCCTGAAGAAATTCTTGAAAAAAGCACCGAAAGCGAGTCTTACTAAAATATCCTGAAAAAATGTCCTGTAGTAATAGTCTTGAAAAATAGTTATGAAAATAACATCGTAAAAGAATCCGAAAAAAAAAACATTTCTAAAAAAGACCTGAAAAAGTTCTAATGAAATTATTACTTTCAAAAATATCCTGAAATATGGTACTGAAAAAAGTCATGTAGCGAAAGGAAAAAAAATTCCCGAAAAAATAATTCGGTAAAAGCAATGAAGAAAATTTTGAAAAGAATCCTGAAAAGAAGTCCTGAACAAGATTAGGAACCTCTTGTTCGAAAAAGTCTCGTAAAAATGTCCTGACAGAATAGTCCTGGAAATAAAGTCGTGAGAAAGAGTATTGATAAAAGCCGTGAAAAAAGTCCTGAAAAATAAATGTCCAGAAAAAGAGTCCTAAAAAGTCCTGAAATAAGTCCTGAAGAAAGCTCAGATAAAGAGTCCTGATGAAATATCTCAAAAAATTGTCCTGAAAATAACGAATTAAACAAAAAAAAAATCTGAAAAAAGCCTTCTAAAAAGTCCTTAAAATGGTCCTTAAAAAGATCCGAAGAAATTGTCCTGAAAAAGAAATCCCTAAGAGTCTTGAATAAAGTCCTGCAAAAAGGCCTAAAATAAATCCTTAACAAAAATCCTGAAATAAAAAAAAATGATTTAAAAAAAAATAATGCTAGAAATGGCTATTCTTTGGTTTGAAAGTGTTAATTTAGAGAAGTATGTATTTTTTCCGAAATATGAAAACCGAATAATTTTGTAAAAGTTAAAAGTTCTTTTGAATATTTAAAATTCCACATGTCAGTGATGAAAATGGTCAAATTTGGGTTTGATACAGATTTTTTGAAAAACCATCGAAATAATGTGCTTGTTTTTTTTTGGAATATGAACGCCCAATTATTCTTGAATAGTTTTGCTAAAGCCAACAGTTTGCAGTTGTTTGGATTTTGAAAATTCTTGGGTTTAATAGTGATTATTTAGAAAATTATCTAAATAACTAATAAAATATGTAGTAAATAAAACACGTGTGTTGAGAATTTTCATAAATTTTTAATGTCGAAACACTGCGACATATGTTTCGCTACACAGTGGCTTCATCAGGCAGATGATTAATAAACATATGTCGCAGTGTTTCGACATTAAAAATTTGTGAAAATTCTTAACACACGTGTTTTATTTACCACATATATTATAGAAACAAGTAACAGCCTCATCAATCCAATATTTAACTAAAATTTATTTTCATTATTAAATCTATGTTTAGAATTATCTGTGTAGATTGATTGCTGTTTTGAAAGGATAACAGTTGATTCATTTGGTACAAATTTTAATACATTATTTTTAAATTTGTTTCTTGCGCCGCAGCCTTTGAATTTTCGTTATTGTAACATTTAGAAAATTAATTATTGTATTACTTTTGATAAGCACGTTTGCCTTATTATGAGGATATATCCCGCATTTCATTTTATATTTTCGTTTGAGTATTTTTAACACATACCAAGTTACAACTATTTAGTTTTGTGTACAGTATCTAAAAAAAGTTGATATAATACTAACAGGTCGTGTGTATTTATTGAGTGTGGCATTAAAAGATCGGAAAGCCTCTGTTAGTTTGCGACGGAAAGATAATGAAAGGGACGGAAAGAAGAAAATACATTTCTTTGGTGCGGACCTTAAATTAAGCGGTTTAGCTAGACAAAATGCACGTAACTCGTCCGTCTGTGGAATAAGAATGTCCGAGGGAAGATATCTAATCATCTTAACTGTAATGTCAAATAACAAAGGCGCTTCCTTTGAAAATCGCATGCAGGAACTTATACAAAATTTCTCCTCTTTTTTCTCCTTCCTCGTCGTCGTTTTAGTATTTTCTCTTTGTATGCGTGCGTGTGTGTCTGTTTAAAGTGAACGCCGTTTTCATAAATATCAGACTTCCTGATCCTTTTGTGTATAACCTGTCAGTATCGTGATATCTCCGCGATAACAAACAGGAAACAGCCAGGAAAAGAAAGAGGAAGGAAACTTTGTTATCTGGCAATTTCGGGGATTATTTCTGCGCTTTGAATGGATAAATAATTTTATTGGGAGAATTACGGGTTTCGGTGAAAGGATTATGACCGCTGTAAGGATTTCGTGTAATTTAATCAATCTGGCCGCTAGAATAGTATATTCTGTAACAAGGTTAGAATGGAAATTCGATGCGAGTGGAATATTTCGAGCGCGAGCCGTGAGGCGAGCGCGAGGAACCACGAGCATCTGAATTTCCATTCTTACCGAGTATCAGACTATACTTTCTCCTCGACCAGATCAAATAGACTAATAAAATAATGAACACAAAGAACTTACGTTTTATCACGTTTGTGGTTATGTTTATAGTATTTTGACAATTGTGGTATCCAAGGCTAATTGTTTTATTCGAAACGATGTGAGAATATTCATTCTATCCCTTGTTATGGAATGAATTACATGCAAAACGCATAAGCGCATTGTGTTTTGTTCCATAACAAGAGTGAGAATGTGTACGTTCTATAATCAAAATTGATTTCAGAATGCTTAAATTCTATGGTGGTCGTGGAGAAATATATTTTCCGCTCTTAATAGGGGCCGAGGGTTTATTTTTCATAGCCCGTTAAATGCTTATCGTGCAGTTATCCGGTGCACCAATTATCCGAGACTTTAATGGAACAGTTTCCCTTTTTTTAGCTTAACACGGCCGTATTTTTGCCTCGTTTCCCCCTCTAACATTTCAGCCGCTTCAGTCTTCCAATTACATCTAGTTCCTTATGCCCTTCGGGGACTGTATTCTGTAGAAATTTTAAATTGGGCAGAAATATGTTACGTTTTATTTGAATTCCAATAAAACTTATATAATAATTCAAATGTATATTTCAATTTCAAAAATACGTAAAAAACGTACTGATTTTAAATACATTTCACGATCCAATAAAAAAAATATAAACACAATTTCGACGAACTTGAAACTTAGTCAAAATTTATTTTGCTTTATGTATTTGCAAAAATCTAAGAATGTCCCTTCACTGGATTCCAAAAAAATACACGGGAACACAGCTTGGTATTACTTTGAAGAGGAACTTTTTCACGAGCTAATAAAAAATTTAAAAACAATTTCCATAAAGTTGAAACTTTTTAAATTTAGTCAAAATTGATTTTACTTTATGGCTTTGTAAAAATCTAAAAATGTCTCATCACTGGATTCCAAAAAAATGCACGGGAACATAGCTTGGTATTATTTTGAAGAGGAACATCTTTGCGAGCTAATAAAAAAATTAAAACAGTTTCCATAAAGTTGAAACTTTTCAAATTTAGTCAAAATTGATTTTGCTTTATGGATTTGCAAAAATCTAAGAATGTCCCTCACTGGATTCTAAAAAAATACACGGGAACACAGCTTGGTATTATTTTGGAGAAGAACATTTTCACGAGCTAATAAAAAAATTAAAAACAATTTCCACAAAGTTGAAACTTTTCAAATTTAGTCAAAATTGATTTTGCTTTATGGATTTGCAAAAATATAAAAATGTCCCTTCACTGGATTCTTGGTGTTATTTTGAAGAGGGACATTTTCACATCAGCTAATAAAAAATTTAAAAACAATTTCCACAAAGTTGAAACTTTTCAAATTTAGTCAAAATTTATTTTGCTTTATGGATTTGCAAAAATCTAAAAAGGTCCCTTCACTGGATTCCAAAAAAATGCACGGGAACACAGCTTGGTATTATCTGGAAGAACTTTTTCACAAGCTAATAAAAAATTTAAAAACAAATTCCACAAAGTTGAAACTTTTCAAATTTAGTCAAAATTGATTTTGCTTAATGGATTTGCAAAAATATAAAAATGTCCCTTCACTGGATTCCAAAAAAATGCACGGGAACACAGCTTGGTATTATTTTGAAGAGAAACGTTTTCACGAGCTAATAAAAAATTTAAAAACAATTTCCACAAAGTTGAAACTTTTCAAATTTGGTCAAAATTGATTTTGCTTTATGGATTTCCAAAAATCTAAAAATGTCCATTCACTGGATTCCAAAAAAAATGCACGGAAACACAGCTTGGTATTATTTTGAAGAGGAAAATTTTTACGAGCTAATGAAAAATTTAAAAACAATTTCCACAAAGTTGAAACTTTTTAAATTTAGTCAAGATTGATTTGACTTTATGGCTTTGCAAAAATCTAAGAATATCCCTTCACTGGATTCCAAAAAAATACACGTTAACACAGCTTGGTATTATTTTGAAGTGGAACATTTTCACCAGCTAATAAAAAAATTTAAAACAATTTCCACAAAGTTGAAACTTTTCAAATTTGGTCAAAATTGATTTTGCTTTATGGATTTGCAAAATTCTAAGAATGTCCCTTCACTGGATTCCAAAAAAATGCACGGGAACACAGCTTGGTATTATTTTGAAGAGACACTTTTTCACGAGCTGATAAAAAATTTAAAAACAATTTCCACAAAGTAGATAGCTTTCAAATTTATTCAAAATTGATTTTACTTTAGGGTTTTGCAAAAATCTAAAAATTCACTGGATTCAAAAAAAAAAATGCACGGGAACACAGCTTGGTATTATTTTGAAGAGGAACATTTTCACGAGCTAATAAAAAATATAAAAACAATTTCCACAACGTTGAAACTTTCTAAATTTAGTCAAAATTGAGTTCGTTTCATGGATTTGCAAAAATCTAAGAATGTCCCTTCACTGGATTCCAAAAATATGTACGGGAACACAGCTTGGTATTATTTTAAAGAGGAACTTTTTCACAAGCTAATAAAATATTTAAAAACAATTTCCACAAAGTTGAAACTTTTCAAATTTAGTCAAAATTGATTTTTCTTAATTGCTTTGCAAAAATCTAAAAATGTCTCCACTGGATTCCGAAAAAATGCACGGGAATACAGCTTGGTATTATTTTGAAGAGGAACTTTTTCACGAGCTAATAAAAAATTTATAAACAATTTCCACAAAGTTGAAACTTTCTAAATTTAGTCAAAATTGAGTTCGCTTCATGGATTTGCAAAAATCTAAGAATGTCCCTTCACTGGATTCCAAAAAAAATGCACGGGAACACAGCTTGGTTTTATTTTGAAGAGAAACTTTTTCACGAACTGATAAAAAATTTAAAAACAATTTCCACAAAGTTGAAACTTTTCAAATTTAGTTAAAATTAATTTTGCTTTATGGATTAGCAAAATCTAAGAATGTCCCTTCACTGGATTCCAAAAATATGTACGGGAACACAGCTTGGTATTATTTTGAAGAGGAACTTTTTCACAAGCTAATAAAATATTTAAAAACAATTTCCACAAAGTTGAAACTTTTCAAATTTAGTCAAAATTGATTTTTCTTAATTGCTTTGCAAAAATCTAAAAATGTCTCATCACTGGATTCCGAAAAAATGCACGGGAATACAGCTTGGTATTATTTTGAAGAGGAACTTTCTCACGAGCTAATAAAAAAATTAAAAACAATTTCCACAAAGTTGAAACTTTTCAAATTTAGTTAAAATTAATTTTGCTTTATGGATTAGCAAAAATCTAAAAATGTCCCTTCACTGGATTCCAAAAATATGTACGGGAACACAGCTTGGTATTATTTTGAAGAGGAACTTTTTCACGAGCTAATAAAAAAATTAAAAACAATTTCCACAAAGTTAAAACTTTTCAAATTTAGTCAAAATTGATTTTGCTTTATGGATTTGCAAAAATCTAAGAATGTCCCTTCACTAGATTTCTAAAAACATGCAAGGAACACAGCTTGGTATTATTCTGAATGGGAACTTTTTCAAGAGCTAATAAGAAATATAAAAACAATTTCCACAAAGTTGAAACTTTTTAAATTTAGTCAAAATTGATTTTGCTTTATGGATTTGCAAAAATCTAAGAATGCCCCTTCACTGGATTCCAAAAAAATGCACGGGAACACAGCTTGGTATTATTTTGAAGAGGACTTTCTCACGAGCTAATAATAAATTTAAAAACAATTGTCTCAAACTTAATTTGTTTTAAATTTAGCCAAATTTGATTTTACTAAATGGCTTTGCAAAAATCTAAAAATGTCCCTTCACTGGATTCCAAAAAAATGCACGGGAACACAGCTTGGTATTATTTTGAAGAGGAACATTTTCACGAGCTAATAAAAAATTTATAAACAATTTCCACAAAGTTGAAACTTTCTAAATTTAGTCAAAATTGAGTTCGCTTCATGGATTTGCAAAAATCTAAGAATGTCCCTTCACTGGATTCCAAAAAAATGCACGGGAACATAGCTTGGTTTTATTTTGGAGAGAAACTTTTTCAGGAACTGATAAAAAATTTAAAAACAATTTCCACAAAGTTGAAACTTTTCAAATTTAGTCAAAATTGATTTTGCTTTATGGATTTGCAAAAATCTAAGAATGTCCCTTCAGTGGATTCTAAAAAAATGCACGGGAACACAGCTTGGTATTATTTTGACGAGGAACTTTTTTCACTAGCTAATAGAAAATTTAAAAACAATTTCCACAAAGTTGAAACTTTTCAAATTTAGTCAAAATTGATTTTGCTTTATGGATTTGCATTAATCTAAGAATGTCCCTTTACTAGATTCCAAAAAAATGCACGGGAACACAGCCTGGTATTACTTTGAAGAGGTACATTTTCACGAGCGAATAAAAAAATATAAAAACAATTATCCCAAACGTGACACTTTTGAAATTTAGTCATAATTGATTCTACGTTATGATTTTATAAAAATTCAAAATGACTCCTGCACTAGATTTCGAAGTAATGGCACCAGAATGAGTCATTCCAAAGTTGTGCATTTTCTCGAGTGAAAAAGGAAACAGATTACAAAGGAAGAGATAAATAAATAAAGAAAAGTGCAAGAAACGACTTTATATGAAATTTCTGCAACTTGTCTAAAGGTAGAGTCAACCGAGGTAGTTATTTAATGTTCAAAATGAGAACAAAGTTGCAAATGAAGTTCGATCGTAGTAATTGAGTTTAATTAGTGCGACACTTTACAAAAGCCGTTCTCACTTTGTGTGACACTAAACAATTTTAAAGTTGCCTCACAGACAAGTTTTTATAATTGCACTGTGTCCCGTTACTCCACGCTAATCACGTTATCCCGCAGACTGCACTTATTCCCCTTCGCGGACAGTTGCCCGTGGATGCTGTTTTCTTAACACCTTTAGCATGAAAGAACTTTAAATTTTACTTTAATGTAATTAAATTACCGGTTTAAATAATTGAATAAAGAAAATATTGCAGTTTTATTATCGGCGGAAGTAATTGATTGTTTAGACAATTTCGATCACTTTTAGTGACATCTACTTGTACTGGGTGCTGTAAAAATGGCGGACAAGCATGAAAGTATGTATCTCTGAAAAATGTAATTGATGAGCTGGAGTGTAAATAATTATTGTTATGCAGATTTTAAGCAATGGAATAATTTACACTAAAAAAATACAATACCGATTTTTTTCATTGTTTTTCCATAATCTCGAAGTAATCCTCGACAACGTACCATTGAGTTAATCCGCCATTTTTACAGAACCTTGTATAAACTGACTAAAAATTCGTGCTCACTATAAGAGTTGTCAATTATAATTCGCAGTCGTTGCATTTTCATCCCAGATTGTAACTGATTTCATTGAAAAAAAAAATCCCATTCATTATGTTATAACTGGTCTCTGATTATATAACTCGGATGTAGGTCACTGTTTGGCCAGCGCTAATAATGCAAGTCTCTAACTTTAAAATATTTGCTGCAGGCAAGCTTCTTAAGCCAGGCTTATATATGACAAAAAAGAGAGACATATTGTAAACCAAAGAGTAACAGTGACAGTTAAACGGCGCAGGTAAAATGATGGCAATTACAAATGTCCTGATTTTTATTTATTACAGTTACTATTGTATAAATTATAACAATGTTTCGTTAATATTTGAGTCATAGATTTTTCTGAGGCAGAAAAGTAAAGCAATATTTTTAATACTCCAGCTTTGAATGGATTCGTCGAGTGAACGTAATAGATTTTCATTTAAATGTAGGTCGATTTAAAGTGGCGAGACATAAGCATCATCAAGTAGCTTTACTGTTATTGCACAAGCAGAGCGAACAAATAATAAATAAAATAAAGTGCATCAATTTTTCCACGTGCCCTCCGACGCAGCGCAGATACCCCCAAGATCCGTCTTATTTAATATTGACAATAGACATTGGGAAAAATGGGAATTTATGTGCCTCCGGAGGGGTCGCGAACGTTATGCTAATCAATATTTCATATTGCGTCTTGTTCTTGCTTCGGTTCGTTTTTCTTTGCGGGGGGCGCCCCCGTTGTTCATCTGGAGTGGCCGACGCCCCAGGTCGCCGCCGCCGCCGCCGTGAGACAAGAGACAAGACAAGATGAGACAAGACAAGACAAAGGGTTGCGCCATTGTCTTAGTATGCAAATGGGGTCGTGGCGAACGTGCCGTTGACGTATGCTAATCTATTACTTTCTCACGGGGACGAAGGAGAGGCGAAAACTGTTCCGCATAAATGATGAACAATTAAGATGTTTCCGTTGATATTCCTGCGAAGAAATTTTACCAACTACCTCCCTCCGACGGGGTTTTATTATCTCGGCCTCACATCGCCAATTTATTCATGACTGACTTGGTTCATTATGCGAAATATGGAAAAGTATTCATTTAAATTATAAACTTTATAATTATCAATCCCCCAGAAATGTTCGTACCTTCGTCACGATGTGTATTTTTTTCATTAGCTTATGAAATTAAATAAGTGAAAAATACAGTTAAAATTTTGATGAATGAAAAAGAAATCCCTTACTTCAGTCTGTTTGTTAAAATATCTTTGTTAAAATAAAAAGAAAACATTGTAAGAAAGGTTTAGACAGTGTTCTGTTCCAGAATTGTAAGATGTACCACAAAGTGAATGCCTTCAATATCCAACAGTTGTTTTTTTTTACGAAATTCTGGAAAGCATAGCGATCGTGATAATTTTTTGTCATAAATTTTAATAGTGGAAATATCATTTGATATTTTGAGACATCCCCAGAGACGATTACTTGGGTTGCACTAAAACTAAATTGGTGCTTAGTGGTGATCCAGAATATTAAGTCGTACTTTCGGTTTTTAGTTCAAAGTTGCCAGAAAATATCTACATATTTTACAGCTAAGAGAAAGTATTTATACATTTTTCGGCAATAGCCAAAATTCACTGGGGAGTCACAGATTACACTAAAAAGATTCAATTCAACTCATTGGGTTGGAAGATATGCCTCACTTTTGACAGTTGCACTTCGCTTTATGGACATAATCTCTAAAGGTAAGTACAAACCGGCCCAAAAAATGTTGGAAATTGCTGGCAACACGTTGACGGAAGTTGGCAACAGCAACATGCGTCGGTAAACTTGTTTTCAACAAAGTTGCGCGTCCAAACCAAACTCAGTTTTAGAGTGACTTAATTTTCTTGGACATTTCATCCACATTTGTTTTAAGCGGAGGTTCTTCTAATTTTTTTTTTAAAAACAATTTTTTTTTTATTGCATGAATCGAATGGTGTAAGTGTCTAGAATATGTGGGTGAATTAGTTCCGGAACGAGTCACTGTACCCACAGATGGTAATTCTAGTAGTCCACATTCTTCCTATAGATGGCAGTAGTTTTTAATGCTGAGTTTTCAAGTTGCCAGCATGCTCTAACCTACTAATTTAGCGATGTATCCATGAAAGTGGAGTAGTCCTTGGTCCAAAAACGGTCGTGTTTTCGGAGCGAAATGGCACCGAAAAAATGTGGCCGAGGGGACAGTTTATCCTCCAAGGAGGACAAACAGACCTCAGTTCAAAGGAAATCAATACACGGCCGAAACTGATACGGATTTCGTAAGCACGTCAGCGGCCCCAAAAACCCCTATATTCAAAGTTCCATAAAAATTAATTAAGATCAATTTTTCGCCGCCATATTGGATCCACCATGTTGAATTTTTCAAATCTGATCCCAAATTTATGTTCAGCGACCCCAAAAACCCTGATATTCCAAGTTTCAATACAATTAATAAATATTTCACTTTTTTGGTCCGCCATATTGAATCCTCCATTTTGAATGATTTAAATATGACCTGAAATTCGTGTTCAGCGATCCCAAAAACGTCCAAATTCACTTCTTCTTGGACAAATTGATAGAGTAACTCAAATTGTACGAGCAAAACTTTAAACTTTTTTTTTATTTTTTAAATTTTTCAAATCTGCGGACCTTGTAACTCTTTAACTGTTCGACTAATGAACTTCACGTTTGGCAAACCTTAAAGGAAACAAAATTATCCATGGAATAGACGTATTAAATTGTAAAATTTCGATCATTAACGATTTTTTACAACAGGCCAAAGTCGAAAAATCATGCGAAAAACGATACTTTGTTTTCAAGTGGCTGCCATTTTGTTTCTATAACGAACTTTTTCGTGATTTTGGTCTATTCTATTCTTTGGGGTGCAAGTTTTAAGATCGTTTTGGTTTCATCCTTCTAGGTGATGAATTGCGACCTCCAGGGTTCCCGCAGAAGAATTTGTTTTAAACAATATTTCCTGGAGCCGCCATTTTGGAAAAACCACAATTAATTTTTTTTATTTTTTATATATTTGGGGAGCTTCTAAATGACGAAATCCTTCAGATGAATTTTTGATTTGATGTGCCATCAATACAGAGTTTTTTTCTTGCGAATATTAAAAGAAATTCTTGTTTGAAAATGGTAATTGTATTACCGAAACTTAAGTCACAAAAATAAAAGAAATTGGAATTATTTAGTGAAAACTATTCAATAAAGCGGTGAATTATTTAGTGAAAACTATTCAAGTACTCAGTCGGCAAACCAGGGAATGCAGGGATGACAAGATCAACTGACAGCGATGGAATTTAACTCCGATTTAATCCAATTGAACAGTAAAATTGAAAGTAAAACCAAAGTTTGCGCAAAGAGAACGCGAGAGAATGCGATAACAAATCTCCGCGTGGCCGCATCGCTGAATTGAAGATGAATCGTCATTTCGCGATGATTCTGTGTCTATATTTACATTATGTTCACTCAGCGGCTCTCGCTGAATAATTATGAGGTTTCGCCGCCCCCTCTCTTGAAATTTAAGATGGACACTGCACAGCTTGCTACGAGATTTTGGTACTACTCTAAGTACACATTGAACTCAAACAATTGAATAACATTAATCAACAATTTTAATTATTACATAAAAGGGTGGACTAAAATTGAAAACTAAGCATTTATTTTTGTCAAAGAAATTTCAAATTTTAAATACTGCAAATGCAAAAAAGTTATAAAATTGCGTTGACATGATGATATTCAACTACCAAAAAAGATGGTTAGAGATTCATTCAACTCTTTCCAATTGGTGATAACATATAAAATTGCATAAAAAAACAATTTTTGTTAAATTTCTCTTTCATATTTGCACGTTTTGAACTGCCGCAACTGACGCGTTTTTATTTGTTCAATTTTGATTTCAGTTTGTTGTCACAGAATATCCGTTTACATGCTTCAGGGAAGATTGTTCTAGTTCAAACCACTTAGTTCTAAGGATATGGTAAATTCTTTGATTAAATTGCAAATTTAGTTCAATAAGTATTGAATTTTCATAAAAGTTTAGAGTAAAGTAAAAATTCCCTAACTTCTTGTGGATAAATAAAATTGAAATGGGAAATACGATGCTTTATGTCTTCTACAATCTAAGAGTATTAAAAAGACTACAGTGGTTGAAGAAAACGCGAAGTATTTTTCATTTCGTAAATATTTGTTCAGATTGGTGTTTTTTGTAGAATGGCAGCGATTTCAATTACGCGCTGTTTGGAGCTCCAAGAAGTATTAACGGCTCTGTTCTACCAATAAAAGAAGACATGCATGCAAATAAGTCATTTGGAAGGCCGCTTCAATACCCACAGTTCATTAGTGCGCGATTTTCAAGCGTACAGGAACTTTTCTTAAATTTATTAAAACCATATGAGCAACACAATACAAGTGTATTTAATGTAAATGAATTTGAGACAACCTCACTTGTTAAAGAAGCATTAAATATATTTAATGTGATTGCTTGCAAATGCTCAGACCTAAGCTGGTGTGTTTGTGAAAAATTTTTTCGAGTTCCGGCAGTCTTATAGGACCAAAGATCTGTAAGAAATATGATGATTGGTTCTGTAGATGTAACAGCAATCAAACAGAAACGATTGCATAGAGAATAATTGGAAGAAAGGAAACAGATAAGTGAATGCGTCGATTTATTGGCAAATAAAATCCCAAGAACAACAAGAATCCTGTAATGTTGGTGAGATTTCAGGATTTAAGTTTACTTAAAATCAATTCTTCAATTTCCTATATCGCGTTCAATTATCAGTGCTTGTGAGGAGAACACTTGATCGTAATGGTATTTCAGATTGAGTTGGTGCTGCTGTTTCTATAAGACAAGTAATTGGTATTATAAATGATAAAGATACCAGCAATATAAAATAATAAAAACAAAGTTCGTCGCACCACAGATAAAATTCGTGACGATATAATGCGTACCGCTAACTATTTCATATTTCGTGGCTATTTCTTTGGCGATCGCAGAAACGGAACTGTTAGGATGGATTATCATCACAAGATATTTCGAGAACATAGTACTCTCATCAAAAAACATCAGCGAACATCCTAAAGTGGAACCGACTACTTACGTTGAAAAACATTTTTGTACCTTAGAACTCCATTACCAAAAAACTTTATTTTAGGTCAAAAAAGGCTCACTAACGATCTCTGTAGGGTCGGAAAAAACTGTGGACCTAACTTACTACCATTTTTCCATTCGTCCAATAAAAACAAATTACAGTGACGGAAAAAATAAAACACTTGAGATTTGTAAAAATTTAGGTAATTTTCAAATGGCCATAGCTCGGCTTCTATTCAACCGATTTCGACGATCATTTGTGAAATTAAAAGCAAAATGTGTCCTCTTTGAGAGGGTTTATCCCCCACTCAAAGAGAGGGTTCTACGCCCCTTCAAACGAAAAAATAAAAAGACCACAAAATGCATTTTTTTTAAACACCCATAACTTTGTGCCAAATCGCCGTAGGAACTTCGTCTTTTGAGTCCTGCACAGGTATTTGAACACATTTCAATGCGCTTTAAAGAAGACACTTCAAAGTTTTTCGCCCACAAAAATTCATCAAAATAAAATGGTCGTTATTTCACGAATTTCATGTGTTTAATTTTTTTTCCTGCAGTATATATAGACCTAACAGATTGGTATATCGTCACTCGTACTGAACCGCAATTCCAGAGGAAAACCTGAAAGATATCGTCTAAAATCCAGATTCGGCAGTGCTGCAATCTGAAATAAAATTATGCCC